>JAHRHZ010000248.1:31530729-31562776 GCA_024137785.1 Ginglymostoma cirratum | reverse complement strand
ATCGAGAAGCCCTAGCAAAACTGGAATCATTGGGAATCAGCAGGAAATCTCTAAGCTGGTAGAGTCATACTTGGCACATTGGAAGATGGCTGCGTTTATCGAAGGTCAGTCATCTCAGCACCAGGACATCTCTGCTGGAGTTCCTCTGGGTAGTGTCCTCAGTTCAACCATTGTGAACTGCTTCATATATGACCTAGCTTCTATCATAAGTTCAAAAGTGGAGATGTTTTCTGTTGATAATACAATATTCAGCACCATTTGTGGCTCCTCAAAACTTGAACGTTCCATGCCCAAATGCAGCAAGACATTGATGATTTTTGTGCTGAGATGGACAAGTGGCAAGTATAGTTTGTGTCAACCAAGTGCCAGGCATTGGCTATGTCCAACAAGGAAGAATCTAACCATGTCCCCTTCACCATCACTGAATTTCTCATGATTAACATCTGGGAGTTTAACACTGACCAGAAATTGAACTGAACCAACCATATAGAAATTGTGGCTAAGAATTTAGCTGCAGGTAACTCCTCCTGATTCCCCAAAGCCTGTCCGCCATCTAAAAAGAACAAATCAGGAGTGTGATAAAATACTTCCCAATTGAATGGATAACTGTAGCTCCAACAATACTCAAGAAACTCAAAACAATCCACTTGATTGGCACCACATCCACTCTACAGCTTCCAAAAAGAAACTGCTTGGGGTCCTGAGGAGGAAATTTTACTGTTACAAGTAAAAAGGGCAAGGCAGTTGAACGAGCTAATTTTCACTCAGCGGGAACAAGCATGACCTGTTCACTGCCTTCAACACTAATGCTGAGCGGCTGAAGTATGCACTGCAGAAATTCACCAAGGCTCCTTAGCATTTTCCAAACTCATAACCAGTACCATCTAGAACAATAAGGATAGCTGATACATGGAAACACCACTATCTGCAAGATCCCCTCCAAGCCACTCACTGAGATAACAAGCATGGGGCTGGATGAACACAACAGGTCAAGCAGCATCATAGGAGCAGGAAAACTTACTCACTGTCCTGATTTAAAAATATATCACAATTCCCTCAGTATCGCTTTGTCAAAATCCTGGAACTTTCTCTCTCGTAACATGGGGGTCTATTTAAATAAAATGGACTACAGCAGTTCAAGAAGTCAGCTTACAACCACCTTCTCAAGGGCATATAAGGACAGGCAACAAATTCTGGTCCAGCCAGTGATGCCCACATCCCATGAATGAATACAAAAGATGCGTTCAAAGTGCTGAAAGATCTGGCCAGTCTTGATAGGGATAACCTTTTTCCTTTAGTTTTTCCATCGGGGAAGCGATGGCCAAGTGGTATTATCGCTGGACTGTTAATCCAGAGACCCAGATAATGCCCTGGGGGCCTGGGTTTGAATCCCACCGTGGCAAAGGGTGGAATTTGAATTCAATAAATATCTGGCATTAAGAATCTAATGATGACCGTGAACCCATTGCCAATTGTCAGAAAAACCCATCTGGTTCGCTAATGTCCTTTAGAGAAGCAAACTGCCATCCTTACCTGGTCTGGCCTACATGTGACTCCAGACCCACAGCAATGTGGTTGATTCTTAACTGCTCTCTGGGCAATTAGGGATGGGCAATAAATACTGCCTAGCCAGCCATGCCCCCATCCAATGAATGAATAAAGGAATAAAAAATTAGTTGAAGCATTGAGAAACAGAGGGCACTGATTTAAGGTGAATCACTAAAGTCCCAAAAATGACATGAGGGAAAATGTTTGTAGACATGAGTGATTAGCATTTGAGATGCAATGCCTTACAGTTTGTTGGAAGACCATCTAAAAGTAGCTTCCAAAAAGAAATTGCTTGGGGTCCTGAAGAGGAAACAGTACTGTTGTATGTGGAAAGGGCAATGGAGTGGAACTAGCCAATTTGCATCCAGAGGGAACAAGCACAAACATGAGTGACCTTCTTCTGCGCTGTTAGCATTCCTTGAATCTGAATGAATAAATAAAAACCCATCTCAGTCCATTGGGGTATGTCTCCCTCCTTGTCAAAGTTTCCTTTCTATGCTATGCCCAAGGAATGCTTAATTCTGAAAGTTTAAAGTCTGAAATCAACCACACTGTCAGATATTAAAAAAGCAAAACAATGTGCTCGTGTCTGTGACATTCCCTGTTCCTGTGTATTCCTGTGGTATTAAAGTTGACAGTGTTTTTCCACAATTCCAAACCAGAATAATTTGTTTTCTTTGTACAACTGCAAATCATGTTCAACTGGGAGTTTGGCACTTTCCTGATACACAATATGCCCTAGATATACACATGTACTACTTTACAATAGTTTTATCCAAGAGCACTAACTTTTATAAACTGAAATTTACCAGTTGTATGCAATGCATTCCTGTTTACAACTTATCATGAAAAATGGCCTCATTGTGTGGATGCAGTGCAGAAAAAAAATGATGTCTGCTTCCTTGATTGGACTAGCCATTACAAAGTTGCATATTTTAATTTTAAAGATTGTATCATTCATGTGATCCGATCTAAAATGGATCCAGTATAACTTTCAACAAATGCAGCAGTTATCAAATGCTCATTTACTAAAGTTTTGGTTTCTCGTAACGTATTGTTGAACAGCAGTGCAAAATCTGGAAGTCTTAGTTCACTGCATGAACCAGTTTAAGGGTTTCACTCAAGGCAGTAACCTAGAAAATAGTTGAGGTTTATATTTTAGTTTTCCAGTCTTAAGGGTGATGTCAGTCCATTAGAATGGGTGGATCACTGTTGGCATTACAATGTTTAAAGCAAGGCTTTGCTCTCAACTTCCCATATTAATGTGTCACTGAAACTGGCACCATGAAGTTTATTTTCCATGTTTCTGGCAATTTATATTTGTGTCCGTAACAGCCTTTACCTCTCTGTAATTCCAGATGTCCTACCTGAAGAAGCAAATTAAACAACAGCCCATCATTTCCAGACTTAAAACAAGACAAAGCTTGTCATTTGATAAACAAATATATGGATGATAGTATAAGGTAGGGGTGAAGGCGAGATAGACCTTAGGATTAGGGTAAAAGTTCGGCACAACATCGTGGGCCGAAGGGCCTGTACTGTGCTGTACTGTTCTATGTTCTTTGTTCTAATTCTTTATGCATCACTAGTCCACAACTTCTCTCCATCATTTATATTCTTTTTTCCATATTAGAAATATGACTATGGGTAGTATGCATCAATTAGTTCGTATGTAATCAATACAGGAGAAACCTATTTGTCTAGGAATGGCTAGAATGTGGATTCCGAATGGAGTAGTTGAGGTAATTCTCATAGATGCATTTATGGAGAAGTTACATCACTATGTGAAGGAGAGAGGAAACTTCAACTGATGATTCCCCTCCACCTTGTTGACAGAACTTTTGACCTCATTTATCCCATTTCCAGTACTTCTGTTCTCACTTTCTTACTTTCATCTCAGAACAATGATATCCCTAATTACCATTAAGAAGGTGGCAGTGCACTGCCTTCTAGGACCGCAGTCCATTTGAAGCAGGTGCCCCCACAGTGCAGTTAGGGAGAGAGTTCCAGGATCTTGAGCCAGTTTCAAATGCATTTTGCAGGTAAAACAGTTATTTAATTTTACTTTTTCAAATTAATACCCGATGTTAACTGTTCGATGTGATTTTTTGCATATTTAAGAGACCAAATACAAATTTTGTTTTGTGGAGAAATCTTCCTAATCTCTCCACATGTTTTCCCCTAAGCTTTTGCTTCTTGTCACTTCACTGCTTTGGTCACTCTGATCTCTTTGTCTTCTGCTTCCCTCACTGATCTACTGAAGACCTATGGAAAGTTGAGGAACAGTGCATCAACTTTTTAGTACACTCTACTGGGCTTGTTATTGAGTTCAACACTTTCAGATCATAATTACTTCCCCCATTTTGTCAAACAATGGGTGCTGGTATTGATTCTGCTTCTGTCATTTTTAGATCTTCCAGACTCACCTTTTGTTTCTTTTAATGTTCCATTATCACCTCCTGATTTCTTGCCCCAGCGTCACTTTTGTCATTTAGTTGGTGAAATGATCCACACTAACAGTGCACAAAAGTAAATATTAAAACTACTCCTGCTGCGTATGTAACTTTATAGCCATCACGTTAGTATTGTTATTGGCATCACATATAAGAACGGAAGACAAACAAACTGGTCAGTTGGATTTTGCTGGACATCATAATCTAGAGATTAAAAATATCTAAAAAGTGAAAATATGTACAAATTAACAAGACATTGTGAATTTTTTGATTGTAGCGGGCCAATATATAAAATCTGACATTGTGATGAAAGCTGGTACCTGTTCCACAACCTGTGAGGATATCCAACAGATAAAACAGGCAGTGCTGCAGTTAAAACAGAAGGTAAAGCGATTATTGAATTGAAAATGTTTCTTCCTCCAAGTGTTCAGTGCTCCTTATTAAAGAATATTTTTGCGTAGTTTACAGAAATTGGTAACAATAAAAATATTGGGACCAGCACAATTTTAATATTGTTTTGGCTTCTCTCAGTGACCTAAATGGGTTGATACAAAACGGTTAAGAACATTAAAACAGTTTTCAATATTTTAAATTTAAAGGAAGAAGAACAATTTCAGCTAATTTTCCAGCAATATTATGCAGATTTACATCAGTTCTCTGGATCTGGTAGCACCAAAAACGGCTGACACCTCCCTCCTTGCTATCATAGAACATAGAACTGTACAGCACAGGAATGGGCCCTTTGGACCATGATATTGTGCAGAGCATGGCGCCAAGTGAAACTAATCCCTTCTGCCTGCCATTGGTCCACATCTCTGTATTCCTTACATATTCATGTGCTTAAACACCCCTATAGTATATGCCTCCATCACCACCCCTGGCAATGCATTCCAGACTCCTGCCTCTCTCTGTGTAAAAAACTTTCCCTTCACAACTCCTTTGAACTTTTCCCCTCTAATCTTAAATGCATGCCCACTAGTATTAGACATCTTAACTCTGGGTAAAAGATTCTGATCTTCAACCCTATCTATGCATCTCATAATTTCATAGATTTCTATCATCTCCCCTCAGCCTGCGCCCCACAAGAGAAAACAACCCAAGTTTTTCTAGCCTTTCTTTATAGATCATACCCTCTAATCCAGGCAGCATCATGGTAAACTTCTTCTGCACCCTCTCCAAAGCTTCCACATCCTTCCTGTAATGTGACAACCAGAACTGAATGCAGTACTCTAAATGTAGCCTAACCAAAATCTTATAATCCTGCAACATGACATCCTGATTCTTGCACTCAATTCCCCAACAAGCAAAGGCAAGCTTGCCATACACCTTCTTTACCACCCTATTGACTTGTGTGGCTACTTTCAGAGAGCTATGGACATGAACCCCCAATGTCAATGCAGAATGTGGTGGAAGCATTCAGGGAGCAGTCAATAGGGCTGCCAACCCCTAGGGAATAGATATAATTCTACAAAATGGCTCTAGTGAACTGAGTTTCTCCCCCAGTAATATGGACATGCCACCCTTTAAAATGATAAGTCATAGCACTGCCAAAGATGCCAGATCCAGTTCATGGTCTAGCTGATCTAAGTTTAACCAGGTGGCAGGAAGGATGCAATTCTCTTCCGCACTAACGTATTTGGGGGAGAAAAGCCATTCTATCAGTTATAACCTATCATTATATACTTTACAGACTTTTTCATGGAAAATATGAGGTATTGACATGATTACAGCTCTTTTTCAGTTAAAATCAACATCTCTAGGATGGGTGAGGAGGGAAAAACAATTTATGTTAGCTTAAAACCAGTTATTACATCATAGCATCTTCATGGATTCAGTTTTAATAACAGATCCATATAGTATCTGATATAAGGTAATGTGATTTTATGAGAAGCATTTCATTTTGATTTTGGATTTTGAACTGGTGGCATGTGGGTTTTGGTCTTATGTATGAGGGGATTTAATAACTAACTTGTCAGTATTCCTGGATTTTAAAAAAAATGGATGAGAGATTTTGTGGAGTAATAATGGGAAATTATTTGCATTGGAACTTAAAGGAAGAAGAACAATTTCGAGATAAGAGAGAAATAAATCTTAACTCAGTTTCCAGCAACATTATGCAGATTTGCATCAATTTTCTGGGGCAACAGGACAATGATAGAGTAAATACTAAAGAGCATTAGCTTGCTATTGGTTTAGAAGAACATTTTTTTTGCGTAAGGCAAAGTGTCATAGCTTAGAAAGCTCTGGCTTATGTTTGTACAAATTGTGGTGAAAGTTAGATGCCAGAAACAGTTCCGCCTGAAAAAAGGAGTTAGTTAATAACAGTCATAAATAGACTACAATGGCGTAAGGGTTTTAGTTTAAAATTTGCAATGGAAATATTTGGTTAGAACCCTGAAGGGGTTATTTGAAGCTGATGAAGTATAAGCTCAGTGATGTGGGAAGAAGCTATCAAATTCTTAGGATTAGGAGTTGAAAGATATGGATAAATTCAAATCTATACATGTGATAGAGAAGAGGATGCTTACTGCTATTTGATTATCATAAAGTGACGCTGATAGGCTCAATAGGAATGAACTTTACCATATGTTTCATTCTTTCAAATTGTGTTATATGCAAATAGTTTTGTTTATTCTATTTCATCTTTACTTTTTTGTTATAAACTTTTATTTTAAAACAAAATCCCAAAAATTACAAGCATGTTTTTCAGTGAAAGACCACCTCATTAAATAAAAATATAATCTATCAAGCTAGGTTTCTCTCTAGGATCTAACTTTGTCCAGTAATAGCATCAGTTGGGATCATAACATTTAATTATCATAACCTTGAATTTTACTTTCCTTCAGATCACTTTACTGCCCAACAACATTGCTGATATTAGTAAGCAAAGATCAAACGGTGACAAGTTATTTGCGCCGAACAGTTACAATTACGGACTGAAAGGACCACCAGGGCCTTCAGGTAAGAAACAGCCCTGACAGCTTCCACATGATGGAGGGTTCAAAAATATTAGAAAACAAGTTAACAACAGGAAAGTGCAGTAAAAGTACAGTCAATTAGTACCTTTTTTCAACAATTAGTACCAGAGTAAGATAAGTTATTAGAGGAAGATAATGAAACTGGTGGTGAAAATTAGATTTAAAAGGCAACTATCATTCTGGAAAAGGTAAATGTTAAGAAGAATAAACTCATTGGAGTTTAGAAGAAGATGTGATTTATTTTATAAGATAAAATATTTTACGAAGCTTACATCAATATTGAGATGATGTTTCCATTCAAGGAGAAAATTAGATTTATGAAACACAACTTTAGAATAGGTAGTCATCCACGTGAGGCAGCGATGAGGAAGAATTACTTCTGCAGAGGCCCACATGTACTTGGAAATTTTGTACCCCAAGGAGGTTAGAAGACAAAACATGTTCATTGATGATACTTGTACTTTAAGAATCAAGGATTATGGGGAATTGGCAGGAAAATGGAGTTGAGAGCAAAATCAGATCAGCTATGATCTTGTTGAACTGCAGAACTGGCTCGAAAAACTATATAGCTTACATCTCGTTCTTAGATTCTTGCATTCTTCTTATGTATGAGAAAAGGCAGCTCAGTGGGGTTGATATCCAAGGGATGGAGCAATTGAATGTAAAATTCTATGCTTGTCCCTAAAATTCCTTTGTCCCCGCTTCTCTCTGGCAAGATTTCTTTGTTTTTGCAGACAGGTGGAGAAAATTGGAAAAAGCTTGTTTCTATTTAATGATGATGTGGCATGTATTATTTACCTTCATTGTTGGGATCTGAGTATTACTGGTTAGGCCACCAAATATTGCCCATTCATAATTGCCCAGAGGCAGGTAAGAATCAACCACACTGTTGGTCTGTAGTCACATGTAGGCCAGATCGAGTAAGGAAGACTGATTTCATTCCTTAAAAGGACTAGGTATTTTATTTTAAAACAAATAACAGTGGTTACAAAGTCACTGTGATACAAGCTTTTTTATTTGAGAATTTTTCATTAAATTCAAATTTCACCATGATGGGAATCAAATCCACGTTCCCAGAATTAAAGCCTGAAATTTTGCATTATTACCACTATGCCACCACCTCCACTCAATAACAGTGTAACGATATTTGATTAGTGGGTGGGGAAAAACAATCAGTTGATTACGAATGTTAGTGTGACAGCAAGATGGTGTGTTGAAATGGCATGCGCTGCGAATTCAGAGTCATTCTTACAGACAGAGGGGAGGTGTTCCGCAAAGCAGTCACCCAGTCTGCATTTGGTCTCACCATGGTAAAGGAGTCTACATTGTGAGCATTGAACACAGAGATAGATAGAATCTCTACAGTGTGGAAACAGACCCTTCGGCCCAACAAGTCCACACCGAACCTCGGAGCATCCCACCCAGACTCATCCCCCTACAACCCACTTAATCTACACATCCCTGGACACTACAGGCAATTTAGCATGGCCAATCCACCTAACCTGCACATCTTTGGACTGTGGGAGGAAACCGGAGTACCCGAAGGAAACCCATGCACACACAGGGAGAATGTGCAAACTCCACACAGACAGTTACCCGAGGGTGGAATCAAACCCGGGTCCCTGGCACTGTGAGACAGCAGTGCTAACCACTGTGCCACCATGCCGCCCTGGTGACTAGAGACTAGAGAGAAATACAGGTAAATTGTTGCTTCACCTGTAAGTTGTGTTTGAGGCTTTAGACAATGAGGGCAGAGATAAAAAGGCAAATATTACACCTTCTTTCCCTTCTGGGAAAGTACCATGTGAGAGGGGAGTAAGGAAGTGTTAGGAGTGCTGGAGGATTGGACTAGGGTGTCACCATCTTGCTGTCATCCTAACAGTCCTGCTGCAGCGTTCTAGTGACACTCAGTGCAAATGGAGTAACAGAGTCTCAACTTCTGCTGAGACATGTTAGTTTTTTAGGACTCAACGTAGAGTTCAACAAGTTCAGAGTATGAACACTGTCCACCATTTTGATTACATACCTTTCCCCTCCGCTTTCTCATGTCTTGTTTCCATGCATTTGCTTTCAGCAAGCCAACCAAGTTTAAAATGTTCACACCTACCATTTAGCACCTATTTTCCCTCTATATTTCTCCAATATTATTTGCACACCCTTTGTTTGCTGTAGGCACCATCGCCATCTGTTCCAATTGCTTTTCTTGCCATTTCGTTAACATAAAAAGAAAATCACAGTCCAGACATTTTCAGTTCTGAAGTATTATATCAATCTTCAAACATTACCTTTGTTTTCTCCCTCTAGCAATGCTGCCAGAACTTACTGAATTTCTCTAACATGTTCTGTTTTATTTGAGATCTCCAGCAACTTCACATTTTTATGCATATGGAACCTCATGATAAAAATAAAAAATAGCATCTTACTGTGTTCTTTTATTGTCTTTAATACAACTCCTTGACCTACATTGCAAGATCGTTTAGCAGCAGTTTTGAAATGTTATTTCAAAGTGATACAACATGAACATGCTTTTATTTGATGTTAAACAGGCCTGCCAGGTGCTAAAGGAAGTCCTGGTCCAAAGGGACAAGCAGGACCCCCAGGACCACCGGGACCCAGAGGAATGATGGGACCAATTGGCCCTTCACCCGACATATCTCACATTAAACAGGGAAAAAGAGGAGCAGTGGTCAGTACTTCTTTTCTGAAATACAAAGCTTACCTGCAAGACATATGCTGCACCCAATTACTTAATAAGCAACAAAGCTTGTCAAGTACTTTGTAGCATATTTCATTTTCTACGGGAATTGGTAAATCAATTATAAATTAGCAACTGTGTAGAGTCACAGTAGGTCATTAACAAGCAGAGATTCTGAGTGCAAATAGCATCATGGTAAATTATGGAGATAGTAAGAACTGCTGATGCTGAAGTCAGAGATAACACAGCGTGGAGCCAGGGGAACGCAGCAGGCCAGGCAGCATCAGAGGAGCAGGAAAGTTGATGTTTTGGGTCGGGACTCTTCTTTAGATTTCTGAAGCTGCGTGGTGCTGTGTTCCTCCGGCTCCACACTGTGTTATCTATGGTAAATTATGGGCTGCCCAGAGTCCCTGATCAAATCTGGAACTGACAGTAAAACACAGTATAATGCAAAAACGTTGCATGCAGCCGTTGATTTGATTTCATTGTGAGATAATCAGCTTATTATTAATTGAGTGTGCAGTTATTCCACAGATTTATTATGTTCATCCATTTACAAGCATGCTTACGTTTTAATGGATGAAATGTATTGTGGTGAATAGCAGAGGCCAAGGAGTGACTGAACTGAGGTGTCCAAATATTGAGGGGCCCAGATAAAGTGAACAGGAAAAACCTGTTCCTCTTGTAGAAAGGTCACTTACCAGGGAGCACAGATTTAAGGTGATTGGTAAAAGGATTAGGGAAGACATGGAGAAAAACGTTTTTATCAAGAGCATGGCTGCTATCTGGAAATTACTGCCTGGCTCGGTGTTGGAGGCAAAAATCCTCAACTCATTTAAAATGTACCTTGATCTGTACCTGAAATGCTGTAACTTGCAAAGCTACAGGTTAAGTGCTGGAAGGTAGGATATGGGGAGGCGAAGGCCTAGTGATATTATCAGTGGACCGTTAATCTAAAGACCCAGACAATGTTCTGGGGACCTGGGTTTGAATCCTGCCATGGCAGATGGTAGAGTTTGAATTCAATAAATATTTGGAATTAAGAATCTAATGATGACCATGAATCCATTGTTGATTGTTGGAAAAACCCATCTGGTTCACTAATGTCCTTTAGGGAAGGAAACTGCCATCCTTACACCTGGTCTGGCCTACGTGTAACTCCAGACCCACAGCAATGTGGTTGACTCTTAACTGCCCTCTGGGCAATTAGGGACGGGCAATAAATGCTGCCTAGTCAGCAACACCCTCATCTCGCAAATGTATAAAAAAAAAGAATGGCAACTTTTGTGCTTTCTCAGTCACATAGACACAAAGGGCTAAGTGGCCTCTTTCTGTGCAATGTTCTTTCTAGGATTCTATGGTGGTGAGGAGTGGATAGGGTCCTCACATATTCATGGAGTTCAGAGCATCCAGGGAAGTGTGATCCAATCAACAGCACAGAAATAAAGAATTGACAATGAGAGCTGCCAAAGTCATAGAATCCCTACAGTATGGAAGTAGGCCATTTGGCCCATCAGGTCCATACCAGGTCTCCAAAGAGCCTCCCATCCAGAACCCACATCTCTGACCTATCCCTGTAACTCTGCATTTCCCATGGCTAATCCACCTAATCTACACATCCCTGAACACTATGGGCTATTTAGCATGGCCAATCCATCTAACCTGCACATCTTTCGACTGTGGAAAGAAACCGGAGCACCCAAAGGAAACCCACACAGACTGGGGAGAATGTGTAAACTCCACACAGACAGTCACCTGAGGCTGGAATTGAACCTGGGTCCCTGGGGCTGTGAAGGCAACAGGACTCGCCACTATGTTGCCCTGTGAGCCTCCTCCTGTCTCTACTGACTTCCTCACTAAGACCAATGGAACTTAAAAGGCAAAACAAATGATCCTTACTAAAAGAATGTGTAAGTGCTGAATGAAGGCAGCGACGTCTTCATCGTCAAATGGCCTTCCCATAATCATAGGTTCAGCTCAGTAAAGAATCTCAACTACTTGGAGGAGCTTCTTCATTTATCAATTTTAATTTGTCAAATTACACGCCATGATAAATCAGCCCTCACAAGGAAAGAGGCTAAAAGGATGGAAAACTAGTGAAAAAAATACATGTGCTGGGATTTTTAATAACCGGGCATTTTGTAAACTCTGGAGGCTGGAGGCGAAAGAGATCTCAAAGTTCATTGTTTCTAAAGTATTTTGGGGATTGTGGATTTGCATTCTGTTGGTAGTGAATAATTCTCGGGTGCCATTACTTTGATGATCATGAGATTTTATCAATTACTGCATTTATTTTAGGGTCCACCAGGACCTTCTGGAAGAGACGGTGCCAAGGTAGGCATGGCATGTGCTATCATAAAAGAGCATCGTATCTAAATACCGAGATGTCTTTAAACAATTTTTTTTTGTTAATGTGACCACAGCTTTCACCATTGGAAAAGACCAGATACTGGTCAAAGTTTAATGATCACCCAATTTCCTATATTACAAGGGACAGTAAACATCAGAAAATAATAAACAGGCTCCAAATTGCTTTAGGACATCCTGAGAATGTGAAAGTCTATATCAGTGCAAGTTTCTCTCTTTCTTATTATTGTGTGTCACACTGCACTGCCAGAGAAGCATAGGAAGTAAGTGCTCAAATAAACAGGATTCTGCATTGACATACAGTTTTATAAATTGCCAGTCATATGTCAAAGTCACTGAAAAAGAGCCTTCTAAAGGGTCCATCACTGTGGTGACGATGAGCTCTCCTTACATTCTAAACTAAAGCAAGGATCTGCAGATGCTGGAAATCTGAAACAAACACAAAGTGCTGGATAAACTCTCGGGGCACATCAATTAACCTTTGTGGGGATGCTTTTTTGGCATTTGCACAAACTCTTAAATAAATTTTCGATCAAAGTTTCTCATCCAATAAGTGGATCCCGGCCCGACACGTTGACTTTCCTACTCCTCTGATGCTGCCTGACCTGCTGTATTCCTCACAGCTCCATACTGTGTTGTCATCTGATAGGTGTTCCTTCTTTTAGCAATTGCTGTCCAATCTAATTTGTGTCCTTCCCGTAGGATTTCTGCTGGAGTTATGGGAGGAGAGTGTCAAGGAAGCTGCGGATTTATGGCCTGTAGTGTCGCCTCACGTCTTTCAGAGAAATCTCAAAATATTTCACATTCTATTCCATACTTTGAAAATGATATGAAACAGATGTGTGGCTTTAATTTCAGGCATGAAGTACGAGAATCGAATGCATATGGATTGGAAGGGATGTTACTATTTGTAGAATTGTTCAAACACATTGGACTGGATTTTAAATGGTAACATGGCCCCATACCCTTAGCGACAAAGTCAGGGGGGAAACCCACCCATGATTCAACATAGCTCACCAGAAAACAACTTAATGCTGGATGCAGTGTTAATTTGCTGGAACCACGTCCCAACACCACCCCCACCCAATCTTGGGACAAAGTCCCAGCCTCAGTGAACTCCCACCCACTCAGCTGGAAGCAGCTCTGCTGGATCAGCAGTGCCGGCTGGGAGTGATGATGCCTGCTGGGAGTGCAGGCGGTCCCACCAGTCTGATAAGACAGGTATCTAGGGTACTGTGAGAAAGCAGCAACAGGGTAATGAGTTAGATAAACAGCCATGATTATATTGAACGACAGAGCAGGGTCAAAGGGCCAAATGGCCTACTCTGGTTCATATTTTTCCTGTGCCTATGTTTCTAAGTTCAGGATTAGGATTTCAGTGAAGGAGGTAAAGAACCACATTTACGATACCAGGGAATGTGATATAGGGAGGGGATGGCCTTGAGCATGGCACTGGTGATGGGCCCATGAGATCTACAAAACAGGCACCAGTGACCCCTCCTGCTTCCCCACATTACAAGCCAACCCCTCCCCAACGATATCCAATACTGGCTGGTACATTGACTGCTGCTGGATGTCCTGCATGGTTTGGCCTCATCCTGTTGTGAGTAAAATACTGGTCGGGGCTGGGGGCAGCATGAGGCTATTAGCTGGCTACTGAATGCCCTCAATGGGACTAACGTCAGGTGGACAATTAGATGCCTTCTGTACTCTCCGTTAAGTATCAGACAGGTCAAGGCATGTGAATAGGCAGTGGAAAGGTTACCAACCTTCAACCCCACTGATAGAGAATCATAAACTCCACTCAATCCTCTCACCAACATTGGCTAGTAAAATTGTGCAATGTGTGTGGATAGATGGAGTCATAAAAATGCAAGGTCAAACTGTTGTTAAACGTTTGTTTGTCCTTGATGGCTTAATGATTAAGTATAATACATAGCATGGCTATAGATTGGACAAACCAGGAGAATCCTAACTTCAATCTTCGGCCTGTATATCTCAGTTAAGGTAGGCAACATGACCTGAGAAGGGTGAATCAAATCGGTAGGACATAAAATATTGCAGATACCAGAAACTTAAAACAAATTTAGAAAATGATAGAAACAATAAACAGTTCTACCAGAATGGTGGAGGTAAGATGTACATTTGTGGACCTTTCTTTAGAGCTGCAAATGAAGAAGTCACATTGTATTTTCATTTATTGTTATGTTTCAATAACTTATACTGCAAAAATATATGCATGCAGCTATCAGAAGGAGAAAATCAGTCATTTCAATCTCCTTAGTGATCAAATAGACTGCTTATCAGCAGAGTGTGCTATGTAGCTAGAAGACAACGTGAGTGAGGAGAGGCACATGTGTATTGCTAGAAAACTAAGAAGTGTTGAAGACATTGAGGTCCTGTCGAATTTAACAGCGGGAACTCATTACAGTCCTATTGTTCCTACTTCCTGCCCATCAGCTGACCAGATTGAGAGACTGGCTGGCTGCTGTGTTCAGAAAGCCAGCAGGAGAAGCCTGCAGCTAGGAAGATAGGGATGGAATGTCAGGCATAATCAGCAAGGGAATGATCAGAGCAAACAATTTGCTTGAAGGGCCAGGTAAAGCTCTCCTGTTCCTCCTGGCCCACAAGCTGCGCTGCAGAAACAATTTCTAGCATCTCCCACTTCCTTTCAGCTGCTGGCTGTTCCAACTGCAGGGAAACCAAGCCCATTTTTGCTAAATTCAAATGGCTTTCAAAACTTTTGGAATGATATGTCATTTCAACGTCATAGCTGCAGACTGACTTTGCTGGAGCATGTTACACCCATGGCCCCAAATCCGCTACAATTTAAGCCAGAAGTAGTGATATTCAAATTGAGTGTTGAGTTTCACAATTGGCACACAATCAGCTGATCTCTACTCCAAGACCTAACATGATGGAAGGCCGTGCACATTTCAACCTGTAGAAAATTAAGGGAGAAAGAGTTGAGGAAGTCTCAAGTTCGATGTTGTGCAACCTATATTTTCTATTTAATAATGGCAGAAATTTTATAGATGACGGAAAACCGAAGACAGTGCTAATCATTATTCTGTCCCATAACAGGGTGAGAGAGGTGCTCCAGGACCAAGGGGATCACCTGTAAGTAAAACCTGTTTAATTTTCACGGTCTGTGCAATTTTTAAAAAATACACATTAAAAGGAAAGGATGTTCCAAATGTTAAGTTTCTCATAAAATTACACAATATTTTGATGCATATAATTATGAAAGGAGGTCAACTGGAGTAACGGTTTAATGGTTCCTAATGCCCTGAGGGGGAGCAGAGGAATTGAACTTCAACCATGTAGCCCCAATTCTGACAGGATCCTTCACAATCTTGAGGTGTTAGCTAAAGCAGAAGACAACTGATATTCCCCATTGTGTACTTATATTCAAAACAAGTGAGGTATTCTATGGGGTATGATCCTCTATTACTACCAGCAGCACCAAAGTGTTTCTTGGTTTTAAATCTGCTTTTGTATGAGAGTTGAGGGCTGAACCCGTATAGGGACCTGAAGGACATGAGCTATAATGAGAAATCTCATCTTCAAGCAAGTTTGACAAAGAAGAGTCAGTGGACACGATCTATTTGGATTTCCAGAAGGCCTTTGACAAGGTGCCGCGCAGGAAGCTGCTAAATAAGTTAAGAGCTCATGGTGTGAGAAACAAGGTCCTTGCATAGATGGAGCATTGGTTTACTGGCAGAAGGCAGAGAGTGGGAATCAAGGGGTGTTTTACAGAATGGCAACCAGTGATTAGTGAAATTCCACAGTGGTCTGTTTTGAAGCCACAACTATTCACGTTATATATTAACAACCTGTATGAAGGAACTGAGGGCATTATTGCTAAATTTGCAGATGTCACTGAGATTGATGGAGAGACAGATAGTGTTGAGAAAGCTAGGCAGCTGCAGAAGAAATTGGACAGGCTAGGAGAGTGGGCAAGAAAGTGGCAGTTGTAATACAATGCACAGAAGTATGAGGTTGTGCACTTTCATAGGAATATTTTCTAAATGGAGAAAGGCCTCGGAAATCTGAAGCACGAAGAGACTTTGGAGTCCTAGTTCAGTATTCTGTTAAAGTTAACATGCAGGTTCATTTGGCAATGAGGAAGGCAAATGTAATGTTAGCATTCGTTTCAAAAGGGCTAGGACACAAGGGCAGGCTTTTAACGCTGAAACGACATAAGGCTCTGGTCAAACTGTGAGCAGTTTTGGGCCCCATATCTAAGGAAGGATGTGCTCGTGAAGGAGGGAGTTCAGAAGAGGTTTACAAAAATGATCCTGTAGTTGAAGGGCTTTTCATATAAGGAGTGGCTGAAGATTTTGAATGTGCACCCCATGGACTTTAGAAAGATGAGGGAATTTCTCATTGAAACTTACCAAATACTGAAAGACCTGGATAGAGTGGTTGTGGAGAAGATGTTCCCACTAGTAGGAGAAACTAAGGTCTGAGGGCACAGCCTCAGAGTTAAGGGGTGACCCTTTAGAACTGAGATAAGAAGGAATTTCTTCAGCCAGAGGTTGGAGTACCTGTGGAATTCATTGCCGCAGAAGGCCGTGGAGGTCAAACTGAGTGTATTTAAGACAGCCATAGGTAGGTGCTTGATTAATAAGTGGATCAATGATTATGGGGAGAAGGTGGGATAATGGGGTTGAAAAACATCTCAGCCATTATTAAATGGTTGAGCAGACTTGATGTGCGGAATGGCCTAATGTTGCTCCAATACATTATAGTCTTATAGAATCACACAGAAGGCCTTTCCTGCTGGTAGGAATGACTTATGCATTTTTTGAGCAAGGTTCTGAGTGTCAAGGCAAGATTC
The DNA here is from genome assembly GCA_024137785.1 of Ginglymostoma cirratum. Lineage (NCBI taxonomy): Eukaryota > Metazoa > Chordata > Chondrichthyes > Orectolobiformes > Ginglymostomatidae > Ginglymostoma > Ginglymostoma cirratum. Next base: position 31,545,892 of record JAHRHZ010000248.1, on the reverse strand, counting down.
TTGCTAGGAGGTGCCAGGTTTCCTATTAGGGGGGATTATTGCTTGGGAACGAAATTATTAACGTAAATTTCACCTTATTGACGTATAACATTCTATTCTACCATGCATCATGAGTAAACTAGATTCTGGGCATTCTTGATGTGGAAGTGAGAGCAGGTACCTGGTGACTTCAGCTCACTGCTCTCTCCAATGAACCTGTACATCATGGACACCACTCACCAATATCTCAGGGCAGCTCCATTGGCTCCAACCATACTCATCCCACATCCATGGACATTGGCATCTGATATATGCCAGTGTCTAAGAACCTTCATGGTGCATCTTCGATCCACTTACAGGACACTTCTGCACTTCAGTGTGCAACAGCAACTCTCCTCACTACAACAAACACATTTTACATTCAGCAAAAGAAACTCAACCCATGGACTGGATCAGTCAGCATCTCAGCACTGTTTGTTCACTCATCTTGAGCATATCTGGGTGCTCAAAGCATCCTTGCTTTGCCTTTTTGTGTCTTACCTATCAGATACTAGGCTCAGATTATTCTGTCTGGCCATGCTGTTTAGTGCAGGCACCAAGGCAGGAAGCTTGTGATAGTTGTCAGCAAGTCTCAGTCAATAGAGACAGTTTTTGGTCAGGGAGTCCTGGCACAGTAAGTTAAGGGCAACCTCAGATATGAGTTCAGGGGCTTGGACATGGTCAGTCAGCCACTTGGACTGTCAGAGTCAGGATGCTCACCTCATAACCCAGAAACTGTCTTGACTCTTTCTGTCCTACTGTGGGCTGTTTCCTTCCTGGAATGAGAGAAAAGAAGGTGTTAAGGAAGATGAATTTCAGCATAACTGTTACTTTGGCACAGGTGGGGAAGCATCCTGAGGGAGGGAGTAGGCAAAACAGAGAGCATGCAGCGTCAGGAACAAAAATAGAAGTTGCTGGAAAAGCTCAGGAGGTCTGGCAGCATCTGTGAAGAAAATAATCAGAGTCAACATTTCAGATCCAGTGACCCTTCCTCAGTATTGGACCCTAGCATGCAGCATTAGTTTGTTCAGGCTTGGGGATGGGTGACAGTGAGGAAGGATGTTGCAGTCAGACATGAGAGTGGTAGAGCATGAGCCTGGATGGGAGGTGGGTACAGTAGCAGAAATAGCCATGAGCGTAAGATATCGGAGACAAGATGGTGGCACTCACATTGGCAGAGTTCCTACATTGCTGGGCATTTCTCCAGGCAGCAGTGATCTGGGTGGCAGCCTCTAACCAGGGATGGTCTGGTGTTGTGGCCTCCTCTGCTGGTCTTGGGGGAGAAGGTCATCCCAGCCCAGCACCACCCCATCAACAGGACCTTCAGGTCCCTGCCTTAAAAGCAGAGCACCAACTTTCCTTTCTCTGTCATGTTGGGGGCGAATGTCAGGAACAGTGCAGACCAGCTTAAGACTGACAGTGCCTGTCCAGGTGAACAAGCAACCCTTTGTAGACATTGTTGGAACCAGGGACGCTAGCATTCTAGGATATCCTGGCAGTGATGAATTGCTGTAAGTACAGTGAGCTATAGAATGGAGCTAGACTTAGACAAGAGGGGTGTCATCAGGTGGAAAATATGGTTAATGATGTGGGTATGGCAAAATGTGGCCAGAAAACTTGGTAGGCCTCACAGAGAGAAACTGTTCATGAAACTCAATGAAACTAACAGCAAAAAATGCAAGACTCACCCCATTCTGTTTGTCCTGTGCATTGAGTGTGCTCAGTGCAACGCTAATAAAATCAGTAAATGTTTGGTGTTTCTTTTTTTTGGATTCTTCCTCAGGATATGATTGTGATAAGCAAGGCCAACATATATTAAAAATCCTGTGTTGTCCTTTCACTTCATAACAATGAACTAAGCTTTAAGTAACAAAAAAGTAAAAGAAACTCAACAGTGTTACAGGTTGAATGTCCTTTTCTCACTCCTCAAGCTTTCTTGTGTTGTTATAAATAGTAAATAGTTGTAACAACTGTTCGACAAGTTTTTTTGCAAAAGTTCAGACTTACTGAAATTCAAACTGCAATTAGATTGAACTTCAGAACTAATTTTGAAATCGTTAATTGCAGGGTCCACCAGGCTCCTTTGATTTCTTGCTTCTGATGTTGGCAGACATTAGAAATGACATTGCAGAGCTGCAGCTGAAAGTTTTTAGCCGTGGAAATCGGGTCACAGGGGAAGAGCACCAGAGCCATGAAATTCCTGACTGGGGATCTGGAGAAGACTACAGACATTAAGATCCATCACAGAAACCCGCATAACGAGCATCAACATGGAAGTGAAATAGTTTTCAAAACTGCACTGCAAATCTTTTTTATTGGGACTAGGTTGAAGAGATTAAACCAGTGAGGATGTAATAAATTTTGCACTGTTGTTGTACAATTTTATTCCATTATCAGTATCAAAGAAAAACTTTTATCAAATGTAACAATTGAAATAAGTATTCGAGTGTTTAGATAAGTCAATAATGTACCAGTTCAGAATGATAAATTTTAAACAACTGACTTTTTGCATGGGGGTTGCATTTGCTGAATCATATCTGTGGGAAATGAATTGTGCACATTCCTCCTTAACCTGAGTGATTAGCATCTTGGTTCTGTGATAAACAATTCCCAAAAGCATAATGCAACAGACACACAGGTTGAAAAAAAAAACATTTTTGGTTTTATTCAAGTTTTACACGCTTGGGAGTTGTTTTATTTTAAACCTTATATATTGGTGATGATGTCAGATTACAAGAAATTACAAATTGGGTTGACATGAAAGATATATTTCTGTCTATGTATTTAATTTAATTTTACTACAATGTTAATCTAACTGTCTTTCAATCTAATAACCTCATATCTCTTAAGTGAATTCAATTTCTTGGCCTTGGTCTTTTCTTTTCATTCACAGAATGTCAGCAGCGATGGCTAAGACACCATCTATTGCCCTTCCCTTATTTCCCTTGAGAACGTGGTGGCGAGGCTGCCTTCTTGAGCCACTGTACTCCATGTGGCATAGTTACGCCCACAATATTGTTAGGGAGCGTTCACGTTGACCCAGTGACACTGAAGGAATGGTGACATTGCCTTCTTGTTTTGCTACCCTGAAATATCCTTAACGTAGCAAAAGTATTATCCAACTTTTGTTCTCTATTTGTACATATTTCTATTTCTAAAATATCTTGAGACATAATTTTCAAGGCTAAAAAGCTAAAACCTAAGAAGCTAAAATTTGTTCATCTGTCATGGAGAAACAGCTTTATTTGCTTACACCACTTTTAAGATGTGGAAACACTTCTTGTGTCTCCAAGATCAGAACCATGTGCAGTATCTCAACTGCAGCCTGGCCAGAGTACTGAATAATTTCAGCATTACCTCTGAAGACTGAAGTGGCAAATATCCAGCATCCGGTGTCTTTGTTATGTAATGCTGTTAGGTATTACTGAAGTTGTAAGCCAATTACCTATCAGACAATTTTACTCCAACATGTAAAACGTTGTGCGTGTTTGTATTGAACCTTATTTCCTATTAATCAGCCGAACCCTGTTGGGGCCACTTTGTAAAGACATAGCTGCTTCCTCTGAATAAAAGCAAAAGTTGCTGGAAAAGCTCAGCAGCTCTGCCAACATGTGTGAAGAAAAAATCAGAGTTAATGTTTTGGGTCTGGTGACCCTTCCCCAGAACTGATGGTAGCTCGGAAAATGTCAGTTTATATGCAGAAAATAGGGAGGGGGGGTGGGATAAGGAGTAAACAATAGGATAGAGCCAAAATAGAGAGAAGAGCAGTTGATAGTGGAGTTGCTAGTGATCTGGCTAGTGGGGTGAATATTTGTTAATGGGGACTGTTGGTGACTGACAATAGGTAGTGTGTAATAGCAGGCTTTGTGATAACAAGACCGGGTGTGTGTGGGGTAGGGGGCTAGGACATGGGAGAGTTTAGGCCTTAAAATTATTGAACACGATATTGAGTCTGGAAAGATGCAGGGTCACCAAGCAGAAAATGAGGTGTTGTTCCTCCTAGCCAGATCATTATTAACTCCTTTGTCTGTCCAACTGCTCTTCTCTCTCTTTGGCTCTATCCTATCGTTCACTCCCTAACCCACCCACCTCCCTATTTTCTGTGTATAAACTGATGTTTTCCCAGTCACCATCACTTCTGAGGAAGGGTCACTGGACCCGAAACATTAACTCTGATTTTCTCTTCACAGATGGCGCCAGACCCGCTGAGCTTTTCCAGCAACTTTTATTTTGTTCCTGATTTGCAGCATCCGCAGTTCTTTCAATTTTGTCGCCCGAATGTCTAGTTTAACGTAATTTGCAAAATTAACTGTGTGCATTGAGAAGGAAAATCCAGACTCTTCATGTAAATCAGGAACAGGAGAGATATTCGTATATTAGCCATGGCATTATGTTAAATTCCTTCTAATATCTTGATCAAGTTTCACTTACAACTACATTTTGCTTCCTTTTGTCATTTATAGATTAATCAACTTAGCCTTGGGACTCAATAATATTCGTTTTTAATAAGACCTCTCATACAGTACCAAATCCAAGTGTGCATATGATATACTGTATGAGCTGCCTTTGATATTATGGGATAGATTCTCCTCTGAGGCGTCTGTAAAATTCATTTGGCAGGTTCTACCCCTTCTACATTCTAATCAGCTGTATTTTATTCAATTTTTCTCAAGCATTCCATTTATGATCATTAATTTTATTAGTTGTGGTCAATTTAATATATCTGTAGTTAACAGATTTGATTGTTGCATATGGAAATTATTTTTGTCTCATTCCAATCTGTTTGAATCACCTATAGTTACTAACTTCCTGAACATGACCAACAGCACGCCACAGCTCTCCACTCTATTTTAATGTGCTGGTGATTAGTCAGGAAATGTGAGTTCAGTCTCCTTCATGACAGCTTAATGATCTGAATACAGTTTCAAAGTTTTGGAAATTAAAAGCTGGTATAAGCTAGTTATTGGACTGTTATTAGAAATCAAATGACTACGGCTCAAAACATAGAATTTCTTTCTTCACCTATATGTAACTCCAGTTCCTTACCTATGTGACTAACTGCCATCCAAAGTGGGCTAATAAACCATTCAGATTAGGGAAATGACAGTAGGACTGAATGTTCATCTTTCCAGTGATACGTATATCCCAAAAAAGGAATAAAAATATGAGTTTCTGAGAGTATACTCAGCATCTACTCTGCTAATGTCAAAGTCCCAAAGTGCACAACATAAGCTTTGACTGATTGCCCTTGCCAAACTTCCCGGCAGCTCAGTTCTCAATGGCTCATGGGACCATAACTGACTTCAGAGATTTTAACTGCTGACCTGCTTGAGTTTCTGTTAGGCGAGTAATGTAACTTGCAAGTGTCTGAGTTCTGTTCTCTACAATATTAAAAACTTGTGAACAGGATCTACAAGGCATGCTAGAACAATTTGGTCTTCTTCAAAGCATAAACAATGCACTCTGTACTTTTCAAATTTCTATTCATGACTTTCTATTGATTACCATCTTTTGTACTAATATACCATATCATCAGCAAGTTCAACATAATCTATCAAAACTGTCCTGGGTAACGGTTTTCACAATTTCAGCAGAACTTTGAATTGTAAAATGTTGGTAGGGAAGAAGATGATGATCATTGAACCCCATCTAGGACTCTGAAAATGTGGTCCTGCTGAAGCTATCCAATGAGTAACAGAATCAGGGCCAGAAGAAGCTCCAGAAGGCTATCTCCTTATCTTCCCAGGACAGGCAGGATCTGAACCCTATGCAGTTACCCAGTCTTCGCAATTTAGGATGAGTTTAGGTTACATGAACATGTGGGATGCTAAATGGCAGCATTTAAAAGAAACCTGTGAGTTAAAATGCCCAGGCTTCATTTTGGCAGGAACTCATCCCTCAAAAACAGATTCCAGTTAAAGTCATAAACTATTCTGCTCACTGGTTACAGCAATGAATATTAACTTATTATTGTCAATCAAATGCCTTGAATAATTTAGTCCAGTATGTTGGACCACTGAGCAGAATTTTGCTGTGGCATCTGGGGTCTCACCTCCTGTGGAAGAGTCAGCAAGATTTCAGGAAAGTCTGCTGAACTAAGAGTCAGCCAGACAGTGCTGATGCTATTCCCCTGAATTCAAAACCCCAGAAGCTGAAGTCCTTCCTAGCAAGAGCTGTCAGTCAGTCAGAGGCCTGCAGCTCTTGTGCTCAGCAGCACCACAGAGAAAAGCTGTGCCTGTTGGAGGAATAACATTCCCCTAGAGTCCCAGCATGTTAGGAAGACCTAAATCACAGACAAATAATGTGGGAGTGGGTGTTGTAGGCTCCCGGAGGCAAAGGCAGTGGAGTGACCCTCATATACTCACTCTACCCCCCATACATCACCCCACCCCCTTCATCACCAGCATTACCCCAATCCCTCATCGGGTGCATCAGCCACTGCGGGGGTCATTATCACTGTGGGGCCACACTGCAATGAAGGAACAGAGAGATTGACCCGGAACAGATGCACAAGGAAATCCAGGACCAGTGCCAACTTCCAGGAGCTGTCAAACAGCGTACACATGAAGACGTTACATCTGAAGTGCCTCTCAGGCTGCAGAGGAGGTGCAGGAGGCCCAGAGTCTATCGTCCTTCATGCTATTTCTTTCAGATGAGCAAGGCACGGTGCCACTGCAGACTGAAAATGTCTCAAAACACCACCACTGAACTGTTTCAAGAGCCAGATCCCTTACAAGGATAGTTCTTGGGAGACCATGGCTGTGTCTACAATCATGGCTGATGACTCCATTGTATAAACCCCTGACTGAGGCCAAACAGTGCAGCTCATTCTTTCATCAGGGCCAATCTGGAGCAGATGATAGGCATCCTGAAGATGAAGTTCAAATTTTTTAATCATTCTGGAGATCCTTTTAGTACATTCCAGACATAATGTGCTACAGAATCCTAGCATGCTGTGCTTTGCACAACTGAGGCAGGCATAGACGGAATGTGATGGATGCTGAGGATCTTGGAGAGCAGCAGCAGCCTTCTGAGGCGGAAAATAAGGACATTATGCAGGATTGCACATTGTCTTCAGTGTGAAAGAACAAGGTGGCATCAGGCACAAGTCAGATGAGACATAATGGACACCTGGATCCAATGGATGTGAGCTGGGTACAGTGATCATTCATTGACTTGAAATTTGTTGTTGCTCAAGAGAAATATCTTTTCATTTGTTTATTTCTTTCTTAACTTTTATTAATCAGCAGCACTAGCAAACATTTCAACTGTTTGAAGGCTTTCCAATGTCTCCCACATTGAACAATGGCAGCGTGTTATGTTATGCTGCATAGCAGGGAAAGAGTAGCACTCCTTTAGACAAGGTTCTAAGATGGTGTGGTTCTAAAGATCAGTAACCAGCATAACTTCATTCTAGTAGCAGCAGTTACTTTGACAGTCAATCAGACAGCTTCTGATCTAAAATAGCAATACATTTACAGATGTAAACTTCTATTTCCATGAATGAGTTCTATACCATCAATGTGTCATCAGAAGCAGTTCTTTTTAATTTCACTCGCACTATCTGCATCATGAAGAGATATTTGTGGCTGGTGAGGATTGGCATGGTGCAATATTAGACTTTAAATATAAATATAAAGTTTATCTGCCATTGGTGACTGCACAATAGTATGAGCCAAATGGCAAACAGATGCGGCGTGTATATCATAAGGTGAGCAGCTCAAAATTGACTGAGCTCACAAGGGCTCATGGAAGGAAAGCTTTCTGGAACTCCCTGAAATTGACACTTAGCTGAATTTTTGGTCATTTTCAGTCGTCTACTTACAACAACATGGATATATTTAATAATAATTTTCAGTGTGAAGGAATGCCACTGCCAACAGAGAAATGAAGAAATATTGACTCTTCACCAATTTTCCTCTGAACTATCGATGACAATGATTCAACCACTTACACTCTATACAATTACATTGATTTTTGTCAGTTTACTTTTTATTATGCTTAATCTTTCCAATCTTCTGTGTGTGCTCTACCATCACTGTTTTCTGATCTCTTAACTTTCAAAATAAGAATGATGACTTGAACAAAATTTCAGAAGTAATAAGACATCACTCTGCCTCGAATGAAATAAACATTTCTTAAATTGAAATCTAGATATAATTATGTCCATATTGCACCATCTTTTAGTTTTTATTGTCAGTTTCAAAAGAAAGCTGACCTTAACCATTCACCTGGTCAAATTTGAAGAAACTTGGCCTGCATTCTGCTCTATAGAATTCTATGGATACACTTGGAAAGATTTTACTAAATGGGACCTTGAACATTGCTGCATTGGAGGATCATAAGACCAGTGCTTCCCACTTGCGTTCCTTTCAAAGCAGTTATCATTGTCAAATCAGGCATTATAGTTTCTTTGCATATACAGAAGATTTCTGATAATTGTGGAAGGGGTGTTCACTTTTTTGATGCTGACTCCTTCTAAAACAGAAGAGAACCATCAGCTGGGTTAGCACGATGCTGATTATTCTGTCGTATACTGAAGTGATACATCAATGTTAGCAGTGACATTTTCAGCATTCTTTGCCAGAGCTAAAAATGCTTAATGGATATATTACTTATTCCTTGCACAAACATGCTAGACAAGTAAACTTAACTCCTGACATTAAAGATGTTATTGATGTTTTATTGAAAATTAAAAATGTCATGTTATTACCCAGTAAGTTGTTTCCATTACCATTACATTTTTAAAATTGTGGAATAATATATTTTTATTGCAAACATTGCATGGTCTTGTTCAACTGATCACCATAGTTAGGGCAATAACAGCTTCCAAATATAACAAAAACAGAAATTGCTGGAAAAGCTCAGCAGCATCTGTGAAGACAAATGAGAGTTAATTTTTTGGGTCCAATAACCCTTCTTCAGAATTTCTTTTGGTTTTTACCACTTCCAAATAGCAGGCTTGCTTGTTACTCACAGTAGTTATACATATGACACTTTTTTTCATGGTAGATGCATTTCAGATTTTGTAGTAGATATCTGGAGTGAGTGTGAACATGAAGTGTACGGTAGAGGATTGACTGTATACAAACAGCTTGCACAATGTATTTAAACCTTTTCTCTAAAGGAGCACGTTTTATTCACTGCGTGATGAAACTGAAGTACTTTGATTGCATTGGAGATAAACTATATTTGCTCTTGCAACAAAATACAAAGGCTGAGTTTCTCATTACTTGCTGTAATGAAGAAGTGGTAATGGGAAATTATTGCAAAATAGAGCAAAATAAGAAACTGAGCAGCATGAAATGAGAGAAGATGGGAACGGAAATAGATTTTTGTGCCTGCTGCTATTTTACTGCTTTGTTGACAGGAATTTCTGAACTGGTAGTCAGAAATTGCTGATGATGTATTTGGAACAACTGTATGTTTGGATAGAATGGACATATTGTGATGACTCAGTTGACAATTTCATTAACTGAATGGAACAGATCCATGCAGTCCAAGAAGGTCAAACCCCATAGTGGAGCTAAATTGGCTGAACTCAGCTGAATACATTCAGATCCCAGAAACTGGAAAAAGAAGCTTGGCATCATCCAAAGGGCTTGCCTCAGAAGTATAATGCTGAAGGAGAACTATGTGTGCACAGGCTCTTTGTATAATTACCTTAACATTCGTTTTGATTTTGTTATCATTTAAGAGAAATGGTTTTTCAAACAAATACACAAAGTTAAGTATAAAAGAACAAGACAATTGGTTCATCAAGCCCTTTCCAACTTGATGTTGTGTAATCGCAACCCATATACTGTCCCACACTTCTCACTTCTCCTGCTTTCTCTGAAACATATTTTTGGAAATTTATGAAAAGCTGTGGAAAATCTTCCTCAGGTTAACAAACTAGATTTGCTCCAGTAAGAGTTCTGGCACCAATTCGATAGTAATATTTTACACTGTAAAGAACTATTGAGTTCTGCCGGATGGGAACAGTTGGAGTGAGGTAGTATGATCCCTCTGATTATGATCATTGCTGCTCCATTCTCACCAAACCTCGATATCTTTCCGGGACCCAGGAAGGAGGATTCATTCCAATAAACTTGTTGGAGTTCTATGATATATGTAGTTCCTGATTTGATGCTTACACGCCAGTATGTGTAGCCCAGGCCTTAACCTATTGTTACTAACAGGTTAAGAGTAAGGTTCATTTGAATTCATTTTCCTTGATATATGGGGCCCCAGGAAGAACATGAATGTGCTATCTGACTCATTTATTTGCTTTCAACCACCATCCCCTTACTCTGTTCCCTCCACAGATTGACTCCCAACCATGAAGTAAATTCGCGACAATACTGGCATAATTCCTAACCTCCTGAATGGAAAGATGCCTCTGAACAATTTTGAGAGTATTAGACAGGAATTTTCAAACTGATTGGGAGACGCTATTCCCAGGTAAAGAGTTGGTAGGAAAGTGGAATTAAGAATAAGATAACAAAAGTTCAGAGACAGTATGTTCCTGTTAGTGTGAAGGGCAAGGCTGGTAGATGTAGGAAATGCTAGATAGTTAGGGAAATTGAGGCTTTGGTCAAGAAAAAGAAGGAGGCATATGTCAAATATAGACAGCTGGGATCGAGTGAATCACTAGAAGTGTATAATGGCCTTAGGAGTACACTTAAGAGGGAAATCAGAAGGGCAAAAAGGCAACATGTGGTAACTTTGGCAAATAGAGTTAAGGAGAATTCAAAGAAATTTTGTAAATACATTAAGGACAAAAGAGTAACCAGAGAGAGAATAGGGCCCCTTAAAGATCGACATGGCTGTCTATATGTAGAACCACAGGAGATGGGTAAGATACAAAACAAATATTTTTCATCAGTATTTACAGTGGGGAAGGAGATGGTAGATAGGGAAATTGGGAAAATAAATAGTGATGTCTTGAAAAGAGTTCATATTACTGAAGAAGAGGTGTGGAGGCCTTAAAATGCATAAAGCTGGATAAATCCACTAGCTCTGATCAGGTGTTTCCCAGAACTTAGTGGGAAGCGAGGAAAGAGATTGCTGGGCCCCTTGCTGAGATATTTGTCTAATGGATAGCCACAGGTGAGGTGCCTGAGGACTGGAAGTTAATGTGATGCTATTATTTAAAAAAGGGAACAATAGACCGATGGGCCTTATGGCAGTGATGCGTAAGTTGTTGGAGAGGATTCTGAAGGACAGGAATACATTTATTTGGAAAGGCAAGGACTGATTAGGGATTGTCAGCATGACTTTGTGCGTGGGAAATCATGTCTCACTATGCAGGAGCAAATTACTGCACACAGACGCTACCTTAACACTGCTGTTTAAGAAGAGAGGGTGGCAGAAGGCAGGAAGCTAAGGCCAGATAGTCTGAGATAACAAGCATGGGGCTGGATGAACACAGCAGGTCAAGCAGCATCATAGGAGCAGGAAAACTTGACGTTTCGGGCCTAAACCCTTCATCAGAAATGGGGGAGGGGAAGAGGGTTCTGAAATAAATAGGGAGAGAAGGGGAGGCGGATAGAAGATGGATAGAGGAGAGGATAGGCGGAGAGGAGGCAGACAAGTCGAAGAGGCGGGGATGGAGCCAGTAAAGGTGAGTGTAGGTAGGGGGGTAGGGAGGAGATAGGTCAGTCCAGGGAGGACGGACAGGTCAAGGGGGCGGGATGATGTTAGTAGATAGGAGATGGGGACTTTGGTCTATAGTAAAATTTTAGAGCCCACTATTAAGGTTGAGATTGCAGAGTGCTTGGAAATGCAAGGTAAAGTAACATGAAGTCAGCACAGCTTCATCAAGGGGAGGACATGCCTGACAAATCTGTTAGAATTCATTGAGGAGGTAACGAGAAAGTTAGACAAAAGAGACCCAGCAGATGTGATCTATTTGGAATTCCAGAAGGCGTTTGAAAAGGTACTGCCATGGGAGGCTGCTAGATAAGTTTAGAGTCAATGGTGTTAGGGGCAAGGTACTGGTATAGATAGAGGATTGGCTGACTGGCAGAAGGCAGAGAGTGGGGTAAAATGGTCTTTTTCAGGATAGCAGCCAGTGACTAATGGAATTTCACGATGGTCAGTGTTGAGGCCACAACCATTCACGTTATACATTAATGATCTAGGTAAGGATAAAGTCAGAAATCACACGATACCAGGTCATAGTCCAACAAGTCTATTTGAAATCACAAGCTTTCAGAGCTTTGTCAGGTGAAGTGAGAGGAAATCACAAAGAACACAGAATTTAGGTTAGAGAGATCAAGGGCAGAGAGATCAAAAGATCCTACAAAATGGTGTGAGTGGAGTGTTGAAAAACAAGTCTCTGCAGATGATTAGAAGTGTTAGGCAGTGTGAGTAAAGTGTCAGCAGCTGAATAGCAAGCGAAGGGATGATTTATACTCCAATTAATTGAGGCAGAGATAATTACAAAAAATTTAAAATAAGGTGGTGCTGGAGACAAACTAAATGACTGGAAAAACATGATAGGTGTAAGAATTGCATGCTGAGGATCTAACCAAAGTAATCAGTAACCCAAAACTGTACAAACTAATTAAGGTAGAGAGATCATAACAATTTGTCAAGGTAGTGATGTCAAAACAGGACAGTAAGGAAGATTTTACAGATACAGAACAGTATGGTCAGGTTACATGTAGCGCGACATGAACCCAAGATCACAGGTGAGGCCATCTTCATGGGTACAGACCTTGACTATCAGATTTGCTCGGCGATTCTGCATTTTTGCGTACCTTAAAGTCCTCCTTGGAGGACACTTTCCTGAAGAGCGGAAGCTGAAGGCCTTTGACCTCCAAAGTGTTCCCCAATGGGGAGGGAACATTCCTTTTTGGTAATTGTTGCACAGTGTCCATTCATCCATTGTCGTAGCATCTCCATGGTCTCGCCAATGTACCATGCCTCGGGACATCTTTGCCTCCAGTGTATGAGATAGGCAATGTTGGCCAAGTCACACGAGTATCTGCCATGCACGTGGTGGGTGGTGATCCCACGTGTGATGGCAGTATCCATGTCGATGACCTGACAAGAAATATGTAGCTGGGAGCTCCTGGTACGATAGGCCTCAAGGTACCCTCAACATAGTCAGAGATGTTATCAAACAGGGTCCCATTGCCTGACACAATAGGACATCAAGGTGTATTGACTTTGTGCATCTTCAGAAGGCAGTAGCAGTCTCCTAAGCGAGATGTATATGAGATAAGAGTGCAAAGGATGCTCTGAAGGTCAGGATCAAAGGTCTTGATCAGTCCGTTCAGTTAACAGGTGTGTTCTTCGGTCGGATTGGCAGGTAGTTGTCTGTAGTTTTCCTGGTTGTTCTGTTGTTGGTATATTCCTTTGCACTAGTTGTTATATTCTGTGTGACAATGGCTCTTCCTTTGTCTGCTGGTTTGATGAGAATGTTGTGATTGGTCATGGGAGCACAAATGGCATTGCCTTGTGCTTGAGTGATGTTCTTATGAATGTGGCTGATGAATCTGGCATTAACGCATCTCCTGACAGGTTGAGCCTCGGGCAGCAGCCTTCCAGAGGGGTCCAATTCAACTCTTTCTTCTTTGGTCACAGCACCACGAATCTCACTGTTGACTGTTCCAGTTCATTGGTTGTCTCATTGGGCTTGCTGCAGACATAACATAAGAACACAAGAACTAGGAGCAGGAGTAGGCCATCTGGCCCCTCGAGTCTGCCCCACCATTTAATAAGATCATGGCTGATCTTTTTGAGACTCAGCTCCACTTATCCGTCCACTCACCATAACCCTTAATGCCTTTACTGTTCAAAAATTTATCTAGCCTTGCCTTAAAAACATTCAGTGAGGTAGCTTTAACTGCTTCACTGGGCAGGGAATTCCACAGATTCACAACCATTTGGGTGAAGAAGTTCCTCCTGACCTCAGTCCTACATCTGCTTCCCTTTATTTTGAGGCAATGCCCTCTAGTCCTAGTTTCACTTGCTAGCAGAAACAACCTCCCTGCCTCCACCTTATCTATTCCCTTCATAATTTTATATGTCTCTATAAGATGTCCCCTCATTTTTATGAATTCCAATGAGTATAATCCCAGTCTACTCAGTCTCTCCTCATAATCCAACCCTCTCAACTCTGGAATCACCCGAGTGAATCTCCTCTGCACCCCCTCCAGTGCTAGTATATCTCTTCTCAAGTAAGGAGACCAAAACTGCACACAGTACTCCAGTTGTGGCCTCACCAGGACCCTATACAGCTGCAGCATAGCCTCCCTGTTTTTAAACTCCATCCCTCTAGCAATGGCAGACAAAATTCCATTTGCCTTTTTAATTACCTGCTGCACCTGCAATGCCACCTTCAGTGATTCATGCACAAGGACGCTAAAGTCCCTCCGCACAGCAGCGTGCTGAAATTTTTTATCATTTAAAACGTAGCCCATTTTGCTGTTATTCCTACCAAAATGGATGACGTCACACTTATCAACATTCTACTCCATCGGCCAGACCTTTGCCCACTCACTTAGACTATCTATATCCCTCTGCAGAATTTCAGTGTCTTCTGCACACTTTGATCTACCACTCACCTTAGTGTCATCTGTAAATTTTGATACACCACACTTAGTGCACAACTCCAAATTATCTATGTAAATTGTAAACAATTGCGGTCCCAACCTTGATCCCTGAGGCACACCACTAGCCACTGACCGCCAACCAGAAAAACACCCATTTACCCCTACTCTTTGCTTTCTATTGGTCAACCAATCCTCTATCCATGCCAATACATTACCTGTAACACTGTGCAACTTTATCTTCTGTAGCAGCCTTCGGTGTGGCATCGTATTAAATGCCTTCTGGAAATCCAGATACACCACATACACAGGTTCCCCATTGTCCACCATGCAAGTAATATCCTCAAAGAATTCCACCAAATTAGTTAAACATGACCTACCCTTCATGAACCCATGCTGGGTGTTTCCAATGGGACAAATTATATACAGATGTCTTGCTATTTCTTCCTTAATGATAGATTCAAGCATTTTCCCCACTACCGAAGTTAAGCTAACCGGCCTATAGTTACCTGCTTTTTGTCTACTTCCTTTTTCAAACAGTGGCGTCACATTGGCAGTTTTCCAATCTGCAGGAACGACCACAGAGTCCAGTGAATTTTGGT
>JAHRHZ010000248.1:31470530-31520729 GCA_024137785.1 Ginglymostoma cirratum | reverse complement strand
TTCACTGGACTCTGGGGTGGTTCCCGCAGATTGGAAAACTGCCAATGTGACACCACTGTTTAAAAAAGGAAGTAGATTAGCCAATTAGCTTAACTTCGGTCGTGGGGAAAATGCTTGAATCTATCATTAAGGAAGAAATAGCAAGACATCTGGATATAAATTGTCCCATTGGAAACACCCAGCATGGGTTCATGAAGGGGAGGTCATGTTTAACTAATTTGGTGGAATTCTTTGAGGACATTACGTGCATGGTGGACAATGGGGAACCTGTGGATGTGGTGTATCTGGATTTCCAGAAGGCATTTGACAAGATGCCACACCAAAGGCTGCTAAATAAGACAAAGTTCCACCGTATTACAGGTAATGTATTGGCATGGATAGATGATTGTTTGACCAGTAGAAAGCAAGGAGTAGGGGTAAATGGGTGTTTTTCTGGTTGGCGGTCAGTGGCTAGTGGTGTGCCTCAGGGATCAGTGTTGGGACTGCAATTGTTTACAGTTTACACAGATGATTTGGAGTTGTGCACTAAGTGTGTTGTGTCAAAATTTACAGATGACACTAAGGTGAGTGGTAGAGCAAAATGTGCAGAAGACACTGAAAGTCTGCAGAGGGATATAGATAAGAACATAAGAACATAAGAACTAGGAGCAGGAGTAGGCCGTCTGGCCCTTCAAGCCTGCTCCGCCATTCCATAAGATTATGGCTGATTTTTTTGTGGACTCAGATCCACTTACCCGCACACTCACCGTATCCCTTAATTCCTTTATTGTTCAAATAAAATCTACCTTAGCTTTAAAAACGTTTACTGAAGTAGCATCAACTAATTCACTGGGCAAGGAATTCCATAGATTAACAACCCTCTGGGTGAAGAAGTTCCTCCTCAATTCAGTCCTAAATCTGCTCCCTCTAATCTTGAGGCTATGACCTCTTGTCCTCGCTTCACCTGCCAGTGGGAACATCCTCTCTACTTCTATCTTATCTATTCCCTCATAATTTTATATGTTTCTATAAGATCCCCCCTCAATCTTCTGAATTCCAATGAATATAATCCCAAGCTACTCAGTCTCTCCTCATAAGCCAATCCCCCCAACTCCAGAATCAACCTAGTGAACCTCCTCTGCACCCTCTCCAGTGCCAGTACATCTTTTCTCAAGTGAGGAGACCAAAACTGCACACAGTACTCCAGGTGTGGCCTCACCAGCACCTTGTCCAGCTGCAACATAACCTCTCTGATTTTAAACTCAATGCCTTTAGCAATGAAGGACAAAATTCCATTTGCCTTCCTAATTACTTGTTGTACCTGCAGACCAACCTTCTGTGATTCATGCACAAGGACACCCAGGTCCCACTGCATAGCAGCATGCTGCAACTTTTTACCATTCAAATAATAGTCCTTTTTACTATTACTCCTACCAAAATGTACGACTTCACATTTATTTACATTGTATTCCATCTGCCAGACCTTTGCCCACTCACTCAATGTATCTATGTTCCTCTGCAAAGTTTCACGTTCCTCCACACACTTTGCTGTGCCACTCATCTTAGTGTCATCTGCAAACTTTGACACCCTACACGTGGTCCCCAACTCCAAATCATCTATATACATTGTAAATAATTGCAGTCCCAACACCGATCCCTGAGGCACACCACTAGTCACTGATTGCCAGCCAGAATCGCACTCAAATATCCCCACTCTTTTCCTGTTAGTCAACCAATCCTCTATCCATGCTAATGCTTTACCCCTAATGCCGTGCATCCTTATCTTATGCAGCAGCCTCTTGTGCGGCACATTGTCGAAGGCCTCTTGGAAATCCAGGTACACCACATCCACTGGGTCCCCATTGTCCACCTTGCTCGCAATGTCTTCATAAAATTCCAAAAGATTTGTCAAGCATGACCTGCCCTTCATGCACCCATGCTGCATCTGCCCAACAGGACAATTCCTATCGAGATGCCTTGCTATTTCTTCCTTGATAATAGACTCAAGCATCTTCTCCACTACAGATGTTAAGCTAACCGGTCTATAATTCCCCATCTTTTGTCTACCTCCCTTTTTAAACAGTGGTGTCACATTTGCTGTTTTCCAATCTGCTGGGACTGCCCCAGAGTCCAGCGAATTTTGGAAAATTATCACCAGTGCACCTACTATTTCTCCCGCCATCTCTTTTAGTACCCTGGGATGCATTCCATCAGGACCAGGAGACTTATCAATCCTTAGCTCCATTAGCTTGCCCAACACTACCTCTTCCGTAATAACGATTGTTTCCAGGTCCTCACCTACCTTCATCTCTTTGGCAATTACTGGCATGTTATTGGTGTCCTCCACTGTGAAGACCGATACAAACTACCTGTTCAATGCCTCGGCCATTTCATCATATCCCATAACTAAATTCCCCTTTTCATCCTCTAAAGGGCCAACGTTTACTTTCGCCACTCTTTTTCGTTTGATATATTTATAGAAACTTTTGCTATCTGTCTTTATATTCTGTGCTAGTTTTTTCTCATGTTCTTTCTTACTTTTCTTTATAGCTCTTATAGCCCTTTAAAGTTTTCCCAATCTTCTAGTTTCATGCTGTTTTTGGCCACTTTGTATTCCTTCTTTTTCAATTTGATAGCCTCCTTTATTTCCTTAGACACCCATGGCAGATTATCCCTTTTCTTACAGTCCTTCCTTTTCACTGGAATATACTTTTGCTGAGCACTTAGAAAAATTGCTTTGAAAGTCCTCCACTGCTCGTCAACTGTCCCACCATAAAATCTTTGTTTCCAGTCTACTTTAGCCAAGTCCTCCCTCATTCTATTGTAGTCCCCCTTGTTTAAGCACAGGACCCTGGTATTTGATTTTATCTTCACACTCTCCATCTGTATTCTAAATTCAACCATACTGTGATCACTCCTTCCAAGAGGATCCCTAATTATGAGGTCATTAATTATTCCTGTCTCATTACGCAGGACCAGATTTGGCATAGCTTGCTCCCTCATCAGTTCCATTACATACTGATCAAGAAAACTATCACGGATGCACTCAACAAACTCCTCTTCAAGGCTACCCTGACCGAGCTGGTTCGACCAATCTACATGTAGATTAAAATCCCCCATGATAATTGCCGTACCATTTTTACAGGCATTAGTTATTTCTTTGTTTATTGCCCGCCCCAATGTGATGTTATTATTTGGTGGCCTGTAGACTACGCCTATCAGTGACTTTTTCCTCTTAGAATTTCTAATTTCCACCCAAATTGATTCAACCTCATCCTCCATAGAACCAAGAGATAGTCTAAGTGAGTGGGCAAAGGTCTGGCAGATGGAGTACAATGTTGGTAAGTGTGAGGTCATCCATTTTGGTCGGAATAACAGCAAAAAGGACTACGTTTTAAATGGTAAAAAATTGTAGCACACTGCTGTGCAGAACGACTTGGGTGTCCTTGTGCATGAATCGCTAAAAGTAGGATTGCAGGTGCAGCAGGTAATTAAAAAGGCAAATGGGATTTTGTCTGCCATTGCTAGAGGGATGGAGTTTAAAAACAGGGAGGCTATGCTGCAGCTGTATAGAGTCCTGGTGAGGCCACACCTGGAGTACTGTGTGCAGTTTTGGTCTCCTTACTTGAGAAGAGATATACTAGCACTGGAGAGGGTGCAGAGGAGATTCTCTCAGTTGATTCCAGAGTTGAGAGGGTTGGATTATGACGAGAGACTGAGTAGGTTGGGATTATACTCACTGGAATCCAGAAGAATGAGGGGAGATCTTATAGAAACATATAAGATTATGAAGAGAATGGATAAGGTGGAGGAAGGGAGGTTGTTTCCGCTAGCAGGTGAAACTAGGACTAGAGGGCATCACCTCAAAATAAAGGGAAGCAGATGTGGGACTGAGGTCAGGAGGAACTTCTTCACCCAAAGGGTTGTGAATCTGTGGAATTCCCTGCCCAGTGAAGCCGTTGAAGCTCCCTCACTGAATGTTGTTAAGGCAAGGCCAGATAAATTTTTGAACAGTAAAGGAATTAAGGGTTATGGTGAGTGGGCGGGTAAGTGGATCTGAGTCTCTAAAAGATCAGCCATGATCTTATTAAATGGCGGGGCAGGCTCGAGGGGCCAGATTGCACACTCCTGCTTCTAGTTCTTATGTTCTTACATTATTATGTTCTTATGGTTACTCAGGACATTAGCTTTTGTTTTTCACTTGTTCCATCTGCACATCCTTGTAGCACAACTCTTCAGTCCATTAATATCACCTGCCACTCACCTTACATCGAACAAAACAACACAAAACATAGAACAGCAACAGGCCCTTCGGCCCACCATGTCTGTGCAGACCTTGATACCTATCTAAACTAAACCCATCTGCCTATGCATGTTCCATTTCTCTCTATTCACTGACTGTTTCTGTGTCTGTCTAAATGCTTCTCAAGCTTTTCCATTGCATCTACTTCTACCACCTGCCTTGGCAGGGTGTTCCAGGCATCTTTTTACTGTCTGTGTAATGGATCAACCAAGAAACATTTTGCACTTCCGATATTTGACGCAATTTTATTTTATTTGCCAACAAAACACACATCTGCACCAACACAGACAATGTATACAACTAACATACAAACCATACGTTCACACACGTACCAATACACATATGCAAACCAATGTATAGATTAACACACATGCAAAGCGACATGCATATACACACAACATTTAACACCAAAATACACACACACAGAGACAAAATATCTGCACACCAACAGAAACGGTACATATTACAAAATATGCAAATATTCACACACCAACAAACACTCACTGGAACATGCACAATAAACACACCAACACATTTGATTTGATTTGATTTATTATTGTCACATGTACCTAAGTATAGCAAAATGTTTTGTTTTGCGTGCAGTACAGACAGATCATAAAATACAAGGACAAACAGATCATAGGGTGTTTGAACAGCGCAAGACATACAAAATTACAGCTGCATAGGAGGCGTACAAAAGCAAGATCAACATTAGATTGAATATGAGAGGTCAATTCAGCAGTGTTGTAACAGCAGGGAAGAAGCTGTTCTTGAACATGTTGTTCCATATGTTTAAGCTTTTGTACCTTCTGCCTGATGAAAGAGGTTGGAAGAGATTATAACTGGGGTAGAAGGGGCCTTTGATGATGTTGGCTGCTCTTCTGCAGCAATGGGAAGTGTAGATAGAGTCAATAGATAGAAGGTTGGCTTGCATGATGGACTAGGTTGTGTTCACAACCCTGTTGTTTCTTACAATCCTGGGCAGACCAGTTGCCATACGAAGCCGTGGTGCATCCAGATAGAATGCTTTCCGTGGTGCATCTATAAAAGTTGGTGGGAGTTCTTATGGACATACCAAATTTCCTTAGCCTCCTGAGGAAGAAGAGGCATTGTTGTACCTTTTTGACCATCGCATTAACATGGGTGGTCCAGGATAGATTGTTAGTGATCATCATGCCTAGGAGTTTGATGCTCTGGACCACCTCTACCTCAACTCCATTGATGTAGGTAGGGGTGTGTCCTCCTCCTTGCTTCCTGAATTCGATGATCAACTCTTTATTTTTGCTGACATTGAGGGAAAGATTATTATCTTTATACCAAGTCATTAAGCATATGCCAATTCACAAAAATCAATTTTCACTAAAACACATATCCATCAACACGCACAACACCAACAATCTTTAACAAAAATAAAATGCTGCAGGTCCTGGAAATCTGCAAGAGAATGGTGGAAAATCTCTGCAGGTCTGGCAACATCTGTGAAAAGAGAAACAGAGTGAACATTTCGAGTCCAGTATGACTCATATTTAGAATTCCTGAGAAAGAATCATGTCAGAGTCAAAATGTTCACTTTGTTTTCCTTTCTACAAATGCAACCAAAAATGTTGAGTCCCTCCAGTATTTTCTGTGTTTGTTACGGACAATACCTTTAACCCTTCTAATCAATTTTCATTTTAATTTAAGAAATTTACTTGACTACCATTTCCTATTGCATCTTCATGCAAACCATAGTCCAACCAAGAATCCACCTCTTCTCATGTTGTATAAATTGTTGTTCCCTTTGTAAAGTTGGTTTTCTTGTCCTAACTTTTTTTACTCATTCATGGAATGTGAACATCACTGGCCAGGCCAGCATTTATTGCCCATTCCTAACTGCATAGAGGGCAGTTAAGAGTCAACCACATTGCTATGGGTTTGGAATTACATGTAGACTAGACCAGGTAAGGATGGCAGTTTCCTTCCTTAAAAAGTATTAGGGAACCAAATTTTTGGCAATTGACAATGGTTTCATTGTCTTAGTTATAATCTTGACTATAAATTCCACAATTGCACCATGGATTTGAACCTGGGTCCCCAGGAAATGATCTGCATCTCTAAATTAATCGTCTGGCAACAGTAGCGCTAGGCTCCTCTTAAACGCAAGATGAAAATCATTGACTTCACGTCAGTTCTAACTGTTTTAACTGGAGCTAGCTGTCAATCTACAAAACTGCAGAGACTCATCTCCTACTAATAACAATTACCCTCTTCGTCCTTGATAGTGTTCACTCCCTTCTTGTCTAACTTGGTGGTGGGAAAAACCTTCACTCTTCACCCAATGAAACAAAAAGATGGTCAACAATTGGCACTACCACCACCATTCCCCCAAGCACTGCACTCATCGACTATGCTGACTTCTCCAATATTAGTTGGATAAGAGATAGTAATTCCAGAAGGTGAGTCAGCCACAATGCACAATGTGTGAACTCTCCAAGTGCTTGAGTGCCAGCTGATTTACTCAAAGTTGTACTCCTGAGCTGGTATCAAACCAAGTATGAAAATTTCTAAGTCAACCTGCGTAAAAACCAGCGTAACTGTAGGTCAGAACGTCTCTGGTTCTAGCCATTTGATCCCTTTGTCATTGGGATCACGATGCAATCCAGGCAGAGTAAAACCAACATTCAGAAATTTAAACCCCTCATATAAGAACTGTGGATGTATGCACAGGGGGCCCCAATGCTCATCACTGAAGTAACTTGAATCAGATTCCATCTTTCCCCTATTGGAATTTTAGAGACAGAGTAAATATAATAGTGAAAGGAAACAACTATTATGAGAGATTAAGCACAGTGAGTAGTAAATTAAGATATGTACCTGTAAATTAATACAGGCACCATTGTTGCACATGGTGGCATGTATGCCCTTTACCTTTGTATCTTTTAAAGAAATGATAATGGTTGTTGAGGGGACTCTCATTATAGGTGAATATTTGGTATCTGTTAACTTCAACAATAAGGAAATGTACAATGTTTACTTCAGCCAAATTTGGTGTTCAGGAAACTGAACTAAATTTGCCCAAATGGTACTGTTTAGTTTTGGAGCTTGGTTTGTCACTGTGGTCTCCCACCACATGACTGAAGGACCTCACCCATATAAATGCTGTGACTCATAGAGTCATACATTACAGAAACAAACCTTTTGGTCCAACTCATCCATACCAACTAAGTTTCCCAAACTAAGCTAGTCTCACCTGCCTGCATTTAGCCCATTTCTTTCTAAACCTTTTCTTTTTATGTACCTATCCAAATGCCTTTTAATGTTGTGACTATACCTGCAAATACCACTTCCTCTGACACTTCATTCCACATGTAAACAATTCTCTGTGTGAAAAAATTGCCCTTCAGGTTTCTTTTAAATCTTTCTCCTCTCATCTTAAAAACACGCCTCCTGGCTTTGAACACATCAACATGAGGGAAAAGACTTTTGCTATTCACCCCATGATTTTATAAACATTTATAAGGTCACCCTTAATCTCCTATGCTCCAGTTAAAAAAAGTCCCAATCTATCTAGCCTATTCTATTAACTCAAATCCCCACTTCCCAGCAACATCATGGTAATTCTTTCCTGAACCCTTTTCAATGTAATAATATCTTTCCAAGAGCAGAGCGACCAGCACTGTACACACTACTCCAAAAGTGGCCTCACCAATGCCCTGTACAACCTCAACATGACATCCCAACTCCTATACTCGTTGGTCTGAGCGATGAAGGTAAGCATGCCACATGACTTCTTCCCTATCCTGTCTACCTATGATATAACTTTCAAAGAACCATGTACCTGAACTCCTAGGTCTCTCTGTTTGACCTACCATTAAGTGTACAAATCCTGCCATTGTTTGTTTGACCACAATGCATTGCCTTGCATTTATCCAAATTAAAATCCATCTGCCACTCCTCTGCCCATTAGCCCAATTGATCAAGATCCCTTTGTAATCTTAGATAGCCTACTTCACCGACTACTATATCATAAATTTTGATATCAACTGCAAACTTACTAATCAAAACTTACACCCAAAATCTCATTCAAATCATTTATATAAAATATGAACAAAAGTGGACCCAGGACTGATCCTGGTGTAACGTCGGTTGTCACAGGTATCCAGTCCGAAAAACAACCCTCCACTACCACCCTCTCTCTTCTACTGTCAAGCCAATTTTGTATCCAATTGGCAAGCTTTCCCTGAATCCGTGTGATCTAACTATGAATTAGACTACCATGCGACTCACATGCTTTTCCAAGTCCTCTCAGGAATGAGTGGATCGTTTGTCTGACTATTTATTTTTCTTAACTTCACAAAGTGCCCATTTCCTAATTGTTCTCTAATCCACATGAGATCAATTATTGCAATTTTTAAAAATAATTATGAGTTATTATTTTGTCCTAACCCTCTGAAGGACCTAGTGATGTACTTTTGCACCAAAATTAGAGAGACGAGAAATATTTAACCCTAGAATTGGATTGCATATTGAGAAAATTCTAAAAAATGGTAACAAAATATCTCAGAGATAGTAAGAACTAATTAACAAAATATTTGGAGTTCTATGCATTTCCTTTATTCAGTTTTAGATTGCAGAATTAAAAGCTAATCAGTCTTATTCTCGAAATAAAAGTTCCTGCCTAACTTGTCAAAGGATCTCGGGTAAATATATTCAGGAAATGTAAGAAATTGGAGCAAAAAGTAAAATAAATGCTTCAGTGAGAGAAAAGTAAACTGTTTCTTGAAGAACCAAATTGAAGTGAGGATACAAATTGTACTTGGGAGTTCTAAAGGTTAGTTTACTGACCCTAGCTCCCACTGGGAAGTTCTGCTGAAAGTCAGTGTAGGCCATGAATATTTCAGTGAAAGGCATTATGGACCAGGGATGAGGCTACAGCAGTACAACGATGATTCTCTGCTTTCATTCCTTTAATGTGGGTAAGGCACTACAATTCTGCTGATGATTTAGAACAGCCTATGCCAACCCTTTAGTGGTAATGCCACTACAGTTAGCACTGGAGGCAAGAATGGAACTGAACCATTATCACAATTTGTATAATTGCACCTTTTGAGAAATTTAAAAGCCTTGTTATATGCAGATATTGGAAAGTGATGAACTTTTAACTAGAGTGAGCCCAGCTCGTCCCCGCCTCCCTAACCTGTCCTTCCTCCCACCTATCCCCTCCTCCCACCTCAAGCCCCACCCCCATCTCCTATCCACTAACCTCATCCCGCCCCCTTGACCTGTCCGTCCTCCCTGGACTGACCTATCTCCTCCCTACCCATCCACCTACACTCACCTTTACTGGCTCCATCCCCGCCCCTTCAACTTGTCTGCCTCCTCTCCACCTATCCTCTCCTCTATCCATCTTCTATCCGCCTTCCCCCCTCCCTATTTATTTCAGAACCGTCTTCCCCTCCCCCATTTCTGATGAAGGGTCTAGGCCTGAAACGTCAAGCTTTCCTGCTCCTATGATGCTGCTTGACCTGCTGTGTTCATCCAGCCCCATGCTTGTTATCTCGGATTCTCCAGCATCTGCAGTACCTTTTATCTCTCACTTACATACTTCTGTTTTCTTGTAACTCCACTATTCATAAATAAATCTGACCAGCATTTTTAACGAAAAGTGTCACAGTTTGATTTATGGTTGTTTCTTACTTAAGCCCTGTATGTTCAAGATAGAAATCAGTGGATTTCTAAATCACATCCAGGGATATGGGGTAGTGTGGAAAGTGGTTGAAATCAATGATCAACTACGCTCTAGAATCCATGGAAAGCTTAGAAAGAATCAATGGAAGAATGAATACTTCTTCAACTACTGAATTTCCTGAAGAGCTTATTCACAGCAATTTAAAGCCACCATGCAGGAAACGTTTAGCCATCTTTAGGAGCTTTTATCTCATTTCATATGGGTGCTGCTATTTCTAATGTCATACTGCGTGCCCCTTTCTGCATCATAGGTTTTTCCTCTTGTTGCACAGTGGGGATATTGTTAAAATCCCACCCTGTGCATACAATTGACCCACTAAAGGAAATCCATCAAATTTCATGTTAAATTGCCAAAGAGTCACCCTGATCCATTCAGGCAGGCTGACATGATCCCTGAACTTATCAGCTTCCTTTTGGCTTCTAAATTGTTGTGAAAATATTTGAAATTTTAAGGTAAAATCTATATGACTTGAAAGGAATGAACCATAATGGTATTTTGGATTGTAAGAAGGAACCACGCTCACTATAATAGTCCATACAAAATAAAGTTGATGTTCCTTTGCTTTAAATTGTTAACACGTTAGTAAGGAGCCATCTGGATTCAGAAATGCAATTAGAGTATCCCCTTCAATGAAATATTTAACCCTGATGAAAGACTAGAGTTGGTCATGGCAAGCACTTTGCTCTCACCAAAACCCTAGACTCAATGAATGGAATTTTAACATCTTTAGGAAGCTATCAAACTCTCCAAAGGGTTTTGCTGAGGCTGTTCAAATGTGTTACCACATTAATATTGCACCACGGCGTTCCTAACCACTCACGGATGAGCAAATGCTTCAAAAGGATGATTTTTAATTAAAGGGTTAAAAATGATCTTCAGATTTTTGAGGCTGCAGCAATCACTGGAACGGAGAAGAGTCCTGCAATGGGAGCTCCTCTCTTTCTTAACATGAGAGAGGGCAGTGAGGTGAGACCTCCAAAGGACATTAAGAAAAAGAGAACCTCTCCAAACATGCAGGTCTAGAGGGACAAGACTGAGGATATCAGTAGCAGAGGTGTGCCCCGTCAATTCTGGAACTCAGGAGAGTGGCAAATGGGAGTGGCATTACATTTTCAGGTGTCAGATCTCACACCTTGCTTGTCCTATTACTTTCCAGCTCATTCCTCCAGAGGACAACACACTCCATTCAATTGTCTCTCTCCACGTGCCCATCTGAACAGCCATTATTCACATCCATCCTGTTCCTAACGCTTTTTTATATCTATGCTTCACAGTCGCCTTCCACAATACTGACATTCTCTCCTCCTCATACAGCCATTCTAAACCCCATAACTCCCCATTTTGTTTCCATACAAGAGAAAAGAATGCACAGCATCTGGGGGGATTTGGCCATGCAAGATGAGGGTGCAGTTGTGGGCCTCCAGTGATAGCTACATTGATAGCCATTGGCAATGTATGTCCACTTGGTCCCCGGACATCTTCTTTCAGGATACTCCAGAACTGCCACTAAAATCAAAAGCTCATGAGGCACCAGTGCTCAAACGTGCCTGGAGATGCTGCACTGGAGCTTCAGCCTTCTCTGATCAATGTTCACAATCTCGACACTGTGGAGTGGAACATGCTTGAAGAGAGAGCAGCTGGCACTGTGCTTCTGCTGCAGTCTGTAAGGGTATTGATTCTTTCTTGACCTTCATCAGAAGTGCAAGATAGCCCTGTACAGGCTGCTCAAATGGAACATGAGCTTTAGCAACAGAAAAGTGCAGCTAAAAGTGAGTGAAATGTTCGACATTTGGAACAACCTACAAGACCCTGTCAAGCAATGGAAACATACAATGAAAGGGAAGCAGTAGCATCTCACCTGGTAACTGGTGTAGCTCCTGAATTCCAGTTTTCGAATGTTTATCAGCCTGTCAGTTTTACTGATGAATCTCTTGCCACCGTACACTCTTATCAGTATTTCTAACAACTTGAAAAATTGGCTTGCTGCCTGATGAGGTACAGAGTGCAAGGTTAAATGAGTTGCTTATTACACTAGCCGAATGCCTTGCCAACAGCTGAAAGGAGATTCCCCACTCACATTCAAATTTCCCCGGTTTAAATCCAGATGAGGACAGAATGACGTTACACTCCTAACCTGATGGTGCTTTGGGGCATTTACCCCACGTATGGACCCAAACCTGCCACACTACAATTATAAAATTCTGCATAATAAGTTAAAAAGTTAGCCAATAAAATGTTAGGTAGGCTCATGAAAACTCAATGCAAAAATACAAATAAAGCAATTGGGGCTTGATGTCACAAGTGATAAGTTCATCCACAAAAACTTAATGCCTTCATACTACACTCTTCGCACAAAAGGCACCCATCTTAAAAAGTTTTTTTTATGACTATGCATGAATCACAAATTGTTGGTTTGCAGGTGCAGCAGGTAATTAAAAAGGCAAATGGAATATTGTTCTTCATTGCTAGAGGGATGGAGTTTAAAAACAGGGAGGCTATGCTGCAGCTGTATAGGGTACTGGTGAGGCCACACCTGGAATACTGTGTACAGTTTTGGTCTCCTTACTTGAGAAACGACATATTGGCACTGGAGGGGGTACAGAGGAGGTTCACTAGATTGATTCCAGAGTTGAGGGGGTTGGCTTATGAGGAGAAATTCAGTAGACTGGGACTATTTCATTGGAATTTAGAAGAATGAGGGGGGATCCTATAAAAACACATAAAATTATGAAGGGAATAGATAAGATACAAGCAGGTGGGTTGTTTCCACTGGCAGGTGAAACCAGGACTAGGGGGCATAGCCTCAAAATAAGGGGGAGCAGATTTAGGACTGATGCGGGGAGGAACTTCTTTACCTGAAAGGTTGTGAATCTGTGAAATTCCCAGCCCAGTGAAGCAGCCGTGGCCACTTCATTGAAAGTTTTTAAGGCAAAGATTGATTTTTTGAATAGTAAAGGAATTAAAGGTTATGGTGAGTGGGCGAGTAAGTGGAGCTGAGTCCACAAGAGGATCAGCCATGATCTTATTGAATGGTGGAGCAGGCTAGATGGGCCAGATGGCCTACTCCTGCTCCTAGTTCTTATGTTCTTCTGTAGTCTAAATATAGCTAGTTTAATCATTCGACTTGGTCGATGAAGAGTAGACATGGAAGATTGTGAAGATTGGTAGATTCAGCTAATACTAAGAAGGTAAAAGGAAGTAGTTTTTGGAATGGTGAGGATTTAGTGAAGAAAGTTCTTGGGGTCAAACAGAACACCAGAAATGGGCACAAAACACAGACGAGCCAATGATTCGAGAAAGAGAAAACATGTACTATCAGGAATTTAATATCTCGTGTCAAAGAGGATGTGAGGTGCCAAGAAATAGAACAAATGAAAACTTTATAAAAGTCAAAAACACTATACTAATAAACACAGCTATGTATATTAACGTGTTATCTGAAGTCTTAAAACACAGTTCAATCACTGGAAGCTTTACCACATATCCATTAAATGACACTTTCTCTTTTATTTTAGTATTTCCCAGAGATTGTATTTCTGTGTTGATGTTTGCATAGAACCAGAACTATATCCCTACTCTCCAGTTCAATATATGCTCCATAGATAGCGGGACATATTGAGTAGAAAATTATCAAAAATAAAGAACATCATGATAGGTACATCATGCTTGGTGAATTATAACTGCTCTCACTAAAAAAATCCTATGTAACAAAACTGCCCAAAGCAAAATCACAGTTCTGCATTTTATACCAGGCTAATGTATCTGACAAAAATGGATCTATGTATCTCTAAAAGCTTTTCTTCAGCTGTTTCCGCAGTGGCTCAGTGGTTAGCACTGCTGCCTCACAGCACCAGGGAACTGGGCTCAATAGTAGCCTTGGGTGACTGTCTGTGTGGAGTTTGTACATTCTCGCTGTTTCTGCTAGGTGCTCCTGTTTCTCCTGACAGTCAAACACCTGCAGGTTAGGTGGGTTGGCCATGCTAAATTGCCCATAGTGTCCAGGGATGTGCAGGCTCAGTGAGTTAGCCATGGAAAATATAGGGTTACAGGGATAGGATGGGTCTGGATGGGATGCTCTTCAGAGGGTCAGTGTAGACTTGGTAGACCAAATGACCTGCTTCCACCCTGTAGGGATTCTATGATTCCAGTTTTTGAATTAATTTTTTGAGTTGACAATAAAAAATGAAAAGAGTTCTGAATCCAACTGAACTTCATCCTATGAGTTAAGTGAGATTGTGTTTTCCCTGTACATTGGTTACATACATCAAATAAGATGCGAGGAACGCATGATTTCTGATATATGTCTTCCCAACGGGGCCATCTGATTGTAATTTATAAACAACAAAACAAAGAAGATGAAATTTATGGAAAATATTTGTTCATAATAGATGCATAGCATAAGGAAGTAAGAACATCTGGAATTGTTTTATGAAATATATTTTTGAAATTGTTTTCCAGAAATGTACAGTATCCCTTAATGGCATTGTAAAGACATAAACTTATTCAGTCATTTGTTCAGTGACAGCTAATATTAAAATATTAAGTTGCCAAACATTTTTCACTTTCAAGAAAACCAAAGAACTGCGAATGTTGGAAATCAGAAGCAAAATCATAAATTGACAGAAAAACTCAGCAGGCTGACAGCATCTGT
Source organism: Ginglymostoma cirratum (assembly GCA_024137785.1). Taxonomy (NCBI): domain Eukaryota; kingdom Metazoa; phylum Chordata; class Chondrichthyes; order Orectolobiformes; family Ginglymostomatidae; genus Ginglymostoma; species Ginglymostoma cirratum. Next base: position 31,506,068 of record JAHRHZ010000248.1, on the reverse strand, counting down.
AGAGAGAAAGCAGAGTCAACATTTCGGGTCCAAAAGAAATGGGAGGAATTTGCAATCTTCAAGGAGTATTTCTCCTACTTGCACCTCAACTGGGGCAATATCTGAGACACGCTGATTCACTTAAGATATCAATACAAAACTGTACTACCCTGTTCGACAGAATCTGGGATTCCTTTCCTAATGGCATTGTGCGTCAACCTACAGCATATGGACTGCAGCAGTTCAGGAAGGCAGATCAACTTCTCAAGGGCAGCTAGGGATGGACAGAGGCTCCCATTTCCTACGACTAAAAAAAAAAAACTCAAGGTAGGCTAAGGGTAGTGTTGCCAGTATCTGTCAAGGTCATAACTTTGGTCACAAATTCTGATCAACTAGATCCAAGGAGTAACAGACAACATTGTCCACCCCTACCCAGGAGAGGGGACTTCTCAATCATCCCTCTATACAGAAAGAAATAGAAGGATTGGGCACATGGTTTTGCCAGGGTAACAGGATTCCATGTGTAGGAAGCCATCAACTACATGCACAGCTCTGTTGACCCACATCCCAATGGGGAAAGGTTCAGGAACCACAGGCAGTTCCACACTATTAATATGCAACTGACATGAAGCCATCGACAATTATCATAAAGATCAATACTTGACAGGCTGGCAACAAATATTATTCTTTCATTCTGTAGTAAGCTGCCACTCCCATTGTCTTCATGCCATCACAAAAATCTAGAGGTTAGCTGCTCGGAGAAATGGTGCCCCCTACACATGGCTTATGACTCCACGCTATCACTTGACCATGCGAGGTTAAGTGGTGGTGTAGAACCTTGTTGTTCTTAAGGTTTGCACTGGGTGATGATTAGATATGAGACACTTACAATACTCACTGGAACAACAGCAGGAATAGGAGGAGGCAACGAGGGAACTCCTTCATTGGGAGCAGACTGTCTATGAGCACTTAGTTCTGTTCCCTTGCGACTTCATCAAATTTCCACCTTTGCTTCACAATTCTGCCTCACTTTTCCATCATCTCAGATCTCCCATCACGAAAAAGTCCTTTCAGCCTGAAACCTGAAGTAAAAAATAACTAACAATAAACTTTTCCTTAAAGGTGCTATGTTGCAACATACCCACTAGTACCCATTAAAATAAACTATTCAGACTTGTGCCTATTTTGCAATTGTTGCTTTTAACTGTCCTGGTGTTCTCATTTACTGTTGTCCTAGTGGTTGCTGATGTGATTATCGGTTTCTATATGTTAGCCCACAGAGGTAGGATTGAGAGGGATATCTGGAAGTTTATAAACCCCAACTATGTATACAAATTTGGCTGCCAGAGTAAAAATTAATTTAACCTACCTGTAGCTTAGTCATTTAATAATTTTTTTTAAAATTCACTTATGGAGTGTGAGCATTGCTGGCTAGGCCAGCTTTTATTGCCAATCCTTAGTCACACTTGAGATGGTAGTGGTGAGCTGCCTTCTTGAACTGTTGTAGTCTATTCTAATATAATTCCTCAAGAATATGAGATGAGCTACAATTAGGCTAGAAACATATGTGGTCTGGTTTACAATACCTAAAAAATATCAATTGGATCATGTTCTCTAATTTCTAGTTATCACCAGTAAACAAAAGGAAATGCAGACTGAGAGGCTTATCTACAATTCCAACGTTACCCTGTGAAGGATTTAATGGAAATTGCTGTTATCCTGTAACAATATATTATTAAGCAGACAATGATTGTTGTTGATGCAATTAAATTGAAACACTAAGAATGTATAACTCTAGATAAAGGTGAATCTTGTTACATGGTCAACTGAACCTCCACTTATACTGTAGCAAGCAGCATTGGTGAACATATTCCAATCTGACTGATTCAGTTTAAAACAACACATCAAGTTAATTTCTGTTTATTTGACTGACTGGAGAATCATCCATGTAATTGGATCAATCAGTTTGGAAAAGTTTATCAAGTTGTGCTGTGTAGCTGCAGACCAGAGAATGCTAATCCATTAACGGCACATTATCTTGTCTTGAGGGGTGACTATACAGAATTCTGGTTCTGAATATGACAGCATGTCACGTGTGGAGCATTTCTCCTTGATCCCTTTAGAATAGGCTTAGAATTTGTGAGCAGTGTGGCCTATTGCATGACCATTTATAATTTATCTGTTTTCCTATATCTATAATTAGGTTTCTGCATGTGAGAAAATGTGTTAGCATAGGCTACATTCCCAGAGCTTATCTGGATTTCTTTTATAAATAGAAGGTCATATAAATTAAAATGCATTGTTGCTGTTCAAGCGTTCTTTAATCCACAAGACCTCTTATCAGAGCAAGTACATGTTGTTGAGGCATTTCTCTTTAAGTTAAGACGTACAGATATATTTGTTCAAACTGTGTCTGTGTCTCTCATTATTTGGGTAAATCATAGATTCTGTAGACAAAGATCTCTGGAGATCTGCCTGAGTTAGCAGACCTTTGGCTAACTTACCCATTGGATATAGTCGAGACAGATTATTATTTGGAATCACTATTTGTGTTTTGAGTATTTATTTTTAAGGTCAACATTTTCCTGGCCAACATTGTTGCGAAAAAGTATGGAATCAATTTACAAATATTCATCGCTTTAAACAAAATTGGTGAGTCAAACATGTTCAGAACCAACCTGAGACATTTCTTTAAAAGATATCAGCAAAAGAAACAAAAATCACAATTTGAGAACAATTTGGAAGATTTTTTATTAATCGATCTTAAATAAAGATTAGGACTGAGCATTGAGCCAAACACATAAATATAAATTTAGTATTCAGATCATTATCATAATCTTCTGAATTTGGCTTCATTACTGTTTTTTTAAATAAAGCAATGACCAACACATGATAAAAACCAAAAGAACTGCGGATGCTGTAAATCAGGAACAAAAACAAAGTTGCTGGAAAAGCTCAGCAGGTCTGGCAGCATCTAATGATCAATACATATTTGGTCTAACCAAGTGTCTCTATTGTACCATAACTGTGTGCAAATATGTCTTGCTGCCATCTACCTAATCTTTGTTACTCAAATCCAGTGATCATGAATATGGAATACAATTTCATTGTAGTAAACTTAGCTTTTTGCATGTTTTCCTAATCTCTTTTCACACCTTTGTCAAGAGGCTCACTGAGTTGTTGAAGGAAACCCGTGAGCCTTTGGCACCAGTTCTGTGGAAAGTGGAAGCAGAACCAATGGAATAGGATTTATCTGGATAATACAGAGTCCAATGTTCTTGTGAAACTTTTAACTGGAGTGAGCCCAGCTCGTCCCCGCCTCCCTAACCTGTCCTTCCTCCCACCTATCCCCTCCTCCCACCTCAAGCCCCACCCCCATCTCCTACCTACTAACCTCATCCCGCCCCCTTGACCTGTCCGTCCTCCCTGGACTGACCTATCTCTTCCCTACCTCCCCACCGACACTCACTTTCACTGGCTCCATCCCCGCATCTTTGACCTGTCTGTCTCCTCTCCACCTACCTTCTCCTCTATCCATCTTCTGTCCACCTCCCCCTCTCTCCCTATTTATTTCAGAACCCCCTACTCGTCTCCCATTTCTGAAGAAATTTCTTTACTCAGAGAGTAGTAAGGGCATGGAATGCCTTGCCTGCAGCAATTGTAGACTCGCCAACTTTAAGGGCATTTAAATGGTCATTGGATAAACATATGGATGATAATGGAATAGTGTAGGTTAGATGGGCTTCAGATTGGTTTCACAGGTCGGCGCAACATCAAGGGCCGAAGGGCCTGTACTGCGCTGTAATGTTCTATGTTCTAGTAAGGTCTAGGCCCGAAACGTCAAGCTTTCCTGCTCCTCTGATGCTGCTTGGCCTGCTGTGTTCATCCAGCTCTACACCTTGTTATCTCAGATTCTCCAGCATCTGCAGTTCCTACTATCTGAGGAAAAGTAAAATGTCATTTTCTGGGGCATAATTACTGGCCCCAAGTAGTATGTACACTGTAGAACAAAGTATACAGGAAAAAAATTGGATTAGGTAAGAAAGTTATTGCAATAACAATGTAGATTAGTTGAACCAGGTTGGTGAAGGTAATTTAGAAAATAATTTCTTAGATTGTATACAGGATAATTTCTTACAGCAGCACTGTTTGCAACCAACCAACAGATTATTATTTGGAATAACTATTTGCGTTTTGCGTATTTATTTTTAAGGTCAACATTTTCCTGGCCAACATTGTTGCAAAAAAGTATGGAATCAATTTACAAATATTCATCGCTTTAAACAAAATTGGTGAGTCCAACCAGGGAGAAACTGAAAGAACTGCGGATGCTGTAAATCAGGAACAAAAACAGAAGTTGCTGGAAGCTCAGCAGGTCAGGCAGCATCTGTTAAGGAAAAATCAGAGTTAATGTTTCGGGTCTGGTGACCTTTGCTCAGAAAAGATCGTTCCTAGATCTGGCATTTATCAATGAGGAAGAATTAAATATTAACCTCCGCCTGAAGGAGAATCTAGATGCCAATATTGATAACATTTCATGGTCAATTTAAAAGGAGAAATTTGGTTTTAAGATTTTTTTTCTGAATCTATATAGAAATAACTGTAATAGATGGAGGAAGAGCTGGCAAAAAATGAGAACTGGGAAATGAAGTTAAAACAAAGCAGAGATAGAGTGGCAGATTTTTAAGGAGATGTTTTATTGATCCCAGCAGCTAGTTATCACAGTGAGAAAGAAAGACTTTTTGAGGATGTTGCATGATCCTTTGCCAAATAAGGAAGTATTGTCATAAATGTGTAGCTATTATATATTTTGTAGAGAAAATTGGTCTGTCTTTAAAATGGATACAAAGAGTTTTACCAAATGGCCTCCAGAAACCACAGGATTCATCTTGTAGATTCAACTGCAGTCAAAAGCATGCAGTCAGACTGTGATAACAAGGTGTGGAGCTGGACGAACACAGCAGGCCAAACAGCATCAGAGGAGCAGGAAAGCTGACGTTTTGGGTCTAGACCTTTCCTCAGAAAATCAGTCAAACTGTGCTATTTCAGAAGTCACTCGCAAAACCTAATTAAATAATTCAAGTATTCCAGGATGGCCATTAAACCCTCAAATGGTGTGATGTTTAAGAGTTCCTGTAGTGCTGAAAAGGAAATGGGAAGGACATCCCATGGGATTACAGCACATGTGACTTTGTTTGTGGATTTTGTTTGATTGTGAAAGTGGCTGGAATCAGTCATAACATGATACCATTTCATGTTCAATTTAAGAGGAGAAATTTGGTTTTAAGACTTTTTTTCTAAATCTAAATATGACGCAACCATGCAGAAGTGCCTACTAGCCAAAGCCCAATTCTCCTTAAAATGGCTGTAATGTTGTAAAGGTGAAACAAAAACAGTTTCCACTCATTCTCAGGACTACATTTTTCACTCACTTGCAATTGTCATCTTAGTGTTGGAGTAAGCATTTCTGGCATCATGCCTGTGTTTGGGAAGCTCAATTCATTTGACCCTGTTGTTGAAGACTTGGCCCAGTACGTGGAAAGAATGCTATATTTTTCTGAGTAAATGACATTGGGGCAGATGAAAATCGATGAGTAATCCTTCTGACTACATGTGGTGCCACAGCACTTTCAGTTAACTTTCCCAGTGGCACCAGACACTTAAACCTTCTAAGAGTTGACAGAGTTAGTTACGGAATATTATGACCCCAAACCTCCTCTAATCCTGAGTCATTATTGCTTTTATTCAGCTGTTAGAGAACCGGGGGGAATCTGAATCGGGATTTTGGATGAAGTTGAGACAGCTGGCAGAGGCATGTGATTTTGTGTCAATACTGAATGAGATGCTGAGATACCATTTGGTATGCAGGATTAGCGACGTTATCATGCAGAAGCACCTACTGGCTGAAGCCCATTGGCCTTCAAACAGGCACTGCAGCTGGCCTTGTCATTAGAAAATACAGCAAGTGGAACATGGACGCTACAGGGCATATCAATGGAAGGGGACACCCTCACCTGTCCGACTGAGCTTGGGGAATACTATATGAGCGTAGGCAATCACAGAGCCTCATGCAGAGCATATCCTGAGCAGAGGGACCCTAGGCCAACCCACAGCAAAACCCGACAACAAAGCCAAGCCTCAGCCAAGTGGCTAAACAGTTCTTCAAGATCTGGGCCAGCGAGCCATTGTAGTTGCTGCAAGTATGCAGACTTGAGACAGCAAAGGAGTCCTACAGGGCCTGACTTGAGTAGGAGAACTCTTAGGCTGGTACCCAGGAGAGTGCACACCCTGGAAATCCCCCCTTCATGTGGGTTGGAACAAATAAAATTCTTAGTGATACCCAAATTGGAGCCAATTAAAATTAATGTTTGTTTAAATGATCACCCAGGTCCCATGGAAGTCAATACTGGTGCAGCTGTATCTGTGGTTGCAGGTTCTGTCTTTAACAAGATTCGCTCAGGACTCCAACCTTTAAGCTCATGCAAGATGTCAACCAGGCAGGAAACATACACTGGGGCACTGTTACAGATTAAGGGTACAACTTTGGTTCTGATCTCCCTTGGGAAGCAGTTGGTCCAGTTACTACCGATGGTAGTAAGAAGCTCAGACCCAAGCCTATTAGGGCAGAATTGATTGAGAAAGATTCACCTTGATTGGCCCAACATTTTTCAATTGGAAAATGGCTGCCTCGGTGAATTACTAGTGAAATAGCGATGGGATACTGGTCTCTGTGCAGTTATTTCTTCTGTGTAAGTCACTTTTTCTCCTTGCTTAAAATATTTGGATCTGTGTTTCGCCTCATAAATTTATTACTTTTTACTAGAGTAACTGACAACTGTGGAATAAACAAGACTTTTACCTTATGTAACTGGTTACTTTAAATTGAACCACAAATATTAAAGGGTCTATAGCCAGCTAAACAACTCCTCAGTTCATGGATCTCTCTGAAGACGCTATCTAGTATGTGGTCATGTTAGTATTAAAGTGTAAGGAACACTATACAATTCAGAAAAGGTCAGTAGTAGGTCAGAGGCTTGGCCAGAATTTAGGGACTAGCAATGCATTACTTAACAAAGAAAAAACACAAAGTTTAAACAAAACAATTCACATGAAAAATGTCTTAAGTACCTGCTCAGCAATCAAATCAAAGGATGATCATCACTACAGGCAGTGATGCAAAAATCAAAATGTGAATGTGGTGTACTTGGACTTTCAAAAGCCATTTGATAAGTCCATAAGACATGGTTTTAGCACCCTTGCTGGACTTTTGTTTAAGATTTTTCTGATCAACTTGTTTCGAGATGTTATTACACATCTCTGGAGCAGGTGGGGCTTAAACATGCTCCTCCCAGTCCAGGAGTAGGGATACTTCCACTGCACCACAATCATATTATTTCATCAATTTTGGTTTGGAGCTGTGAATTGGGAGTTTTGAACTGTAATGAATTATGGACTTTGGGGTAGCCTGTGGTGAAAGGAAAAGAATAGATTAAATAAACTTTTTTTGTTTGTGAGGCCAAACCTGGAAGCTAATTGCAGACCTTGATCAAAAGGTTTCTTCAGATGTGATGACCCTTGGGAAAAGCATTGTGTTTAAATGAATAGCCGATGTTGGCTATTAATGAGGTCAGTACTTGGAAATTGGTTCTGGCAAATCTGGAAGAGACCAGAAGTCTTCAAGCAGAAGGCTGTTGTTAAATGATAATGGAGGCCTCAGGAAGAGTTGATCAGTCTATCAGAGTTGGGTTTTTTGACTATATTTTCTGGGGAGATGAGCTTGGGTATGATGTCATTCTTTGGAAACTCCGATCAGAAAGCTGAGTGGAAATTGTCACTATCTTTATCTAAATAAATTTGGAAGATGACCGTAATCAGTGCTTCCAGAAAAGCAACTCAGGATTCCATATCTATAGCTGTGAAAGCTGTTTAAGTATTCCAGCAAGTTTTGTTGTTTTCTTTTAGTTATCCTTTAACTTCATTTGTTTGTCTGTCCTTTGTGTGAATGGAGGCCTGAGAACAAATGTTTTGGGTTTAAAGCACACGTATGAATCAGTTTACCTTGTTTAATGCTTTCTCTTCTAAAATTTTTGTACATTTAAAAATAGTTAAGTCTTTTGAGCATTTGGAATTAATTAGTCACAATCTGGGACTGGCTGTTCAAATGTCTGGTTAGAAAACATTGGAATAAATAAGTGGGGGTCTTCCACAGTTTAATTATACTGTGTTGTGAGTACAGAGGGAGAAAGGCTGATCTGGTTCAACTTTCTGTCTCCATGTCGTAACAGCAGCAGAATTAGGCTAGGAATAGAGTGAATGCAGCTGAACATGTGGCTACAGAGCTGGTGGAGGAGAGAGGGCTTCAGATATGTGGATCATTGGCATGCCTTCTGGGGAAGGTGGGAACTATACAAGACAGGTTGCACCTGAACTAGAGGGGCACCAATATCCTGGGTGGGAGGTTCACCAGAGCTCTTCAGGAAGGTTTAAACTAGTTTGGCAGGGGGTGGGAACCAGAGCTACAGATCAGAGGATGGGGTAGCTGGTGTACAGGTAGATACAACATGCAGAGAGTCTGTGAGGAAGGATAGACAGTTGCTATGGCAAAGTTGGTGTGTCTATTTTAATACAAGTGTCAGGAATAAGGTGACAAACTTAAAGCGTAGAGCAGTACTTGGAGCTATGATGCTACGGCTATTAGAGACTTGGATATCACAGGGACAGGAATGGTTGTTGAATGTTCTGGGGTTTAGATCCTTCAAAAGAAATAGGAAGGGAGGTAAGAGGTGGGGGTGTGGCAATGCTAATCAGGGATAGTATCTCAGCTGCAGAAAGGGAGGTTGTCAAGGACTGTTTGTCTACTGACCCAATATGGGTGGAAGTCAGAAACAAGAAAGGAACGGTCACCTTATTGGGAGTTTTCTATAGACCCCCCAATAGCAGCAGGGACACTGGGGAACCGAGTGGAAGGCAGATTTTTGGAAAAGTGTAGAAGAGGGTTGTTGTCATGGTGACTTCAACTTCCCTAATATAGCCTGGAACCTCATAGGTGCAAGTAATTTGGATGGAGCACATTTTGTCAGGTGTCCAGGAAGGATTTCTGACTCAATATGTAGGTAGGCTGACTAGAGGGGAGGCCAAATTGCATTTGGTGCTTGGCAACAAACCAGGCCAGGCGTCAGATCTCTGTGGGAGAGCATTTCGGTGATAGTGATCACAACTCCCTAACCTTTACAATAGTCATGGAGAGGGATAGGAGCAGATGGTATGGGAAAGTATTTAATTGAGGGAGAATTACAATGCTATTAGGCAAGAACTCCAGAGCATAAATTGGAAACAGATGCACTCGGGGAAATGCACAACTGAAATGTGGAGGTTGTTTGGGGAGCACTTGCTACAAGACTGGATAGACTGATCCCGCTGAGGCAAGGAAAGAATGGTAAGGTCATGGAACATGGAACATTCCACCCCTACCTTGGCCTATCATCCATATGCCTATCTAATAGCCACTAAAATGCCCCTAATGAGGCCAACTCCACTACCCTCTCTGGCAATGCATTCCACGCCCCTACCACTCTCTGAATAAAGAACCTACCTCTATTGTCTCCCTAATATCTACCTCCATTCACTTTAAAACTATGCCCCCTCATAATAGCTACCTCTACCCTAGGAAAAAGCCTCTGGCTGTCCACTCTATCTATACCTCTGATCATTTTGTACACCTCTATCAAGTCACCCCTCATCCTTCATCTTTCTAAAGAGAAAAGCCCTAGCGCGCTCAGCCTTTCCTGGTAAGACCTTCCCTCCATTCCAGGCAACATCCTGGTAAATCGCCTCTGCACCTTTTCCAATGTTTCCACATCTTTCCTGTAATGAGGCGACCAGAACTGGACAGAATACTCCTGATGTGGCTGAACCAGGCTTTTGTATAGCTGGAGCATAACTTCACAGCTCTTGAACTCAATCCCTCTATTAATGAAAGCTAACACACCATATGCCTTCTTAACAACTCTATCCACCTGGGTGGCAGCTTTCAGGGAACTGTGGACAGAAACCCTGAGATCCCTTTGCTCCTCCACACTGCCAAGAATCTTTCCGTTAACCCTGTATTCTGCTTTCAAGTTTGTCTTTCCAAAATTAATCACCTCATACTTTTCAGAGTTAAACTCCATCTGCCACGTCTTAGCCCGGCTCTGCATCCTATCAATGTCCCTTTGTAACCTCGAACAGCCTTCCACACTGTCTATAACTTGACCCACCTTCGTATCGTCCATGAACTTATTAATCCATCCTTCCACTCCTTTATCCAAAGAATTTACAAAAATCACAAATAGAAGAGGACCCAGAACAGATCCCTTGTGCTACACCACTCATAACTGAGCACCATGTTGAATATTTTCTGAGCACCATGTTAAATATTTTCCAAGCACCACCACCCTTTGTCTTCTACAGGTCAGCCAATTCTGAATCCAATCTGCCACATTTCCCCCTATTCCATGCCTTCTTACCTTCTGCATGAGCCTACCATGGGTAACCTTATCATATGCCTTACTTAAATCCATGTATACAACATCCACTGCTCTACCTTCATCCATGTGTTTGGTCACCTCTTCAAAGCATTCAATAAGGTTTGTGAGGCATGATTTACCCCTCAAATCCATGCTGATTAACACGAATCAAACTGTGCCTTTCCAAGTGATCATAAATCCTATCTCTCAGAGCCCTTTCCACTATTTTGCCCACCACCAACATAAGACTAACTGGCCTGTAATTTCCAGGGTTATCCCTATTCCCTTTTTTGAACCTTGGATGACAAGACATGTGGGACATCTAGTCAAAGGAAGAAGGAAGCTTACTTAAGGTTGAGGAAGCAAGGATTGGACAAGGCTCTGGAGGGCTACTCAGTAACCAGGGCAGAACTGAAGAATGGACTTAGGAGAGTTAGAAGGGGGCATGAACAAGCCTTGGTAGGATTAAGGAAAACCCCAAGGCTTTCTATACCTAAATGAGGAACAAGAGGATGGCCAGACTGAGGGTAGGGTTGATCAGGGAGAGTGGAGGGAATTTGTGCGTGGAGTCAGGGGAGGTAGAAGAGGTCCTTAATGAATGCTTTGCTTCAGTATTCACCAGGGAGAGGGACCTTGATGTTTGTGAGAACAGCGTGAAACAGGCTGATATGCTCAAACAGCTTGATACTAGCAAGGAGGATGTGCTAAAAAGTTAAAAAAACATGAGGATAGAGAAGTCCCCTGGGCCAGACAGTATATACTCAAGGTTACCATGGGAAGCGGGGGAAAAGCTTGTTGTGCTGTGCCTTTGGCAATGATCCATGCATCTTCACTATCCACTGGTGTAGTACCAGATGATTGGAGGGTGGTAAATATTATTCACTTCTTCAAGAAAGGGAATAGGGATAATCCTGGGAATTACAGACCAGTCAGTCTGTCTTCTGTGCTGGGCAAATTATTGGAGAGGATTCTGAGATAGTATTTATGATTATTTGGAAAAGCACAGTTGGATTAGAAATAGTCAGCATGGCTTTGTGAGGGGCAGGTCATACCTCATTAGCCTTATTGAAATCTTTGAGGATGTGAAAAAAAAACATTGTTGAGGGTAGAGCAGTGGATGTGGTGTATATGGATTTTAGCAAGGCATTTAATAAGGTTCCCCATGGTAGGCTCATTCAGAAAGTAAGGAGGCATGGGATTCAGGGGAAATTGGCTGTCCAGTAGAAGACAGTGTGGTAGTAGATGGAAAACGTTCAGTGTGGAGCTCGGTGACCAGTGGTGTTCCACACGGGATCTGTTCTTGGACCTCTCCTCTTTGTGGTCTTTGTAAATTACTTGGATGAGGAAGCGGAAGGGTGGGTTAGTAAGTTTGCTGACAACAAAGGTTGGTGGAGGTGTGGATAGTGTGGAGGGCTGTTGTAGGTTATAGCAGGACATTGACGGGACGCAGAGATGGGCAAAGAAGTGGCAGATGGAATTTAACCTGGAAAATTGTGAAGTGATTCATTTTGGAAGGTTGAATTTGAATGGAGAATACAGGGTTAATGGCAAGATTATTGGCAGTGTGGAGGAACAGAGGGGTTTTGGGTTCACATCCATAGATCCCTCGAAGTTGCTACGCAAGTTGATAGGGTTGATAAGAAGGCATATGGTGTGTTGGTTTTCATTGGCAGGGGAATTGAGTTTAAGAACAGTGAGGTTATGCTGCAGCTCTATAAAACTCTGGTTAGACCACACTTGGAATATTGTGTTCAGTTCTGGTCACCTCTTTACAGAAAAGATGTGGAAGGTTTAGAGAGGGTGCAGAGGAGACTTACCAGGATGCTGCCTGGACTGGAGGGCAGGTCTTATGCGGAAATATTGAGGTAGCTAGGGCTTTTCTCATTGGAGCGAAGAAGGATGAGAGGTGACTAAAGAGGTATACAAGATGATAGGCATAGATAAAATGGATAGCCAGGGACTTTTCCCCAGGGTGGAAATAAATATTGAGGGGGCATACTTTTTAAACATGGAGGAAGATATAGAGGAGATGTCAGAGGTAGGTCATTTACACAGTGGTGGGTGTGTGGGATGTACACTGACCGCAGTGGTAGCGGAGTCCCTACATTAGGGACATTTAAGTGACACTTGGATAGGCACGTGGATGATAGTAAAATGTAGAGTATGCGGGGTAGTTTGATCTTAGAGTAGGATAATAGGTCAGCACAACATCATGGACCAAAGGGCCTGCTCTGTGCTGTACTGTTCTATGTTCTAGAAGTAGGCTATTCAGCCCATTGTGTCTGCTGCCATTCAATGTGATCATGACTGATCTGATAATCGTAAACTTCACTTTCCTACTTTTCCCTATCACCCTTGACTCTGTTTCTGATTAAAATCTGCTTGTCACAGATAATACACCAATTATGCCACATCCAAAGTTACTATTGTGTAAGGGCTATTAGATCTAAATGGAAAAGCTAAACAGGATATTTCAGAAGGCAAAGTGGAGTACAGCAGAAAGAGGAATCTAACTAGTTGTAGCTGAAAAGTGTTGCAGTGTGCTTGCAGATTGGCTGGACTGGATATGCATGGATGACACATGAATGTGGCCTACCCTGACAGCAAACCTCTTTGTGGAAATCATTACAAACCGCACTAGCAGCAAGTGTAAGCTGTAAGACATTAACGTGGATTAAGGAGTAGAAAAAGAAAATGTTGGAGAAAGTCAGCAGGTCTGGCAGCATCTGTGGAGAGGGAGTTAATGTTTTGAGACTGGAATTTGGAGAAGGTTTACCAGACTGATTCTTGGAATCAGTGCATTGTCTTACGAGAAAAGGGTATGGAATACTGACCTTTATTTCAAAGGGAATGGAATGTGAAAATAGGGAGCAAAAACCAACAAAAAAATGCAGGTGCTGGAAATCTGGAACAAACAAAAGTAGAAATTGAGGAAGAAATGCAACAGGACTGGCAGCAGAAGTAAAAGTAGAAGAGTCATTGGACTCCATGTTAATGTTGTTTATCTCTCCACAGACATTGCTAGACCAGCTGAGTTACTCCAGCATTTTCAGTTTCTGTTTGATTTAAAAATAGGAAGGTTTGCCTAAAACTAGTCCGACACAGTTGGGGTATCGTGAAGGGGTTTTGGACCCCTTATATCAGGAATAACATAGGCATTGGACACAGTCCACTGAAGTCCATGGGTTGATTCCGGGTTTGAAGGCATTATCACAGGAGGAGAGGTTGAGTAAGTTGGGCCTCTATTCATTGGAGATTAGAGGTGAAAAGCAACCTTATTGAAACATACAAGGTCCTTCATGGACTTAACTTGGTGAATGCTGAGGGGTTGTTTCTCTCCTAGGAGAATCTAGGACCTGCAGGCATTGTCTCAGGTTATGGAGTCACTCCATTTTGGACTGAAATGACGGAGTTTTCTCACTCAGAGGGTAATGAATCTCTGTAATTCTTTACTGTAGAGGGCTGTTAAGGCTGGGTCATTAAGTATATTCAAGCTGAAACTGGTTTTTTTGAATCAGTAAGGGATCAGGCGAAATGGGAAGAGGGCAGGACAGTGGAGTTGAGAATTATCAGATCAGCCATGATCTCGTTGAATGGCAGAGAAGACTTCATGGAACGAATGGATCATCTGTCTGATTTTTATGGACAAGTTGGACTTGTATCAGCTGGAGTTTAGAAGAGTGAGAGGCAATTTGATTACACCATCTAACATCCTGAAGTGTCTTGACATTGTGGATGTGGAGAGGATATTTCTTGTGTGAGAAACTAGGAGTAAGAGCAACTGTTTATAAATCAGGAGTCACCCACTTAAAACAGAAACGTGGCATTTTCTTTCAGTGGGTCTGAAGATTTGGGAACTCACGTTGAAATAGTGATGGAACCAGAGTCCTTCTATATTTCTAAAATAGGGGTAGTTCACCACCACCTTCCTCAAGAACAACTACAGGCCAAGTAATAAATGGTGGCTCAGTCAGCAATGCCCATACCCCATCAGTCAATGAAAAACAACTTAGCTCCTTCCTGTGCTGAAGGGCTTATGTTATGAAAGAAAGATTGAACAGGTTAGGCCTTTACTACTTGGAGTTTAGAACAGGAAGAGGTAACCTTATTGAAATGTATAAGATCCTGAGGGGACTCGATGGGGTAGAGTCTGAAAGAGTGTTTCTCCTCCATGAGTGAGTGTTACTAACTTAACGATGATATTTGCTTCTAAGATGGAGATGGGCAGAAAAGTTTTCTCTCAAACATCCCTTAGTCTGGGGAATTCTCTTCCCAAGAAACGGTGCAAGATGGGTGATTGAATTTTGTAAAGAACAAACTTAGATTTCTGATAGCCAAGGAGTCAAGGATTATGGGGTCAGATAAGAAAATAGAATTGAGACCACAACCAGATCCACCAGGCTCATATTTAACAGTGACTTTCAAAGGGCTGAATGGCCTATTCCAGCTCTTAAGTCCTATGTTTTTTGCTTCCCAAAACAATAAATAAATATTCAAAACTTTGTTCCAAAATAATCGTCAATCAATTTAGCCACAAGATGGTGCTATTGTCCATAATTTGTTACTTTGGGTTCCAGCAATTCCATGTTGAAAACTTAATGCAGTTTACATCGGCTTTGAATTCCACATCACAGTTTTAAATCTTTATGTATTTTAGTCTTAAAGTGATTACAAACATTTAATACGTTCACGTGAAATTTATTCCTCAACCTATTTAATAAATATACTATTCCATTTACTTTAAAATACCTTTTACAACATTATAGTAAGGAATTCCATAACAGCATGTTAAATGTTTGTGTATGATATTCCATATTGCAATTTCCAAACTCACCAAAATAACTAAATTTGATTTATTATTGTCACATGTACCTAGGTACAGTGAAAATTTTTCTTTTGCCTGCAGTACAGGCAGATCATACTGTTTAAAGTATGTACAAGAGCAAAGAATACAATGTTACAGCTGTAGAGAAAGGTGCACTGAGTGAGTGCATTAAATTTAAATTTGAGAGGTCCATTCGGAAGTCTAACAACAGTGGGGAAGAAGCTGTTCTTGAATCTGTTAATACGTGTGCTTAAGCTTTGATATCTTCTGCCGAATGGAGGAGAGTGGAAAGCGTTCTGGGCATACTCATGCAGAAATCATTGAAGATTATAGGGCAGGTTGTGAAAGTGCTTTAAAGGGGTCCTGGACTTCATAATGGCAATGATAATGATCTAATCATCAATCGCTCATGTGGAATTACTTCAATTCCTTGGGTCAGTGTATTTAAAACAGTATAAACCATTCTGATCTATAAATCAAACATTACCTGCTCATTTAATAAACTTCCAAATTCAAGCTGATTTACTGGAGGTTCACCTTCAGAAGTTTCAATTTCTGATTACAAACAAACTTACAGACAAGGAATAAGTGCAGGCCACTTGATCCTTCCAGTCTGATCTGATTTTAACCCCAACTCTACATTCCTGCATGTCCTCGATAACCAGTCACCCCCTTGGTAATCAAAAGTCTATCTACTTCTGCCTTCTCCAAAGACTCACCACCCTCTGAGGGAACAAAACATTTCCTCATTTCAGTTTTAAATGATTCTTTCATGAAATGACCTGTTATTTTTATTTCACTCCTTATTTCTTTCCCCGCTGTAAATATACTTCTCTCTAGACTATCAATAGCAACATTAAAAGAGCACTGTTAAATAGCCTTGCTTAAGGGGCAACTTGACACGTGTGTGTGTGTGTGTGTGCGCGCGCAGCAGATGCTGAAGTAAGTCAAAGAATCTGTTATGACGATTTGCTTTCCTTTAACTATGACTCCTTGGGAGTTGCCTAACTTATACTAAGAAAACCAGCGCTGTCTCATGAGTTTGTGTTCAGTACATCCTTCAACAATGTTGTTGGATAGTTCCTGTAGGGTCACTGACACATTCTATTCCATGACTCATTCCATGACTTGTGTGAGGACATGGTATGCTGGAATACCTGCATTTGCTGGTGCCAATTGTGCAGACTACCTGCAGCATCTAGGCAAATTGATTGTATTTTCACTCCAGCACTATTAATACAACAAGGTTGGTGAACTATTGTACACAAAGTTTTATATTCATAGGTTGAAGATGTTTCTTGTGCTCAGTGGTCAGTTTCAGTTGCTGCATCAATCTTTAGTGCACTGCCTCTGTCAATAACATTTTCTGCAAGATGCATTGAGAAATTGATTGAAAGCTGGGCATTTTCTTGGTGCCTGCAGAACGCCACACCATTTGGTTTTCTAATGATTGCATGAACTGGTAGATTTGGACCTGGGACTTGTAGCTTTGTCAATTTGTAAAGATCACTTCATGCTTACATCCATCCTTCAGCAGCTCGTTAGTGCTATACGTTCATCCTTCTGGAAATCTCCCATGGAGAGGGGTGTGATCATCAACTCACGGATTCTTTTTGCTACTGCTTCGTTTGAAAAATTTCATAACAAATGAATAATTTCATTAGTCTTCTAATGTGATCTATATCTTTCAGAATCTTTCAGCTCTTTGGCTATTAGATATCTTAAGTCTGTGTAGATCAATTTTTAAATTTTCCTATCACCAAGAGCTATGAGGAGAAAACAGGACAAAGTATTGAGACAGAGGATAAGCCAATCATGTTGAATGGAGGGGCAGTCCCGAAGGGCCAAATGACCTACTCCTGCTCCTAGTTTCTATATTCCCAATTCCAAAACAAATCTTAATGGCTTGCTTTTTTACATCAGTCACATCTGAATCTAGAAGCCATAACTCTGCTGTTTAAACATTTTAAAATCTCACAGGACACCTGTCTCAATTTTAAACTAGGGTTTTTATTGGATATTCTGTCAACATGACTTTGCCTTGTGAAGGGAAAAAGAATGCAGGGCTACAGGGAAATGGGACAACTTAAATTACCCTTGTAAGACTCAGTAAGGGCTCAATGTTTATCATGAGGGATGCAGCAATGGCAATGCCACTGAGTGCCAAAGGACAATGTTTCGATTGTGTCTTGTTGGAAATGTTCATTGCCTGGCACTTGAGTGTCACAAATGTTAATTGCCACTTTTCAAGCCAAACAAAGATGTTTTTCAGATCTTGCTGTATTTGGATATGGACTGCTTCAGTATCTGAGGAGTTATGAATCATGTTGAACAATCTGCAATCATCAGTCAACATCATCACTTTGACCTAATGATGGCAGGAAGCTCAATGCAGTCAGGCCTAGGACACTACCAAGAGGAGCTCCTGGAGCTCAGATGACTGATGTCCAATCACAACCATCTTCCTATGTGCCAGACACGATTCCAACCAGCAGAGTTTTCTCCTGGTTTTCAGAGACTATAGCTTTGCTAGGGCTCCTTGATGCAACACACTTTCAAATGCAACCTTGATGTCAAGGGCTGTCGTCTATCTCACCTGTAGAATTCAGTTCCTTTGTCATTGTTTGAACTGAGGCTGAGGTCAGGAGTTGAATTGCCCTGACCAATGTTCCCTCTACAGCCACTCCAAAGATCTGCACAGGGCAATCAGCATCAGCATGCCAATCACAGCATTGACTTCTGGTTCTGAAAGAATATTACCAAGGAGATGCTGCTTGATAACATTGTTAATGATGTCTACCATCACATTTTGATCAAGAGTAGACTGATGGGGTGGCAATTGTTTGGGTTGGATCTGTCTTATGTTTTTTTTGTGTATAGCACATTCCTTGGCAATTTTTCACCTTGTTGAGTGGATGCCTCTAGTGCCAAGTGATAACACTTGTATTATTAAGCACAGCAAATAAATCAATTGATAACTAATTCAATGCTTTGCTTTAATATCATATTATGATAAACATCTATATGGTAAATTAATTAGTTACAAATTGCAAACTTATTACAGAAATCAATTTAGCCATAAATCTGCCATCACAGAAGCAATCAAGAGTTGTAAAGTAAATAATAGCTTAATTCAGTTTGATTTTTTTTCCCTCATTTATTGTTTCATTATGGTTGAAGTGGTAAAATGCAGTCATTAATTGGATCCAGCCGTTTCCTGCCTAATCTTATTTCTGAGTGCACAATGTTTGACATTACGGGTCAAATGCTTCCTCGGAGCTCCATCCTGTGTCCCCACCATCTCCTGTAGCTGTCAGGGGGAAGGAGGGGGTGGGACTTTTTGACTGGTTAGGACAAACAATCCTCTCCTGCTGAGACATATGGTTTCTCTGAAATTTTTTCCTGGTTACACAGGAGCCCTGATTCTCTCTCTTTGTTTCATTGTATATTTTTTCTCCTGGGTGTAATATGTGGCTGAAAGAGTAATTTTGGCATGAGCAGTTTCATTTCATGGGATACATGAAAAAGTGCTGGGACAGGGACTGTATGCTTGGACTGGGCTGGACCAGGATCCTAATAGAAAGGATAACCGGAGCGAGCAGAAGGACTTTTAACTAATTGTGTCTTGGGGGTGCAAGGTGGGTGCTGACCCAGGTGGAAAATATGCTATAGAGACACGATTCCCATATGTGGAATATTCAACTCCGTTCCTGATGGTATTGAGTGTCCCTACACTACAAGGACAGTAGTGGTTTAAGAAGGTAGCTCACCACTGCATTCTCCAGGGTTTGTAAGGATGGGCAACAAAGATTGGCTTATAACTGACTTGTATCCTATGAATAAATAAGATTTGTTGTTGAACTGAGTTCTGTAATAAGTGTTTGCAATTTGTAACTAATTAATTTACCATGTTATAATAAACATTTTATGATATTAAAACAAAGGATTGAATTATTTATAATCTTGATTTTATTTGCTACTCCCTTTACTAGGACAGAGGGTAGAATAACAGTGAGAAGTTAAAACTGTGGGTTAATGAAACATTAAAGGATGCAAAGTAACTAAAATGTAGGGGGCAGGGGCAATGGCCTAGTGGTATTATCGCTGGACTGTTCATCCAGAGACCTAGATAACATACTGGGACCCTGATTCAAATCCTGCCATGGCAGATGGTGGAATTTGAATTCACTAAATATCTGGAATTAAGAATCTAATGATGACCATGAATCCATTGGCAACTGTCAGAAAGGCCCATCTGATTCACTAATGTCCCTTAGGGAAGGAAACTGCCATTCAGTGTTGGTAGTGGCATAACAAAAACAGAAGTTATTGGAAGCTCAGCATGTCTGGCAGCATCCATGAAGAAAAAAAACTCAGTTAACACTTGAGGCGTCACTGGACCTGAAAAATTAACTCTGATTTTTTTCTTCACGGGTGCTGCCAGTCCTGCTGAGCTTCCAGCAACTTCTGGTTTCATTCCTGATTTACAGCATCCGCAGTTCTCTTGGGACTTTTTTTGGTAGTGGCATGCTGGATTTGCGGACAGTGGAGGGTGCCATTGGTTCCTGGGGAGGAGGAAGAGTGTGATGGGTCCTGGATGGGAGGGGTATTGTGAGGTGCTGGGGGCAAAGTCAGGTCCTGAGATGGAGGAGGGGGGAATGTCAAAAGCAGAGGGAATGTTTAGGGGTTGTGGTGTCAGGTCCCTCAGGTGGGAAACAAAGCCTTGGGACCTGAGGAAGGGTCACCAGACCTGAAACATTAACTCTGTTTTCTCCTTCACAGATGCTGCCAGACCTGCTGAGCTTTTCCAGCAACTTTGTTTTTGTCCTTGGGACCTGATGGTGGGAGGGAGCAATGTCAGGTGCTGAGATGGAGAGGAGGATGTCAGGTCCAGGGACAAGGGCAATGTACAGTTGTGGGCCCCAGAGAAGGAAGGGGAGAGATGTGTATGATCTGGCAGCAGGTGAGAGATTGTTAGTCAGGGTTCAGGAGTTTAAATGATCTGGAGGAGATCAAGGAAGTTGGGAGGTGTCAGTTTAATAGTCATCCAGGAGTTAATTGAGGTTTATACTAGCCTAACTTCTCCAGGGTAACTATCAGTTCAATTGCAGTGGAGCCCTCGGACTTAAAAGGAGACTTTGAGAGTTCCAGACACAGTGAAGTGCCCATTGTCATCTTCAGTTTCCCAGGCAATCATCTCCGATTCTGTCTGTTGGCAAATCTGCAAGGTCCAGCAACTCCTATCCACACTGCAAAAACATACATATGGCCATCAGAAAATCCAAATTAATTCAAAGGAACAAATTAAAGGAAAAGCAGGTGAATATGAACTGGCAGCATATGAAATAGAGTTACAAGACTGTAGTCAGCACTGCAAACTAAAGGTATCAGATTATAGAGTTTATAGGAAAGATAGGGAAAAAGCAGCCATAGTCATGAAGAATGAAATCATACGAATGATAATATAGGTCATGATGTGAGGATAGCAGGAAATGGACACTGTGTAGAATTAAGAAATCGAAAAGGATTTAAGACTACAGAATTGACCATGTCCCCATTCGCTCATATTGAAACATCCTGACTCTTCACTCAACAATCGTCCTGAACCTCTTCCCCACTCATCCATCAACCATGCTGATTTCTACCCACAAGATGACTACCCGCTGTCCCCACCTCTCAACTCCCAAATGACACTTCGGAATTCCTGATTATCACCCCAACCACTCTCCAAATTGCTGACAACTCTTCTGAATTGACCTGCTAACTATCCAACTTGATTAACTCCAACTCAACTCAACTAAGCCTCTGATCTGCTACTCCTCAACTTGCCAGCTACCACCCAGTCTGAACTAATCATCTGACGTGAATTGAAGAGAGTCAGCATCCAACTTTATCCCAAACCTGGCCTGACTAGCTCTGATTGAACTACCCACTGACTACCTCACCTGGTGCCATTTGGCACCACACCACATGCCACTTTACCAACCTACCCGTTCATTCGTTCATTTACTCAACCATTGAACTAACATTCAAACTAGACCTTTAAAGTTTCCTTATGTCAGCTGCAGCCATAAGAAGTGGTAGCATCATATCTTCTTTCCAATTTTGTGCCCAATTTACTCTAAGAAAGCTCTTTTGGATGGCCCAGCAAATGAAGAGCAGTGTTATGGCAGGGGGAAGCTCAAGTGGATTGGCAATCTGATGACGTTTGCAGACAAAAGAAATCTCGGTGTATAACTGCCTGAGTCATTAAATGTGGCAGGACAAGTAGAGAGAATGGGTAATAAAATCTATTGTATCCTAGGCCTTACTGAAAGAGGTATAGAGTACAAGCGTAGGGAGTTTATGCTGATCTTGTACAAAACGCTACTTAGACCTCAATATAAAACAAAGAATTGCAAATGCTGGAGATCTGAAACAAAAGCAGAAGTGGCTGGAGAGATTCGACAGTGTGGCAGCTTCTGTGGAAAGAAAGCAGAGTTAACATTTTGAATCCTGTGACTCTTCATCAGAACACTACTTATACCTCAGCTGCAATATTGGTTCCATGCGCCACTCTTCAGGAAGGAAGGAACACATTGTAGAATGGTTCCCAGGATGAGACATGAAGGTAAATTAGAGAAGTTTGGGTTGTCTTCCCTAGCGAGGAGAAGGCCAAAAGGAAATCTGATTGTAGTTTTCAAAATGGACAGATGAGATAGGAATAAACTGTTACCCCCTCATACAGGTAGTTCTCCTATAATACGATAGTTGCATTTTTGCGTTCATGCTATAGAAAATCGTGTTATAGGGAAATCGCTATACCTGTACAACAGAAAGTTCACATTATCCAATCAGCGTCCACTATTCGTCAGTCACGTTATCACCATTTCACTTTAACGAAACACACGTTTTGGCAGAACTACCTGTAAATAGTTTAAGAGTGAGAGAGCACGAGGTTAAAATGATTTACAAACGAAGTAAGTGTGATATGAACATCTGTTCACACAGCGACTGGCTCAAGTCTAGTATCTATCTGCCAGATAACAATTCTGTAGTTCTTCATCTGGACACCCCAACATTATTAACTATACTCCATGCGTTCACATACATGTAGTGTAATACTGATTTAAACACCTTATCTTTCTTTGCTTTTGCAGCTCTACCCATTAACCTCCTATTCTCTATTCTAATACAATCTTTCTGACCCATTGTTTTGTGTATCCTGGTCTTAGTCTCTGATATACTCCCCTAGTTCTCACACCTCGGTGATATTCCTTTAAATGCTCCCCAACATTAGTAAAATACCTCACAAGGAACTCCACTTTGGTTTGGTTCAGATGCAAACTGTTTGGTTTGTAAAGGCGCTTTCTTCCTTAAGAGTCAGTCCAGTCTCCTAGAAACTTAAAGTCCTCCCTTTTCCACGATCCCTTAAGCCAAATATTCTTCTGCCTTATCCTTCTATTTCTGTACTCACTTGCACATGGCACTGGGAATAATCTGAAGATTGCTAGTTTTGAGGTCCTGCTTGCTTCGATAGGCACAAGAGTTCCTAGAAGCCTGGTACTCCACGAAGAAAGCCATCAATAAGCACATAGAGCTCGACCCCATATACACTCCACTGCGAAGGAAAACCGGAACTGAGGTAATCCAGCTCAAAGGACTCCAGAGTTTAAAAACCAGGCAGGAAAACACAACAGCGCTTCATCGGAGGCTGCACTGATGATGTTACCCAGCAGGGTAATGAAACGTCCTCGGGACAGTAACAAACCAGTTCGGCGAGTCAACCAAACTCAACATCCACAACCCGAGCTACAAATCTACTCCATTCCTTTCTATCAATCTCCCTAAACTGACTGTACAATTGCATTCTGTTTCCTACCTATACTGTTAGTGCCAAAGTACACCATGACCTTTAGTTGTTCACCTTGCCTTCGAAAAAAATCCTACACCCCTCGACATCCTTAATCCTAGCATCAAAGGGGCCACATGCCATCTTTGTGTCGCATCTTTGCGCTCTGAAATGTCTGTCAAGCAGCGGCTGGAGGTACTGTGGTACATATGCAAGACAAAGAATGTTCTTATTGCAAGCTTTCAGGGAACTATCACCTGCATCACTTCACAGAACGGGAAACCGATTAGCGACTTCAGGGGACTCCTGTACTACCTGCCTGTCTTTCTTCAACTGCGTCATGATGTTCCACTGCTAACTCCACCCACTGATCAACAACTGATGAATCTCTGCATGTTGTAACACGGCTTTGTGCGGCTGTTATGCATGTCTTTGTCTGAATCATGAGAAATATCCACAACTTCCCATATGCCACAAGATGGGCATTCTGCTTTGCCAAGCTGCTGCACCATGCCTTAATTTTATTTTTATACAATTTACTATAAACTTACTTATACCTGTGCTGGATTGGTTTATAAATCTATGCTTTTCAAAATTTCCCAGATTTAAGACATCATTCCTAATAGGTGTTCATAAGGAATACTTCTTGCCCCTTCACTGAACTCCCCACTCAGCTATTTTCACTTTAGCTTTACTTCGAGCACCTCTTTTCCCTATGCACCAAATTCCCATTTTGACTCAAATTCCCCAAATACTCACTTTGTCTCATCTCACTGGCATGTTCTGACCATTCACGTCTTACTGATCATGCTATGAAATACATTACCTTTTATTTAATCTCTCCTGTTATCCATCTGATCACACGGAGGTTGGGGGGGGTGGGGGGCGACCTGATAGAGGTCTACAAGATTATGAAGGGCATGGAGATAGTGGACAGTCAGAAGCTTTTTCCCAGGGTGGAAGAGTCCATTACGAGGGGCCATGAGTTTAAGGTGCAAGGGGCAAGGTTTAAAGATGGTGTACGAGGCAAGTTTTTTTATACAGAGGGTGGTGGGTGCCTGGAACTCGCTGCTGGGGGAGGTAGTGGAAGCAGATACGATAGTGACTTTTAAAGGGCGTCTTGACAAATACATGAATAGGACGGGAATAGAGGGATGTGGTCCCCAGAAGGGTAGGGGTTTTAGCTGTGATGGGCAGCACGTCGGTGCAGGCTTGGAGGGCCGAAGGTCCTGTTCCTGTACTGTAATTTTCTTTGTTCTTTGTTCTTTGTAGAGCTTCTATTTTGTTCTTCCTTGTATTCTGTCAAAATCTATTACATTTCAATCTGTCCTGAGTTCTAAGGAAGTGTCATCATTGACCTGAAATGTCAAATCATGACTTTCTACATCGATGCTGCCTGACTTGCTGATAATTTTCTGCATTTTGTTTTTATTTTCAATTCACAAGTTGTTCTGTGCAGATATAGGAAGGAGACAAAAAAGAGAAAATTTACTGAGGAATGCAGTGAGAGCATTGTTTTATTTGTAGTTTGAGTTAGAGAGCTCTAATTCATTGTGTCTGTGATGTGCATATCATTCTGCAATCTTTTTAAGCAATTGAAGTATTTTAGCATTTCTGATTCATGAAAATTCATGAACATTTTATGAATTTATAGCAAAATCAGCTTGTATCTGCATATTTTGACAATACAACTGCTTGCGACATTACTGAAGTGCTCTATTCACAAGTGGATAATATTTATTTTTGTCTACTAGACAACAGGTGTTGCAATGGCTAACCAGACTCTCTAGGCTTAATAGTTTATTTCCCAATATGATGAAGACCATGGTTCAATCTGAAATAATTGTGGTAGACAATCCTTGCTGTGCTCAGTCTAATTCATTCAATACAACCTGACAGTTTATTATCGAAGATAAATGAAGCAAAGGCCTAAGCTTCAATCATACAAAACACTGAAAAATCAGAATTATTCCTTAATTGTGTGCAGTAAAGAGTGATGTCTGCTGACTTTATAAATTAAGACATTGCTCCTATGTGGAAAGTGATTGAAGAACAATTCCACTAATTTAAGGTCCATTAAGCTTCCAACTCATATATTCCCTTTAATTGTGTTCTTTAAAAAGTGTCAAGGTTTACTTTAACATTCAAGTCCTTACAGAATTTGAATTAGAAAAAAGATTATATTAATCAATATAGGCATGTTCGTCTTTTGCTTTGTTTATCCTTATCTAGATTACTAATATGCCATCTGTGTGCAACCAAATTGAATGCATGCCAAAGATCGTCGCTTTTGTTTATTGAAGAAAATCTCTCCATAAAACATCAGGCATTTTATCATCCAGTTGTAGCTTAATTTTGAATTTGATAAGAAATAACCACCTGTCCCTAAATATGTAGAAAACCAATTCAGAATTGAGATATTATGAATGGAATACTACTAAGAAACGCTAACAGCAGCAAAGTATTTTGCAGTATATTTCAACCATGGATGCTGTCTCAGTCTGTACGATTAAAGCTTCCTAAGTGCTTCTCCAAAATTTCGTAGCAACGCAGTTGTGATTTCCAAAAGGGAAATACATTGTTGTTTGAAGTGAGACATTTTTTCATAGCAAGGGTACACATTCAGATGGTTCACTTGCTTTACTCTCCACATCATAACTGTTTACCAATATCGTCAAGTCCTGAAATTCCATGGGGATTTCCTCTTCCGGGACAGATGGACAAAACCACTTAAAAATTGAGTTACATCCAAAATCCAGCAATATCCTCAGAAGGTATATGACAGAGATAAAAGGTACTGCAGATGCTGGAGAATCCGAGATAACAAGCATGGGGCTGGATGAACACAGCAGGTCAAGCAGCATCATAGGAGCAGGAAAACTTGACGTTTCTGGCTTAAACCCTTCATCAGAAATGGGGGAGGGGAAGAGGGTTCTGAAATAAGTAGGGAGAGAGGGGGAGGTGGATAGAGGATGGATAGAGGAGAGGATAGGTGGAGAGGAGGCAGACAAGTCGAAGAGGCGGGGATGGAGCCAGTAAAGGTGAGTGTAGGTAGGGGGGTAGGGAGGAGATAGGTCAGTCCAGGGAGGACGGACAGGTCAAGGGGGCAGGATGATGTTAGTAGATAGGAGATGGGGGTGTGGCTTGAGGTGAGAGGAAAAACAGGTTAGGGAGGTGGAGATGAGCTGGGCTGGTTTTGGGATGCGGTTGGGGGAGGGGAGATTTTGAAGCTTGTGAAATCCACATTGATGCCATTGGGCTGCAGGGTTCCCAGGCTGAATATGATTTGCTGTTCCTGCAGCCTTCGAGTGGCATTACTGCGGCATTGCAGGAGGCCAAGGATGGACATGTCATCTGAGGAATGGGAGGGGGAGTTGAAATGGTTCGCGACTGGGAGGTGCAGTTGTTTGTTGCGAACTGAGTGCAGGTGTTCTGCAAAGCGGTCCCCAAGCCTCCGCTTGGTTTCCCCGATGTAGAGGAAGCCACAACGGGTACAGCGGATGCAGTATACCACATTGGCAGATGTGCAGGTGAACCTCTGCCTGATGTGGAAAGTCTTCTTGGGGCCTGGGATTGGGGTGAGGGAGGAGGTGTGGGGGCAGGTGTAGCACTCTATGACACCTGGTTATTGTCCAACAGGCTTATTTGAAATCACAAGCTTTCCGAGCTGATGAAGGAGCAGTGCTCAAAAAGCTTGTGATTTCAAATATACCTGTTGGACTATAACCTGGTGTCGTGCGGCTTGTGATTTTGTCTAGCCCACTCCAACACCGGCACCTCCACATCACAGCAATATCCCAGCAGAATTTTAGGACTTCTATTTTACTTCAAATCCCCAACATTGAATATTTGCAATTGAAGTTTGCTTTACCCTCAAAGGGCTTGCTTTAATAGTTTTCTTTCTGCTTATTAATGAGCAGAGTTTGATGGAAAACTGTTTAAATTACTTATCTCAGGTTCATAATTTGTTAATAGCAATCTAGAAATGGAGTTCCAGGAAACATTAATAAGGACAATATTATTTGGCACTTGGAAAAATATGGGTTACTAAATGGAATCTATCAGATATCTGTTAAATGCCTTACTTGGTTAAGTTCTTTGAAGAAGTAACAGACACGGCGGGTAAGATACTCTGCATGATAGTGTGTTCCAAAAGGCACTTGACATTTTATCACGTAGTAGGCTTGATAGAAAAATTGAAACATGTGGATGCAAAACTGGTAGAAGGAAAGAAAATAGACACCACTGGAGAATTATCATTTTTTTTTTACAGTGGATGGAATTATTCAGTTGTGTCCCCTAGGTGTTAATACTGGGACCACTGTTATTTTTGATGTATACCAATGACGTGAATTTGAGTAAATAAGGCACAGTTATGACGGTTACAGGTGACACAACACTTGGAAATGTAGTAAACACTAGGGAGGACAGCAACAGACTTCAGGCGACACAAATAGATTAATGAAATGGATAATGACCTGGCAGCTGAAACATGAAGTAATTCATTTTAATACAAAATATAACTGGAGGAAATGGTGCAATTATAAGGGGGATGGAGGAGCAAAGAAACCAATGATAATGAGTACACTTTGAGTCTTTGAAGGTAGCAGGATGTTAAAATAAATTTAGATTTGGAACTGTAAGGGTCAAATGAATATGTCCACAGTAGAAACAGAACTGTTAAACCATGCATTGAATAAAGCTACTGCATCCTAGAGACTATTGTCAGCAGGAATGCTGTAGACACTTGTGTAAATAGAAGATAATGTTAATAAAACATTCCAAGAAGGCCTTGGAGAGAGAGAAAGAGAAAGAGAGAGGCAAGTAACATTGATAAGGAAAAGAGAGAAAGACAGAGATAAAAGTCTTCTTTAAGAACATCAATAATAAAAAGGTGGTAAAAGAAGGAGTAGGCTGATCAGAGACTAAAAGGGAGATTTACACATTGGCATCATTGAGGTATTAAGTGAATACTCTGCATCTGTTTTTACTATGAGGCAGATGCTGCCCAGGCCATAACAGAAGGGAAATTCAGTCACTTGAGACTTGAAAATTGAAAAGGAGTTGATTTTCAATAAGATGTTCATACTTAGTGAAATTCAGAAGCACTGATGACAATCACTTAATCTTCCTTGATTTCAAAGGTGGTGCTAGAGAATTGCAGAATTGCAAGCATTATGCCAAACAAATGTTGCAAAGATTGTGTCACCAATTAGAGATGGTAACTTTAATTTCAGTGCTGGGAAGACTTCTCCAAACAATTAGTTGGAAAGGATTAATAGTCATATGGAAAATGTGAGTTGATTCTGAAGAGTCAGCATAAATTTGTTAAGGGAAATCATATTCGACAAGCTTGCCTGTGTAAATTGAAGAGGGAACACAGAGAGTTGATGAGAGTAAGGTTGTTGATGTGGTATAAATAGACTTCCAAAGGCATTTGGTATAGTGTTAAGCAACAGACATGTGAGGGAAGTTACCGGTTATAGAATATAAGGGACAGCAGCAACAGAGATAAATAATTGGCTCAGGGATAGAAAACTGAGCGTAATAGTAAATAGTTGTTTTCTTGGTTGGAGAGAAGGCTGCAGTGGAGTTCCCCAGGGATTGGTATTGTGATCCTTGTTTTTCCTGATAGAGTCATAGAGTCATAGAGCATGGAAGCAGACCCTTCGGTCCAACTTCTCCACACCAACCAGATACCCTAAACTGGTCCCATTTGCCAGAATATGTCCTATATCCCCTTAAACCCTTCTTATTCATGTAACTATCCAGATGCCTTTTAAATGTTGTAATCGTATCTGCTTCCTCTGCATGAAAATGTTGCCCCTGTGGTCCCTTTTTAAATCTTTCTCCTCTCAGTTAAACCTATGCCATCTAGTTTTGGACTCCCCTACCGTAGGTAATAGATCTTGGCTAGTCACCCTAACCATACCCCTAATGATTTTATAAACCTCATCAAGGTCAGCCTCTGACACTCCAGGGAAAATAGCCCCAGCCTTTTCAGCCTCTCCCCTCAAATCCTCCAATCCTGGCAACATCCTTGTAAATCTTTTCTGAACCCCCTCAACTTTAACAACATCTTTTGTATAGCAGGGAGGCCAGAATTGAATGTAGTATTCTAAAACTGGCCTAACCAATGTCCTGTACAGCGACAACATGACATCGCAACTCCTACCCTCCATGTTATGATCAACAAAGCAAACATGCCAACTGCCTTATTCACCACCCAGTCTGGCTCTACTCCACTTTCAAGGAACTATACAACTGCGCTCCTAGGTCTCTTTGTTCAGCAACACCCCCCAGGGCATAAACATTAACTGTATAAGTCCTTATCTGATTTGCCTTACCAAAATGCAATACTTCACGTTTATCGAAATTAAACTCCATCTTCCGCTCCTCAGCCCATTGGCACATCTGATCAAGGTCCCATTGCACTCTGAGACAACTTTCTTCACTGTCCACTACACCAGTAATTTTGGTGTTATCTGTAAATTTACTAAGTATAACTCTTATATTCACATCTAAATCATTTATATAAGTGATGCAAAGCAGTGAACCCAGCACTGATCCTTGCGGCACACCATTGGTCACAGTCCTTCAGTCTGAAAAACAACTCTCCACCATCACTCTCTGTCCCCTACTGTCAAGCCAACTTGTACTCAATTGACAAGTTCTCCCTGTATTCCATGTGTTCTAACTTTGCTAACCAGTCTACCATGCGGAACCTTGTCAAACATCTTGCCAAAGTCCATATGGACAACATCCACCGCTCTGCCTTCATCAATTTTCTCTGTTGCTGCTTCAAAAAGCTCAATCAACTAAGTGAAACACAATTAGAGAAATGATCTAGATTCTGGCGTATGCAGGGAACAATTTCAACGTTTGCAGACAACATAAAACTTGGGAGAATTGTAAACTGTGAGGAGGATGCTTTGAACTTCAAAAGAGTGGGGAATAGATTGAATTGAATTGAATTAGTTTTATTGTCACGTGCTCAAATGAGTAAAATGAAAAGTTTATAGTCACCACTTACAGTGTCATCTTAGATACAGAGTAGCTAGGTACAATCCTTCGTTGAATAGAGAAATGAAGAAAAAGTTACATTACAGCTATACACAGTACAACCATAGATCAGAAAAACAAGACTTAAAAAGACAAATGTCACAGCCTCTCGCTAGCATCCCTGCTCCAGCTGATGGTCACTGGTGTCCCCACGCCAGGCCACTGAATGCCGACCCCGCTTTGGGGGCCGGGACTCGGAGGTCAGAGCCGAGTGTCCAAGGCCGAGAGAAAGAAGGAGAGAGGGTGGGAAAAAGAGAAGAAAAAACACAGGCGGAGTGGAGAAACTCCAGTTGGAGTCTCCTACTTTGCCACCATCTTGCCAATGGATACCCAATGGCAGATAAAGTTCTATGAGGAGAGGTGTGAGGTGACAGACTTTGGTTCAAACAACCAGAAGAGACAGTATAATACAAAGGCTCCTACTCCAAAAGAGCAGACTGACCTTAGTGCATATGTATATAAGTTATGAAAGGTGGTGGGAGAGGTAGCGAGAGCTGTTAATTAAGCAAACAGTGTTCTAGACTAGCTAGGAGGCCTGGTTTCAAAGCCCACTTGCTCCAGAGGTGTGTAATAACATCTCTGAACAGGTTGATTCAAAAATATCTACTGTATTCTACACTTCTTTAATAGGAACGTAGACATCAAGAGCAGGGAGGTTATGATGAACTGACATAAGCCTCAGGTTAGACCTGAAACAGAACACTGTGTACAGTTCTACGTGCCACACTTTAGGAAGGACATGGAGGCATTGGAGAGAGTACAGAAGAGGTTTAGGAGAATGGCTCCAAGGATGTCACACTTCTGTTTGAGGAATGATTGGAGAAGTTGGTATTGTTTCCAGCAGAAGATCAAGAGGACGTTCCAAAATCATGAGTTGTCCGAATAGAGCACATAAGGAGAAACTGTTCCTATTCATAAAAGATCAAGAATCAGCAGCCTTAATGTGTTTTGCACAAGAAGTAAATGAGAGGTGAGGAAAACCTTTCTCACACAGCCAATAGTTTGGGTCTGGAATGCCTGGAAGTGGAATGGAGACAGGTTCAATTGGTATCTTCAAGATGACATTAAATGATTATTTGACTATTAATAATGTGTAGGATTACCTGGAAAAGACAGGAGATTGATATTATATTAAAATGCTCAGAAATTCAGCACAGAGATGACAGCCAAATGTAAATCTGCCAATTCTGCAAATCAGTGATTCGGTTACTTGGAAACACTGGTGAAACTGGGATTGTTCTCCTTAGCACTGAAAGGTTAAATGCAGTTTGATAAACTAGTTCAATGGTTTGAAGACTTTTCACATTGCCAGTGGCAGCATTGATAACAAGAGGACATAGACTTAACAAATTGATAAAAGAACCAGAACAAGGAAGAAAAGGGGACAAATAATTGTGTTGTGAATTGTAATGATCAAGAATGCAATGGCTGAAAGGGTGGTGGAAGCAGATTTAAAAATAACTTTCAAAAGCAATTGGGTAACTACGTAAAAAGGAGAAATTTGCTAGGCTGTGGGGTAAAATCAGGTAAGTGAGATTAATAACTCTTCAACAGGATGTTGGGCTGAGAGAATTTGCATCAACTGTGTCACTCTGTGAATGCAATTATGTAGCAAAATTGCTCCTTTCTCTATTTCTCACTCCACAAGTAACTCAGTAATGGTTGAACCTAAAAGAATGCTCCATAAGGGATGCCAGGCACGAATGGCTTAACTGGCTGTTGTAATGCAGACACAATCTAAAACAAAATGAAAAAGATTGGAAATACAGCGTAGGTTAGGTAGTATCTCTTTTGTCTACATTTACAGTCTAATCATTCAGTCTCAAAAAAACTGTTTTCTTCCCAAATAGGTTAACGAAAAGAATAAACTACTATTTCAATACAGTTCCTCACAGAAATATATATTTTGCCCAAGAAAACACCGTTTGCTGCAGATTATCCAATTAATCAGGTATAATTGAAGCAAAAATTTTCAAAATCATCTGCTATTGGAATGTATTTAAATTACGAGGTGCATGATTTTTTTTTGGTCAACCAAGTGCCATATTGTGTGTAGATTGGACAGTCCTGCTGCTTTGTCTGAAATGAGCAAAGCTTAAAGTGTTGTAATTCTTAAGGATTAGACATTGAAGGAAGACAATGACTAAATACAGTGGGCTGATCTTTTCAAAGGAGCAGTTTGACATAAAAAGATTCATTTCAGGAGACTTTTAGATTAAATCTTTTATCTATTTTAATAGTAGTGATTTGCAGATCTCTACAAGGGATCAGAGAATTTTGCAATATACCAATAATAATAAATAGAACAGCTTAAGAAAATATTATGACGCTACTGAGGATAGAAGGTTGTCATCATTATTTTGTAAATACATGCCCATGCTTCAGTTATTTTATTATTCTTGGATTTTTACTCAAAAATAATTTTACTAAATCATTTACTTTTACTAACAATTGAACTAATCTTCATGTTTGTGTAATGGTTTAATAATTCAATGGTCCCTGATGAGGATGACTCAGCACTGTTTCAGTTGATGTGATGGCCCATATTTCTACGAACCTATTTGCCTGTAGTAATTTGGTGTGATTGTTGTTACAGTTGGGAATCCATTATCCATATGTCTGAAGACCAAAAGAAAACCTCAAAACCGAAGGTCTTTTTGGAAGCGAGCCTGAATGGCCTTGTAGACACACCGAGCTCTGGCCCTTTGGAAATAAAAGCTTTGCTTCTATACAATGGACCAGAATGGATGCGAAAGTAAAGTTCATAATTATACAAAAGGACTGAACTCAGCATGTCCATTTGTCATAGAGTTGCACAGCATGGAAACAGACCCTTCTGTCCAATCTATCCACGCCATCTAAAATAAATCAAAGAACTGCAGATGCCAGAAATCCAAAACAAAAACAGAAAGTGATGGAGAAACTCAGCAGGTCTGGCAGCAACTGTGCAAAGAAAACAGAATTAATTTTTGTGCCAAGGTTTTGGATAAGCATTCCCAAGCTGAACTGTGCTGGCATCATAACCGCAAGTCAGACAATTCTAATAATTCCAAAGGTCCTATGTAAAATAAACTTAAATATTCATAACTGAGTTTCTAATTGCCAAAAATGCATTGTAAAAAGAATATTCTAAAATTTTAATAATTAGTATTTTACCAGAGAGATCACAGCTGCTACTGGGTATACAGAGCTGCCATATAAGGTGTGGTTTGGGGTAATTGAAGTACATTGTTGGCAACATGCAAAAAGCTTTATTCTGTAACTGGCCTGTGCTGCATTCCACTCAGAGGGGGGTGCTGATGTTATTGCTGTGATACAGACATTGTCCATTCTCAAACACTAACCTGATAAGCATAGGCCCAGATATGTCTGGGAAACAATATCATCAGAATGACATTAATGTGTGATTTGGATGGTCATTGATGAGAACGAGATGATACACTATGAGTTGCAAATCAGCACCAGTGTCTAACCAGTTTGTGTCATTCCCAGGTAAGCTTCACCATAATGACGTCTCACATTTAGCTAGCTCAACATTTTTATGAAGTGGTTGCATTTGCAAATTAAACTGCAGAAAGTTGATTCACTTGTAAGTGTAAATTCTAAAAGTCTGATAATTGTTAATTATTCCTTCCTTTCTTCCTTTCTTGGAAGCAGTTAAAAGTGAGGTAAAATCTATATTTCTGAAGTATTTTAGAAAGTGTTATGAATGTCATATTTAAATATTTTAACATTTTTCCTCACTTTTCATTTCTATCTCTTTTTTCTCTTTATAATAATCTTTCTTTCCCTGACCTTGATTTCTCTTTCTGCACCTGATTTGACATTAAATTAATCAATTCTAATTCACTCTACCTCTTTTATTACTCAATCCTTAACTACATGAGTGAAGAAAATGCATCAAAATCCTAGACATAATGTTGCTCTCATGGTACCATTATCCCCTGTTCTTCCAGCAACTTTGTAGGGAAAACATTTCAAATTCTAGTCATGCTTGAGCAAGTCCAGCTAACAGGGCAGACCAGGAGAAGACCTAATTCAGCAAATCTGGGCTCTAAAATTCATTTCACATCCTCCTAAGTTAGTCAAAATTTTATAAAATACTGGGAATATGTGCATACTCATTCCATAAAAGGAGAATGTGTGAGTACGTATTTATTTTCATTTGTTTGATATTAAGATTTCCATCTGATGTCTGATTTAGAAGACTTGCTACATTATGTTACACATTACCAATTCTGAGTCCAGGATGACCAAAGCTAACAATAAATGTAGAAGACATAAATGAATGCAGATAAAGAGCACAATAATGAGAGGAGCTTACACTATGACATGTGCACGCTTTGCAGTGAACAGGATTGTTTCTGTTTGCAGCGGGATGGCTGGATTCTCGGGCAGTAAATGATGGATGGTGTAGTGCAGACTACTCAGCAGTCATATCCTCTCCCCTCACTATTCCTACCTTTGGAAATAAAGTTATTTGTGACCAGAAAGAAGCCTACCCTACAGCCATGACATGCTACAGTGACGCTATTGCCTAAGTGTGGGACATACATCCCTTACTTGGGAAGAAGTCCCAGCAATGGGAACTGTCGCCCAATCTGATACCCCAGCATGTCCATCAACTTATTTCACTCAGTCTCTGGCCTTTCTCCTGTCCTTGCCCTTGCCCTCAGTTCCTCTTAATCACCCCCACACTCTCTTCTACCTCTTTCTACTCCCATTCACAATCACTGTTCTTAGCCTCACAGTCTCCAGTGTCAGCTAACCTGCTAGCTCCACATCTCAGCCCCACCTAGTGGTAGAAGTTAGTTTAAGATAAAGAACTGTAGATGCTGGAAATTTGAAACAAAAACAAAAATTGCTGAAGAAATTCAACATCTGTGGAGAGAAAGAAAACTTCTGAAGAAGTTTTGAAGAAGGGTCATGAGACTCACTTTATTCACTCGTGAGATATGGTAATCACTGGCCAGTTAGCATTTATTGTCTGTGTCTAATTGCCCTTGAGAATGTAGTGTTGAGCTGCCTTCTTGAATCACTGGAGTCCATATGCTGTGGGTTGACCCATAATGCCCTTAGGGAAGGTATTTCCTCAAAACGTTAATCCTGTTTTCTCTCCACAGATGCTGCCAGATCCACTCAGTTTCTCCAGCAAGTTTTATAACGGTTGGAACAGGTAATTCTGCCTGCAAAAACAGGGTTCTGCCACTAGACTCTGATCAATTAAAACTTTAATACATATGTATTCCTAGCTGATAAGGCTTGCAAAGTAACACAAAAAACTATAAAAGAAAGTGTTAAAGTTATACTCACCTGATGTAAGTTTTAATTGAGAT
>JAHRHZ010000248.1:31414869-31460530 GCA_024137785.1 Ginglymostoma cirratum | reverse complement strand
CTCCTATGATGCTGCTTGACCTGCTGTGTTCATCCAGCCCCATGCTTGCCAACAGAAGTGGTTGAGATGGGTACATTAACGACATTTAAAAGATCTTTGGATGAACACATAGATAGGAAAGGTTTGGAAGGATATGCACCAAGTGCAGGGAAATGGGGTTAGTGTGGATGGACGTTTTGGTCGGCATGGACCAGTTTGGGCTGAAGGGCCTGTCTCCTTGCTGTAGGACTCTATGACACTAGCTGGTTCACTGATGTCCTTTAGGGTAGGAAGTTACCATCCTTACCTGGTCTTGTCTATGTCTGAACCCAGACTCACAGCAATGTGGGTAACTCTTAACTGCCTTCTAGCCAATTAGGAATGGGCACTAGATTGTAGCCTAGCCAGTAATGCCCATATCCCGTTAATGAACATCAAAAAATTAAGGTTGAGAAGATCCTGAGTGGTCCTGACAAGGTGGATGTGGAAATAATGTTTCCTCTTGTGATTCAGTCCAGAATTAGGGGCACTATTTTTTAAAAAATTAGAGGTCGGGTTTTTAGGATAGACATGTGGAGAATTTTTTTCTCAAAGGGTTATGTGACTTTGGAACTCATTGCCTTAGAAGCTAGTAGAGGCCGGACTGCCTCAGAAGGCAGTGAAAGTGGAATCACTTAAAATTTTTAAGATGGTGGCAGTTAGGTTCTGGTTAGGCAAAGAAATCAAAGATTATGAGTGTATGTGTGTTAGGATCATGGCTAATATTTCTATGGCACAAGTCAGATTCCAGACTAAAATCTGTCTTATAGACTTTTTTAAAGTTAAAAACATTGTGTTTCACTGAAAGGCAACCATGCACTGTTGCAGATGTGGTTTTAACTATAGATTACCCAGGCTATTTGCATATGACACCATTTGAAAGGTTTCAAAACACAGTAAAAATACAATTCAATCTCTCCTCATACCATCACTTTGCAGTACTCAAACACCAGACAGCGTTTCCCTCTTAATCATATCTGTAGGTCTCGCAACTTTTTTTAAAATTTATTCATTCACGGGATGAGGGCGTCGCTGGCTAGGCAGCATTTATTGCCCATCCCAGAGGGCAATTAAGAGTCAAACACATTGCTGTGGGTCAGGAGTCACATGTAGACCAGACCAGGTAAGGATGACAGTTGCCTTCCCTAAAGGACATTAGTGAACCAGATGGATTTTTCCAGACAATCAGCAATGAATTTATGTTCATCATTAGATTCTTAATACCAGATATTTATTGAATTCAAATTCCACCATATGCGTAGTGGGATTCGAATCCAGGTCCCCAGAACGTTATCTGCGTCTCTGGATTAACAGTACAGTGATAATACGACTAGGCCATCGCCTAGTGTTTCTTTCAATTTCCAGTCTTCAGAGTTTGATAGCTTTTTTCTTGATTTGTCACAAACTGACCTTAGGCTTTCTCCTCTTCATATAACTCCCTCCAAACCAAACATTTCTAGCGTTTTCAATTAAAACCCTACACTGAGGTAATCTATTACCAAGTTCCTTTCTACAAGAGAAACTGGTCCTGACATCAAACTCCAAGCAGGGCTTCTACAAACTAAAACTAAAAGCTTTCCAAGCTATGGGTAATACCCCTAAGCAAATTTTTTTTAAAATCTTAATTCTTCGTAGTCAAGAGCAAGCTAATGATTTCAATGTTTACTGTGTCTAATCGCAGAACTAACCTAATGCAAACAAATTTCCATTGTCACTCCAGGAGCTGTCTCTCTCGTACTGGTTTAAGAAAAATAATGGTTCCAGAAATACTGACAGGTTAATCATCAAAACTGCTCATACACAGTGACAAACTCCACATACCACTAGTTCAAAATCTGAACTGTAAAATAAATTATATTAATATAGTATTTACAAATCATGCATCTTAGAGAATCATAGAATGGTACAATTCAGAAGGAAAACTTTCGACC
The DNA here is from genome assembly GCA_024137785.1 of Ginglymostoma cirratum. NCBI lineage: Eukaryota > Metazoa > Chordata > Chondrichthyes > Orectolobiformes > Ginglymostomatidae > Ginglymostoma > Ginglymostoma cirratum. The sequence continues at coordinate 31,458,581 of JAHRHZ010000248.1, read as the reverse complement.
CGTTATGTCTGTACCAACTCCTGAAACAGCTACCCAGCTGCTTCCATGCTCCAGCTCTGTGATTGGGTTGGCCCTTTAAATTCATCACTTTCAAATATATATCTGGATCTCTTTTGAAAGTTCCTACGGAATTCCTATGGAATTTGCCTCCACCACTTACCTAGGCAGCTCAGACCAAATGCTAACAACATTCTGATTAAAGAAGATTCTCCTCATCTCATTCCTAGCTCTCTTGTTCATAAGCTGGAAATTGTGACCCCTAGTTACTGACATACCAACTAGTCGATACAGAACACCATTCTTCACCCTGTCAAAGATGTTCATAATTTTGAACACCTCAGTAAAGTCACCTCTTAATCTTCACTGCTCCAAGGAGAAAAAGCTTAATTTATCCAATCTTTACTCATGTCTAAAATCCCACATTGCTAGTATCATTCTAGTAAATCACCTTTCCACTTATATTCAGGGTTTTAACATCCTTCCTTCAATAAGATGCCCAGAATTGAACACAATACTCCGAATGTGATCGGACATTGATTTGTAAAGTTGTGGCATCACTTCATTGTGTTTATACCCTATGCCTCTATTTATAAACCTAAGGATCCTATAAGCCTTCCTAACAAATATTTCAACTTGCCTGGCCACCTTCAGAGACTCATGCAAGTGAGGTCCCTCTGTTTCTGTACTCCCCTCAAAGTTGTACCATTGAGCCTAGATTGTCACTCCATGTTTCTTTACTAAAATGTATTACCTCACATTTCTCTGCATTTAAAGAGGTAAACCATGGCAGGAGAGCTGAAAGTCTTGGTTTGCTCCTCTTGCTCCATGCAACAGGCCGGGGACAGTTCCAGCCCCCCGCGTCAGCATGTGTGCAGGAAGTGTCTCCAGCTACAGCTCCTGGAAATTCAAGTTTCAGAGCTAGAGCGGCGGCTGAAAACACTGTGGAGCATCCACAAGGCAGAGAGTATCATGGATAGCACGAACAGGGTGGTCACACTGCAGGCTCAGACTCTGCAAGCAGGAAGGGAATGGGTGATCACCAGACAGTGAATGAAAGATAGGCAGGTAGTGCAGGAATCTCCTGTGGCCATTCCCCTGCAAAACAAATAGACAATTTTGGATACTTTTGAGGGGAATGACCTCTCAGGGGAAAGTAGCAGAAGCCAAACTCATTGCACCATGGTTGGTTTTGCTGAAGAGGGGAGGGGTAAAAGGTGTGTCAGTTACAGGGGCCTCAGTTGTAAGGGAAATAGACAGCCATTTCTGTGGCCGTAAATGAGACTTCAGGATGGTATGCTGCCTCCCTGGTGCAAGGGTCAATGATGTCTCAGAGTGGATACAGGACACTCTGCAGGGGGAGGGCGAACAGCCAGTGGTTGTGGTACACATCGGTACAAACGACATTGGTAAAAAAAGGGATGAGGTCCCAAAAGCAGAATACAGGAAGCTAAAAAGAAAGTTAATAAATCGGACCTCAAAGCTAGTGAACTCAGGATCGCTACTGGTGCCACATACTCATCAGAGTAGAAACGACAGGATATATTGGATGAATACATGGCTGAAAAGATGGTATCGGGGGAGGGTTTCAGATTCCTGGAGCATTGGGACCAGTTCTCAGGGAAATGGGACCTGTACAAATTGGACAGGTTACACCTGGGCAGGACTGGGACTGATGTCCTAACAGGAGTGTTTGCTAGAGTGGATCGGGAGAGTTTAAACTATGCCCCATGGGGGGATGGGAACATATGTAAGGAGTCAGAGAAGGAGGGAGCAAAGTCAGAAACAAAAGGTAGAAAAGGGAATAAGAAAAGTGATAGGCTGACAAAACAAGCACAAAATTCAAACAGGGCTGTTGAGAAAAATAAAAGCGAGGCAAACAACATTAAAAAGACAAACTTAGAGGCTTTGTGCCTTAATGCATAGAGTATTTGCCATAAAGTGGGTGGACTAATTGCGCAGATAGATGTAAACGGGTAGGATATAATTAGGATTACGGGCATATGGCTGAAGGGTGACCAGGGATGGGAACATGAATGTCCCAACATATTGAGTATTTAGGAAGGTCAGGCAAAAAGGACAAGGTCAGGGAGTAGCATTGCTGGTTAAAGAGGAAATTGATATAATAGTGACATAGAATATTAGTTCTGACAACTTGGAGTCTGTATGGGTAAAGTTGAGAAGTACCAATGGGCAGAAAATATTAGTGGGTATCATATATAGACCCCAAACAGCAAGTGGTGATGTTGGGAATGGCATTAAACAGGAAAATTAGAGATGCATGTGATAAGGGAACATAAGTGATCATGGGTGATTTTAATCTGCATATAATTTGGGCAAATCAAATTAGCCACAATGCCATGGGGAATTCCTGGAGTGTATACAGAATGGCTTTGTTGACCAATATGTGGAGGAACCAGCTACAGAACAGGCCATCTTAGACTGAGTGCTGTGTAATGGGAAGGGAATCATTGCCAATCTAACCGTGTGAAACCCCTTGGGGATGTGCGACCATAACATGATTAAATATTTTATCAAGATGGAGAGTGAGGTAGTTGATTCGGAGACTAGTGTATTGAATCTTAATAAAGATATGAGGCGTGAGTTGGCTTTGATAGATTGGGGAGAGTTACTTTAAGGGATGACAGTGGATAGGCAATGGTAAACTTTCAAGGAGTGCATAGGGGAATTGGAACAACTGTTTATTCTTTTCTGATACAAAAGCAGAATGGGTAAGAGGGACAATCCATGGTTTACAAAGAAAATTAGAGATAGTATCCAATCCAAGGAAGAAGCATACAGATTGGCCAAGAAAAATAATATGTCTGAGGATTGGGAGCAGTTTAGAATTCAGAAAAAAAAGGACCAAGAGCTTGATTAAGAAGGGTAAAATACAGTGTGAAAGTAAGCTTGCAGGGAACATAAAGACTGATGCTAAGAGTTTCTATTGGTAGGTGAAGAGAAAAAGATTAATGAAGACAAATGTAGGTCCCCTACAGACAAAAATGGGGGAATATGTCACAGGGGACAAAGAAACGGCTGAGCAACTGAAGCCACACTTTGGTTCTGTCTTCACAAAAGAGGGCACAAATCGGATACCAGAAATGTTGGAGAATGCAAGATTTAGTGAGAGGGAAGAATTGAGGGATATCAATATTAGTAGAGAGATGGTGCTGGGAAAACTGATTGGATTGAAGGATGATAAATTCCCAGGGCCTGATAATCTACATCCCACAGCACTTAAGGAAGGGACTGCAGAAATAGTGGATGCATTGGTGGTCATCTTCCAGGATGCTATAGACTCTGGAACAGTCCCTGCAGATTGGAGGGTAGCAAATGTCACAACAATTTTAAAAAGGGAGGTAGAGAGAAAACAGGAAATTATAGACCACTGAGCTTATCATGGGTAGTGGGGAAATTTCTCGAATCCGTCGTCAAGGACTTTATAACGGAGCATTTAGAAAGCAGTGGCTGCATCAGAGAATGTCAACATAGATTTATGAAGGGGAAATCATGCTTGACAAATCTGTTGGAATTCTATGAATATGTAACTAGTAGAGTTGGCAACGGGGAGCCAATCAGTGTGGTATCTTTGAACTTTCAGAAAGCATTTGACAAAGTCACGCATAAGAGATTATTGTGCAAGATTAAAGCACATGGGATTGGGGAAGTGTATTGAGATGGATAGAAAACTGATTAGCAGAGAGGAACCAAAAAGTAGGAGTTCATGTGTCCTGTTCAAATTGGCAGGCAGTAACTAGTGGGGTACCACAGGGATCAGTGCTAGGATCCCAACTGTTCACAATATATATTAATGATTTTGATGAGGGAACAAAATATAACATCTCAAAGTTTGCAGATGATACCAAATTGGGCAGGAGGGTGCACAGTGACGAGGGTGCAGAGATCCTTCAGCATGATCTTGACAGGTTGGGTGAGTGGGAAAATGAATGGCAAATACAGGATAATTTGGATAAATGTGAGGTTATTCATTTTTGGAAGCAAAAACAAGGTGGCAGATTACTACCTGAATGGCTATAAATTAGGAGAGTAGAATGTGCAGCGGGACCCAGGTGTCCTTGTGCACCAGTCGCTAAAGGTAAGTATGCAGGTGCAGCAGGTGGTAAAGAAGGCAAATGGTATGTTGGCCTTCATTGGAAGAGGTTTTGAGTACAGGAGCAGGGATGTGTTGTTGCAGTTATGGAGGGCCTTGGTGAAACACAGAAGATAGGCGCAGGAGGAGGCCATTGGCCCTTCGAGCCTGCTCTGATCTCGCACCGAAAATGTCGTGTGCAGTTTTTCACTGAGGAAAGATGCTCCGGCTCTCCGAAGTGCAGCAAAAGTTTACCAAGCTGATTCTGGGGATAGCAAGACTGACGTATGAGGACAGATTGATTAGGTTAGGATTGTTTTTGCTAGAGTTCTGGCAAATGAGGGGCGATCTCATAGAGACTTATAAAATTCTAACAGGACTAGCCAGGATAGGTGCAGGGGGAATATTCCCGATGGTGGTTGTTTCCAGGACCAGGGGTCACAGTATGAAGATTCGGGGTAGATGATTTAGGAGATGAGGGGACATTTCTTCAACTAAAGACTGGTGAGCCTGTGGAATTCATTCCCACAAGAAGTAGTTGATGCCAAAACATTGAATATATTCAAGAGGCAGCTAGATATAGCACTTGGGGCGAATCAGATCAAAGGTTATGGGGAGAAAGCAGGATTAGACTATTGAGTTGGACGATCAGCCATGATCATGATGAATGGTGGAGCAGGCTTGAAGGGCCAAATGGCCTCCTCCTGCTCCTATCTTTTATGTTTCTGTGTTTCCATGTTTCTGTGTTTCCTTGTTTCTATGTTTCTATAAAATTCATTCGGCAGGTGACTGCCTATTTGGCCAACTTGCCAATGACACACTGAATTTGCATAGCATCATTCTCATAATTCATTGATCTCACTCGTTTAGCATTATCTGCAAATTTAGAGATATTTTTCCATCAACATCCATTTCCAAATCATTTACGTAAATCAGAAAAAGCAAGGGTCCCACCGACAATCCTTGGGAAACATTAATTTTAACTCATCTCCATGGTGAGAAATGCCCATCTACACCTACCTTCTGTTTCCTATCTTTTAGCCAATTTCTAATTTCTACTGAGGACCCATGTCTCCTAAACATTTGCTAATAAACCTGCCATATGGCACTGTATCAAGTGCTTTCTGGAAGTCTAAATATCAATTTCCATAGCAATACCCTTACCTACTGCATGCGTCACTTCGTCGAAGAACTCGTTAAATTTGTGAGAAATAACCTGCCCTTGACAAAGCTATATTGATTGTGTAATACTAACTTATTTTCTTCTAAGTGTATATTTGCCTTGTCCCATATTATGGTCTCCATCAGTTTTCCCACTATTAATGTCAAGCTGACAGGTCTGTAGTTTCCTGTGTTATCCTTTGCCCCTTTCTTAAACAATAGTGTCACATCACAGGTGGAATGTGGAATTCAAACCACAAACAGAGCACAATGATCTTTCTGATCTTTTTCATTATTTTACTGGAAGGGGCAATGAATCCAAAATTAAGGAGAGTATGCTTCAGTCATACAGGGCACTGATGAGAATATGTCTCCAGACTGTGTACCATATTGGTAACCTGATTTAAGGAAGGCATTGGCGGCAGTTCAAAGGAGGTTTACCAGGCCTGGAATGGGTGGGTTGCATTATGAGGAATGGTTGGTCAAGCTAAGCCTGTATCCACTGGAGTTTCGAAGAGTAAGAGCTGATTTGGTTGAAACATATAAGATCCTGAGAGGTTGTAACATGGTAGATGTGGAGAACATTATTTCCTCTTGTGGATAGACTTTTTAAAACTAAAGGATTGCCAATGTAAATAGAGATGGAAGAGTGGTAGCTGTCATAAATATTCTTAAGGCAGAGGTGGAGAGATTCTTGGTAAGCAAGGGTTGATAGATTATTGGGGGGCTGTCAGCGGAAAATGGATTTTAGGTTACAATCAGCTCATCCAAGATCTTATTGAATCGCAGAGCAGCTATGAGGAAGTCAATACCAACTCCTGTTCTGTGCTTGTGTATATTTTTGTATTTTATTGAATGTGGAACAGGTTTAAGGAGCACAAGATGTACTCTGGTTGGGAACTGCAATGTTCATTCGCAAAAGTGGTTCTGTATCACCACCATCAAACATTGATCGAGTTTGCCAAGTTCTAAAGGACATAGCTGCTAGACTGGTGCTGCACCAGCAGTGAGGGAAACAAGATGGATAAACTTATTTGACCTTAATCTCACACAGATATCCAATGTATTCAGCCACAGACACATCTGTTTATGACTGTGTTGGTGGGAGTGACCACCGCACGGTTGTTGTGGAGACAAAGTCCTGTCTTCACATTGAGGATACCCTTCATAGTATTATGTATCACTACCACAGTGCCATATAGTACAGACTTTGAGTGCACCAGGCAATTCACAGCTGGTTATCCATGAGGTGCTGTGCATTATTAGCAGCAGCAGAATCACATGCAGCTAGAATCTGTAACCTCATAGCCCAGTGTACTCTCCATTCTCCCATTATCATCAAGCCAGGGAATGAGGGAAGTTCAAGCCAGAGCGAACAGTGAAGAGTGCAGCAGGGTTTGCCAAGAGCATCCTCAGTTATGGGAATGCATAAAGCACATCAGTGGATATCATAAGGGTCATTTCCAACCACCTTCATCCAGAAGTTCCACACATGGACTATTTCTCTTGGTCTCTTCCTGAGGTCTCCAGCATTACAGATGCTAATTTTCAGCCTAGATAACAAGCATGGGGCTGGATGAACACAGCAGGTCAAGCAGCATCATAGGAGCAGGAAAACTTGACGTTTCGGGCCTAGACCCTTCATCTGATGACCCTTCATCTTCACCTAGGGTCTAGGCCCGAAACGTCAAGTTTTCCTGCTCCTATGATGCTGCTTGACCTGCTGTGTTCATCCAGCCCCATGCTTGTTATCTCGGATTCTCCAGCATCTGCAGTACCTTTTATCTCTGACACTAATTTTCAGTCAGTTCAGTTCACTCACATGATATCAACAAATGGCTGAATACACTGGATATTGCAAAGGCTATGTGTTCTGACAAAAATTCAGCAATTGTGCTGAAGACTTGTGCTTCAGAAATAGCCAAGCTCTACCATAACAGCTACTACAGTGCCCCCTACCTGACAATATGAAAAATTGCCTCATCCACAAAAAGCAGGGCAAATTCAACATGGCCAATTACTCATCCCATTGATCATCAGAAAAATGATGGAATGGATGTCAACAGTGTTACCAAAGGACAGACTGGCTCTTAATTAACAATAGCTTGCTCAATGAAACTCAGGTTGAACAGGCCAAAGGCTAGGAATAATGTGATGAGCAACTTACCGACTGACTTTCCAAAGCATGTCCACCATCTTTAGGCACATTTCACGAGCTATGTTGGAATATTCTCCCTTTCCCTAGATGAGTTCAGCTCCAACAGCACTCAAGAAGTTTGACAGCATTCAGGACAAAACAATCTGCTTTTTTCACAGCAATCATAAACTCATCAAACTTCTTTTGATCGCAACTCATTACTTGAACATTCCAGAAGCATAAGAGCAACATTTACAAGGGAACGCCAACACCTGCAACTTCCCGTCACACCATACACCATTCCAACTGGAACTAAATAGCTGTTCCATCACTGTTGCTAGGTTAGAGTTCTGGAACTCCTTTCCTTAAAGTACTGTGGGAGGGGGGTGTAACTCCACCACGTGGACTGCAGAGGTTCAAGAAAGCAGTTCACCACCTTTTCAAGGGCAATTAGGGATTGACAATATACATTAGTTCAGCCAGCATATGACAACACATGAATGATTGAATGAATTATAAAAAAAAAATTCTTAAATTTCTCCTCAGCCACATGCATTTTGGTAAGCTTCTGATCAAGTTTAAGGATTAGACTGAAAAAGAATGAGTTTGGCCAAATGTTTACTGCAACCAACTGTGGCGACATTTGGAGCTGGAGATCCTGTGGATTTCTTTGTTCCTTTACATGGCTATAATTTGTCTTCATTTGTGATGTAAATGTAGGACTTTCTTCCTGCTGTGTGACCACACAGTTTGCTAAAGTCAGTGGCTTCAGAATTTTCCTCTGTGGATGTTTGCATTCTTAATCTATTAGTTTCCCATAACATCACAGAAAGTAGCATACGATTTAGTTTATTGTATCAAACTCTAAATTTATTTAATTTTTCAATAGTTACTTTGGAAATACTTTGAAATGAAAAGCCTGAGCTGTCTGAATTTTGTTCTTGGAGCACTGCTCCTTCGTCATCTCACCTAACAAACGAACAGCTCTCTAAAACGTTGTGATTTCAAATAAACCTGTTGGACTATAGCCTGGTGTCGTATGACTGCTGACTTTGTCCAACCCAGTCCAACACTGGCACTTCCACATCATGGCTTTTGTTCATAAATGGGCATTATTCAAATATGAATCAAGGAAATGTGAAATGTGAATGGAACACAAAATCTTCTGATGGGGCTAGGCTGGCACCTCATTTTAGGAATGGCACACGTCCAGATGTTCTTTGGGGACAGTAAAAACTGCCCAAATTGTACAACTGACTTAAATTACAGGTGGGATCCAATTTTTTTCCTGCAAAACTCTATGTGAGACATGCTCAAGGGCTACTTGTTCATTCAAATACCTTTATTGAATTCCAGTCATGTTCTGTATTTGTATTGAATTTTTATGGGATGGGGTGATGGTGGTAGGCTTTTCTTTAGATAGATAAGACAGGACAAATATCAAAGATTGTACACATACATATTTTGAATCTTTTCGCTTGGAATCTACTAAAAAGATGTTCTAACTAATTTATGATAAATACATATTCAATATTCTGTTTCCAGAATGGACTTATACAAATATTGTACATCCTCTTGCTTCACCGCATATGGATCTTTGGTCCCAGACAGCCAATTGATTTTTTTGCAGAAATATTGTCAAACATCCCTTAGTTTGGGGTCAGAAATGTTTTTCTTGAACTGCTTAATATGGTTACAGAATCAAAGGGAAGTGAGGGAAGAGATCGCAGGGCCTTTGGCGATGATCTTTTCGTCCTCACTGTCCACGGGTATAGTGCCGGACGATTGGAGAGAGGCAAACGTCATTCCCTTGTTCAAAAAACGGAATAGGGATAACCCTGGAAATTACAGGCCAGTTAGTCTTACATCAGTGGTGAGCAAATTATTGGAAAGGGCTCTGAGAGATAGGATTTATGATCGCTTGGATAGGCACAGTTTGATTTGTGATAGTCAGCATGGATTTGTGAGGGGTAGATCATGCCTCACAAACCTTATTGAATTCTTTGAAGAGGTGACCAAACACGTGGATGAAGATAGAGCAGTGGATGTGGTATACATGAATTTAAAAAAGGCGTTTGATAAGGTTCCCCATGGTAGTCTCATGCAGGAAGTAAGGAGGCATGGGATAGGGGGAAATGTGGCAGATTGGGTTCAGAATTGGCTGACCCTTAGAAGACAAAGGGTGGTAGTGGACGGAAAATATTCAACATGGTGCTCAGTTATGAGTGGTGTACCACTAGATCTCTTCTGGGTCCTCTTCTATTTGTGATTTTTGTAAATGATTTGGATGTGAGAGTGGAAGGGTGGATTGGTAAATTTGCGGATGATACGAAGGTGGATCGAATTGTGGATAGTGCGGAGGGCTGTTCTAGGTTACAAAGGGACATTGGCAGGATGCAGAGCTGGGCTGAGAAGTGGCAGATAGAGTTTAACCCTGAAAAGTGTGAGGTGATTCATTTTGGAAGGACAAATTTGAAAGCAGAATACAGGGTTAACAGACAGATTCCTGGCAGTGTGGAGGAGCAGAGGGATCTTGGGGTTCATGTCCACAGTTCCCTGAGAGCTGCCACCCAGTTGGATAGAGTTGTTAAGAAGGTGTATGGTGTGTTAGCTTTCATTAATAGAGGGATTGAGTTCAAGAGCTGTGAAGTTATGCTCCAGCTATACAACACCCTGGTTTGGCCACATCTGGAGTACTGTGTCCAGTTCTGGTCGCCTCATTACAGGAAAGGTGTGGAAGCGTTGGAAAAGGTGCAGAGGAGATTTAGCAGGATGTTGCCTGGAATGGAGGGAAGGTCTTACCAGGAAAGGTTGAGAGAGCTAAGGCTTTTCTCTTTAGAATGACGAAGAATGAGAGGTGACTTGATAGAGGTGTACAAATTGATCAGAGGTATAGATAGAGTGGACAGCCAGAGACTTTTTCCTAGGGTGGAGGTAGCTATTATGAGGGGGCATAGTTTTAAAGTGAGTGGAGGTAGATATAGGGGGGATGTCAGAGGTAGGTTCTTTACTCAGAGAGTGGTAGGAGCGTGGAATGCATTGCCAGAGAGGGTAGTGGAGTTGGCCTCATTAGGGGCATTTAAGCAGCTATTAGATAGGCATATGGATGATAGTATAAGGTAGGGGCGGAGGTTAGATAGACCTTAGGTTTAGGGTAAAAGTTTGGCACAACATTGTGGGCCGAAGGGCCTGTACTGTGCTATACTGTTCTATGTTCTATGTTCTAAAGAGTCAGAGAGCACAGAAACAGGCCGTTCAGCCCAACTCATCCATGCTGACCAGGTATGCTACACTCAACTAGATCCATTTGCTTGTGTTTGGCGCATATCCCTCTGGGATATTCCTATCTGTATACCAGTCTAAATGTCTTTTAAATGTCGTAATTGTACCCATCTCTACCACTTCCTCTAGCAGCTTGTTCCATACATGCACCACACTCTCTCTGAAAAAGTTTCCCCTTAGGTCACTTTTAAATTTTTCCCTTCTCACCTTAATGCTGTGCCTTCTAGTTTTGGATTCACCTATCCTGGGGAAAAGATCTTGGCTATTCACCTTATCTATGCCCCTTATGATTTTATAAACATCTATAAGGTCACCCCTCAGCTTCCAATGCTCCAGCGTATCCAGCCTCTCCTTGTTACTCAAACCTTCCAGTCTCAGTAACAAATTTTTTGCACCCTTTTCAGTTTAATAACATCCTTCATATAGTTGGACAATCAGAATTGTATGCAGTACTCCAAATGTGGCCTTACCAATGTCTTGTACAACTGTAACATAATGTTCCAACTCCTGTACTTAGTGGTCTGACCGATGAAGGCAAACATGCCAGATGCCTTCTTCACCACCCTGTCTATCTGTGATGCCACTTTCAAAGAACTGTGTAGATGCGCTGCTAATTCTCTCTGTTCTACAACAGTCCCCAGGGCCCTACCATTAACTGATTAGATTTGATTTAATTTGATTTGATTCAATTTATTATTGTTACATGTAACAAGATACAGTGAAAAGTATTGTTTTGCATGCTAACTAGACAAATCATATCTTACATAAGTACATTAGGGTGATTGAACAGAATGCAAAATGTAGTGTTACAGCTACAAGGAAGTTTCAGAGAAAGGTCAACTCTAATATAAGAGAAATCCGTTCATAAGTCTGATAATGGCAGGGAAGAAGCTGTTCTTTAATCTGTTGGCATATGTTTTCAAACTTTTGTATCTTCTGCCCAATGGAAGAGAGTGCAACAGTGTATAAGGGGATGGGAGGGGACTTTGATTATGTTGGCTGCTTTCACAAGGCAGTGGAAAGTTTAGACAAAGTCAATGGAGGAAAGATTGGTTTCGTGATGGACTGGGTTGTGTTCATAACTCTTTGTAATTTTATGCAGTCTTGGGCAGAGTACTTGCCATACCAAGCTGTGATGCATCCAGATAGGATGCTTTCTATAAAAAAAAGTAAGGGTCATTGTGGACATGCCTAATTTTCTTACCCGACTGAGGAAGTAGAGGCATTGGTTTGCTTTTTGACTGTAGTGTCAACATGGCTGGACTAGAATAGATCTTTGGTGATATTTACTCCTAGGAGCTTAAAGCTCTCAATCACCTCCACCTCAGCACCATTGATACAGGCAGGGGCATCTCCTCCAGTCTACTTCCTGAAGTCAATGGCGCTACTTCATTTTGCTGACATTGAGGGAGAGATTGTTGTCTTTCCACCATGGCGCTAAGCTGTCTATCTGCTTCCTGTATTCTTTCTCATCGTTGTTTGAGATCCAGCCCACCGCAGTGGTGGTATCATCATCAAATTTGTAAATGGTATTACAGCAGAATCCAGCCACACAGTTATGAGTGTATAAGGAGTATGGTAAGGGGTTGAGTACGCAGCTTTGCAGGGCATCGGTGTTGAGGTTTGTTGTGAAAGAGGTGTTGTCGCCTATCCTTACTCATTGTAGTCTGATGATCAGCAAGTTGAGAATCCAGTTACAGAGGGGTGACTAGAGTGGTAGAGTTATACAAAATGGACACAGATCCTTCGGTCCAGCTCATCTATGTCGACCAGATATCCCAAACTGATTCAGTCCCATTTGCCATCATTTCGCCCATATCCCTCTAAACTCTTCCTATTCATATACCCAACCAAATGCCTTTTAAATGTTGTAATTGTACCTCCTCCCCCAACTCCTCTAGCAGTTTATTCCATACATGCACCACCCTCTGTGTGAGAAAGTTGCCTTTCAGCTCCCTTTTAAACCTTTCCTCTTTCACCTTAAACCTATCCCCTCTAGTTTTAGACTCCCCTACTCTGGAAAAAAGTACTTGGTTATTCAGCCCATCCACGACACTCATGATTTTATAAACCTCTGTAAGGCCATCCCTCTGCCTCCGAAATCCAGGGAAAATAGCCCCAGCCTATTCAGTCTCTCCCTATAGCTCAAACTCTCCAATCCCAGCAACATCCTTGTGAATCTTTTCTGAACCCTGTCAACTTTAACAACATCTTTCCTATAGCAGAGAGACCAGAATTGAATGCAGTATTCTTAAAGTGGCCTCACCAATGTCCTGTACAGCCACAACATGACATCCCAACTCCTATACTCAATGCACTGACCAATGAAAGGTAGCATGCCAAATGCCTTATTTATCACCCTGCAACTCCACTTTCAAGGAACAATGCACCTGCACCCCTAGGTCTCTTTGCTCGGCAACACTCCACAGGCCCTACCATTAATTGTATAAGTCCTGCTCTGGTTTGCCTTACCAAAATGCAACACCTCACCCTTATCTAAATTAAACTCCACCTTCTGCTCCTCCGCCCACTGGCCCATCTGATCAAGGTCTCATTGAACTGTGAGATAATCTTCTTCATTGTCCACTGTACCACCAATTTTGGTGTCATCTTCAAACTTACTAACCATGCATCTTATATTCGCATCCAAATCGTTTATATAAATGGCAAACAACAGTGGACCCAATACCGAATTTTGTGGCACACAACTGGTCGCAGGCCTCCATTGTGAACAACCACCCCTACCACCCCACTCTGTCTCCTACCATCAAGCCAATTTTGTATCCAATTGACTAGCTCTCCCTGGATCCCACCACTGACAGGCTCATTGTTTGGTAGTTCCCTGGCTTTTCCTTGCAGCCTTTCTTAAATAATGGTATAACATTAGGCACCTTCCAGTCTTCTGGCACCACACCCATGATGGTTGATGATACAAATATTTCCACTAAGGACCCTGCAATTTCTTTTCCAGATTGTTACAATGTCCTGGAATCAGGTCCCATGGATTTATCTGCCTTTATGAATTTCCAGCACCTCCACCTAGAATAATAAAGTAATACAACATGGAAACAGGCCCTTCAGCCCAAACTGGTCCATGCTGACCATGGTGCCCACTGATCTCTGTAATGTGGACTCTTTTCAAGGCATTTTTGTTTATTTCTCTAAGTTCCCTAGCTTCTATGTCTTTCTCCACAGTAAATACTGACACAAAATAGTCATTTAATATCTCACCCATCTCCTGTGGCTCTACACTTAGACTACCTTGTTGACCTTTAAGGGGCCCTATTCTGTCTCTAGTTACTCTTTTGTCCTTAATATGCTTGTAGAATCTCTTTGGATTTTCCTTTACCTTATCTGTCAAAGCTATCTCATATCCCCTTTTCCCTTCCTGATTTCCCTCTTAAGTGTACTCCTACACCTCCTATACTCTTCAAGGGATTCACTTGATCCTCGCTGTCTATACCTGACATATGCCAGCTTCTTATTCTTGACCAGAGCCTCAATATCTCTGGTCATCCAATGTTTCCTCCTCCTGCCAGCCTTGTCCTTCATATTCACAGGAACATATTGGCCCTGAACTCTTGTTATGCCACTTTTGGAAGCCTCCCACTTGTCAGACTTCCCTTTACCCTGTGAACAGCCTTCCCTAATAAACTTTTGAAAGTCCCTGTCTAATACCATCAAAATTGGCCTAGCCCCAATTTAGAACTTTAACCATGTGGAGCAGACATATCCTTTTCCATAACTACTTTAAAACTAACTGATGGTCACTAGGCCCAAAGAGCTCCTCCACTAATACCTCAGTCACTTGCCCTGCATTATTTCCCAAGAGAGGTCAAGTTTTCCCCCTTCACTTGTAGGGCTATCTACATATTGATTGAGAAAGTTGTCCTGACACGATCAACAAATTCCTCCCCATCAAAATTCCTCCCTTAACACTATGACAGTCCCAGTCTATGTTTGGAAAGTTAAATCCCCCACTATTATAACACCATTATTCTTACAGCTATCTGCGATCTCTACATATTTGCTCCTCAGTCTCACACTGACAGTTAAGCCAATTCCCTTAAAGATTCAATAATGAGTGCTTTTGAAGCATTTTGTAAGCTTTTAGTTTACATCCCTGTGCAGTACCAGTATGTTGTATCATTACGATGTGACCATTAAGAAATCTCTCCAGTGTTATAAAGCCATATTTTGGACTGAATTTGAATTCTTCTTCACCCAAGTTAGGTTTGAGCTCAACATTCTTCAAAAAACAAGGGGCTTGGTACTTTATTTTTGACTGAATATAAAAGGCATGTCCAAAGTCCAAAGTTTTGAAAACTTTATGGGTTGACTACAAAGGGGAATATAGCTGCCAATTGTAATCAGACCCTCTTCCCCCATCCATCAACCCAGCCTTCACTTGGGCCCTGCTTCTCCCTATGGCACTCGGGTTGAAGATTGACCATTTTAGAATTGAAAATTCAACAAGATACCTCATCGGTACACCACAAGTTTCAGTGCAAAAAATTAAATATAATTGCTTGATCCCTGAGGTTACATAAAGAATAACACTCAAACGTTCAACTTCCATTTCCCAAAGAACATTCAGGTAGCTCTAAAAGCAATCCACTATGAGTGTTATTTAAAGGACCAAGTGCTGAACTTGAGGTGAGATGATTTAAACTAACTTATAGTGCGACATTTCCAGAAGTAATGTGGAATGATTTTTGGAGTTGTTGGATGTGACAAGGAGGATTGCTGAACCCTCACCAAGACAGCAGAAGTTTTCAAGGCCTGTCCACACAAAGGTTGAAACATATACGGGGCCAACAGTTCCAAAGCATCTGGCCTGAGATATTATAGAGATAGAGTGGAAGCTGCATAGAACCAGATTTACAGAATTGTTATGGATAGAAGGAGGCTATTCTGCTCGTCATTGATTGCATTTGTTCTTGGAGCATTTTGATTTAGTACCAATCTCCTATCTATTCCCTGAAAACTTCAATATTGTTCCTATTTAAATAGTCATTCAATTCCATCTTGATTTCCTCATTTGAACTCATTTCCACTACATTTCCAGGCAGTGCAGTTCAAACTCGGACCACTCACTGTGTGAAAATATTGTTTTCTCTCTCATCTTGCATTTGTGTTTTTTTGCAAAACATCTTAAAACTGTGTCCTTTCGCCCTCAATCCTTTTATGAGCAGGAACAGTTTCTCCCTATCTACTCTATCTAGACCTTTCATGACTTTGAAACCTTCTATCAAATCTTTTCTCTTTGAGGAGAACTGTCCCAACCTCTCCAATTAATTCTCAATCTTGAAACTCACAAGAGAGACGGACTCCAGAGAGAGGAAGCTCTGCACAATGCCCTCTGCCAATTTGAAGGTGGAAACCTTCATGCTCATTGACAGTGATAAGAGACTTCTGGGTGGGCAGTCAATTCATGAAGCATTCTCATCAGCATTGTCTTGTATGCTACTTCAACAAATCATCACCAGAGTTCCCAGTAGAAGAATCCATCCTGTGGTGATAACACAGTGTGGACCTGGAGGAACACAGTTTGCCAGGCAGCATCAGAGGAGCAGGAAAGTTAATGTTTCGGGTCGGGACCCTGCTGCACACAAATGACCCTTTCCAGCAACCTGGCTGTAGCCCTCTCACACTAGTGACGAACCACCTACAGATTCCAACTCTATTCTTGCCAATGCTAGTAACTGAGCTGGTGATTTCAAGTGTCAGTCCAATTGATGGGGCCTCTTCCTAAGTATTGTGCTGTTATTATTTCTCTTTCTCCAAGATGTGTTGAAGCTATGCGGTGGCAGTTCCTGAGTGTCTGAATTTAGAAAATAAGAAAAGGGTTGGCTAAATGAAAAGTAGGTGTGTGAAAAGCAAGAACCCCATGGTAACACAATCAGGAGCTGATTCTTCATGCCATTTAGTAAGATGAGAATAAGCTGGGAGTTGAGAAGGGACATTACACAGGAAAACACTATAATCCTCAAACTTGTCAAATGACAGATACCAAGATATCTTCTCAGTCTGCTACATGATGGAGACAATTATCTCCTCTACTGGGCTCAGAACATGTAGGTTGTCTTGTTCCCTTCCAGTTCTCCTTTATTCCTAGTGCAACCAAGTACAACCTAGTCCTGCAATAGTGCAAAGAATGTCACTGATTGTATTGCAATGTGCTTGGGTAACGTGGCTACCAAAGCTGAATAGTCAGAGATGTGTAGAAGTAAATGATTTTGGGGGGTGGGGTGATATTAAGGATGAGGAATAATCGGAATGTACAAGAGGGTAGGCTGAAGTGTCTGATACTTAGTCCTGAGTGCCTGGGAGTCTCAGAGATAAATGATGCTGGGGTGATAAATCAAACAGATTGAGAGGTTGATAGTGTGGTAGGTGTGAAATCCCTTGGAAATGCATTTACCTCTACCCAAATAACAAATCTTCTTATCAGGGAAAGTTTAAAAAAAAAGGCCACTGAACAGTTTTCATAGGCTATCTGGTGTAGGTTAGAAATAAAAACACTACTATCTTCCATAGAGTTTCAATAATGTTATTTATTGACATTTATACTATTAATGTGTCATCGTGAATGTTTGGCTGAGTTTCAAAAGCTACAATTAAATCACCAATGGGTTCAGATTATACAGATTAATTGATAGTTTCAAAACATTTCATAATATTTAGAAAGCTTTTCTTTCAAAATGTCATTGAAAATTTGAGGAGGAATTAAAAGGTGATCATGGTGATGGCCTAATGGTAGTGTTACTGGGTTAGTAATTGCAAGGCCTAGGTTGTTGTTCTGGTGACATGGGTTCAGACCTCACCATGGCAAACAGTGAAATCGTTGTACCCAGCTGTATTGCTATACACAGCTGTGGATATCCAGCCAATGAGTATATTCAAGGCTGACACTGATAGATATTTGGACTGTAACACCGTCAAGGGATATGATGATCAGGCAGTATAGTATAGTAGTGTTGAAGGTGAGGATCAGTCGTGATCTTATTAAACGACAGATCGAGCTTAAGTGATTGTAGGCTATTCATGCTCCTGTTTCTTATATTTTCTGCTTGCTTGAGAAGAAGCAAAGTGCAAAAATATACTCAAATGGGACTGGGCCTTTAATGAAAACATTAAGCCAATTTGGAAGCAATTTGGTCAAAATTGTTAATAATCTAAGAGACAGCAATTTGCATTAGTGTGAACAGTTCAAATTGCAACTTTATCTGATTAAATTAAAATCTCATTTAGACCATTTAGACTTTCAATCCATGATTTACTAAATCTGCTTCTCATTACAGTAAGGCTGTCAGATTATGTAGTATGAAAGTTATTACAACTGCAATTAACTGAATGCCCCTTGATTTCTATCTCTTTACATTTTTTGCCTTTGAAGAGTCTTTTGCTGAAACAAATTGTAATGTTCCCGGTTCCCAGAAGCAGCTCTGCAAAACACCGATTGACAAGGTTAATTGAACTAATGTGACAGATTATTGACCCATGACCATTTAAAAGCAACGGGAAACTTTTGGTTTCTGAGAAAGAAGTATTGCTCAATTTTGCATTACTCTGAAAATAAGGTTGAATTCTGTAGGTTCACGCCATATGAAAAATGTGTTTGCACTGGAAACAGAGCAGGAGAAAAGTGACAGCTTCAAATCCAACAGTCTGGTATTAGTAACATGATCATTTGTTGCTATTTTTGAGTAATTTGATTTTAACCCTTACATTTTGTACCATGTCAAGATGTACATGAATCAATAAGACTCAACAAGAAAAAAAAACTCTCAAACCGGCATACACAGTAAACTGCTTCAAAGACCTTAGAGTAAATAGTTCCTTGGTTCAAATTTCTATATTCAGTGTGTAGGTCTGAGTCGAGCAACCTGCACTGCCTGTAATGAAACTCTGCGATGGCCTGAACTGTTTTTCTGGTTGTGTCTGTGAGAGGTTGGCAACTAAGCAAGTGCCAGAAGATGGCTCACTCAATGTAAGCTTTGAGAAGCTGAGAGAGAAGGAAGCTAAATGGAGTATAAAATCTAATAACTCCTCTGAGATGCTGAGCTTTATTCTTCTACTCTTGTAAAAGGGAATGCACATGTTATTGGGATTGGGGTGGGTAGGGTGGGGGTTGCACCAAAGGACAGATAACAAGTGAGACAATGCATATGGAGTTGTGAGGATCACTGGCTAGCCACTGAACACCCAGTTTCAATGAGTGAAGTGTCATAGCAGGCATTCCATTTTGTGGAATTCCATATGTAAAAATAACCATCACTTAGTGCCATAATTTTAATATGTTAGTGAGACGCCTGTTTCAGGTGGGAGCACCGATGCCAGCATCGGAAGCCCATTATAAACTAAGTTGGGCAGGCGACAGATGAGAAAAACATTGGATTTTTAAGAAAGTTTTGATTACCTTCTGCAGGGAGCTAAGTGCCAAATTATTAGCTATTAATGAAAAAACTGAGCTGTAGCCAGACAGAAGTGGTATCACTTATTTTCTGTACATTTTTCTCCAACTTACTATACTGTACTGTTGATAACTGTTGCTGCTGTGCATTTAGTCATTTAGAATGCGAGAGTTTAGGCTGAAAATTGTAGTTTCAATTTGCTCCATTAATATGAACGCAGTGGACTTCAGATTAAAAACCAACACCTTGCATTGAAAGTAATACTCAACATACACTACAAAAAATTGTTTTAAATTATCAATAGTGTACAAGAAAGCTTTCCAACTTTGAGAGTGTTTGAAACAATTCTGATTTTTCCTTTTAGAAATGTATTAGGAAATTCGAAAACTTTGCGACCAGATTTCAAACTTCAGAAGTTATGACAGACACATCCATTCGTTGTTCCTTAGGCATTCCAGAGCTTCATTCATCTACTATTGTTCTAGTTTGGTCTTCTGATGGATGAGCCAGATCCACTGAAGGTGTTTTGTTTTAATCCTTATTCTGCCTTACTTTAATTTTCTACTGTATTGATAACTGCATCTAGTATTTGGACTGTTGCAAAATCTGTCACCCAAAGTGCTTTCCATTTTTTTTGTATCAGTGTGAACATCTTATTTGATCCACAAAAACATAAGTAAATGATTGCTTCCACAAGAAAAATTTGAAAACAGTAAATACCTGATCCAACAGCATATCCTTCTCTGATAATGAACACCAGTTAGAACCAGCCAGCTACCGCTACACATAATCTCCTCCAACAATCAGGATCTATGGTAGGCCACTAGACAATGTGGATCGATTCTCATACCTTGAGAGCCTTCTTTCACTGAGGGGAGACATTGACAAAGAAATGCGATGTCCTCCCTAGTATGCCAGCTCAGTCTTTGACCATCAGAAGAACAAAATGTTTGATGACAAAGACAGTGAGAAGCTAATGGTCTACAAGGCAGCACTGTTACCTTCCTTTCTAAATCCATCAGCGATATGGTCAATGGAAATCAGCCATCTCAAGTCCCTAAATAGCACCAGCATAGACTTTGCAAAATCCTGAAAATCAAATGGAAGGATAAGTGCTCCAGCATCACTGTCCCACCTCAGACCAACACCCCAAGCATTGAGACACTGGATACTGTCAATGAGCTGCACTGGATGGGCTACGTCATCCCTATAAATAAAAGCAGTAAAGAGTGGATGCTGGAGATCTGGTACTAAAACAGCGAGTGCTGAAGAAATTACACAGCTCTGTCAGCACCTATAGACAGAGAAATAGTCAATGTTTGAGTCTATTCATGGACTCCTTGGGCTCGAAACATTAACTCTGTTTCACTTTCCACAGAGTCTGCCACGTTTCGCCAGTTCTTTCTTTACACATTGTTGACATGCCTGACAGAAGACTTCCAAAACATATTCCCAACTTTGACCTTCCTCATTTACATTACAGACATTTAAGCAACTCTTGGATAGACACATGCATGATAGTATAATGTAGGGTATGCAGGGTAGTTTGATTTTAGTAGGATAATAGGTCGGCACAACATTGTGGGCTAAAGGGCCTGTAGTGTTCCAAGTTCTATGTTCATGATAATTTCCAAACTGGCCTCTTGGACTTGAGAACATAGAACATAGAACAGTACAGCGCAGTACAGGCCCTTCGGCCCTCGATGTTACGCCGACCTGCGAAACCAATCTGAAGCCCATCTAACCTACACTATTCCATTATCATCCATATGTTTATCCAATGACCATTTAAATGCCCTTAAAGTTGGCGAGTCTACTACTGTTGCAGGCAGGGCATTCCATGCCCTTACTACACTCTGAGTAAAGAAGCTACCTCTGACATCTGTCCTATATCTATCACCTCTCAATTCAAAGCTATGTCCCCTTGTGCTAGCCGTCACCATCCGAGGAAAAAGGCTCTCACAGTCCACCCTATCTAATCCTCTGATCATCTTGTATGTCTCTATTAAGTCACCTCTTAACCTTCTTCTCTCTAACGAAAACAGCCTCAAGTCCCTCAGCCTTTCCTCATAAGACCTCCCTCCATACCAGGCAACATCCTGGTAAATTTCCTCTGCACCCTTTCCAATGCTTCCACATCCTTCCTATAATGCGGCGACCAGAACTGTACGCAATACTCCAAGTGCGGCCGCACCAGAGTTTTGTACAGCTGCAACATGACCTCATGGCTCCGAAACTCAATCCCTCTACCAATAAAATCTAACACACCGTATGCCTTCTTAACAACCCGATCAACCTGGGTGGCAACTTTCAGGGATCTATGCACACAGACACCGAGATCTCTCTGCTCGTCCACACTACCAAGGACAGTTAGGTTTATATCTGTCTTACTTCTCCAAATTTTTTTTGTTTCCAACCTACATCATTCAGCAAACATTCTCTGTTTTAATGCTCTACTTCTGGCAGCTAAATGGCAGAACCTCGAACTAAAGTTTAACTTTGATACATGATCTGTTAACTTTTATTTACAGAGGCAAATGATACAAACATGAACCTCTAAAACCCAACAATGAGTTTCGTAATGTTTTGACTTATAGCAGGACAAGTGAATCCCCTACTAAAGCCCACCACCTCCATAAAATTAAACACTCAACTACTATTGAGTTTGATACCTGAGGCATAAAAGTCTTGTGGTGAAATGGTGGTTTGATTTGACTTGTTTTATTATTGTCACACGTAGTAAGTACTGTGAAAAGTTCTGTTTTGCCTGCAGTACAGGCAGATCACCACATACAAGGACATACAGATCACAGGATGTTTAGACAGAGCGAGGCATAGTAGCTTAAAGCTGCACAGGAGGTGCACAAAAGCAAGATCAATAATGATTTGAAATTAGAGATGTCCATTCAGCAGCCTAATAACAGCAGGGAAGGAGCTGTTCTTGAACCTGTTGGTACATGTGTTTAGGCTTTTGTATCTTCTGCCTGACGGAAGAGGTTGGAAGAGAGTATAACCGGGGTGGGAGGGTGATGATGTTGGCTGCCTTTCCGTGGAATGAGAAGTGTAGATAGAGTCCACGGATAGGACGTTGGCTTGTACAGTGGTCTGGGCTGTGTTCACAAATTTCTGTAATTTCTTACGGTCCTGGGCAGAACAGTTGCCACATCAAGCTGTGATGCACCCAGATAGAATACCCTCTAGGGTGCATCTGTAGCAGGTGGTGAGGGTCCTTATGGATATAAGTATCCTTATTATCCAGATATTCCAGGGATGAGTGGAGGGCCATGGAATTGGTGTCTGCCGTGGACCTCTTGCACCGGTAGGCAAATTGCAAGGGATCAAGTCATGCTGGGGCCTAAAGTGGTACCTCTACCTCTGGGCCAGAACATCTGAGTTCAATCCCATCTCAGGATGTCATGGCCACAGAGATGCATCATGATATGTCCAAAATGAAAATACCTGAATCAGTGTGGTATCTTTTACTGTTGATTACAACTCAGTTAGCCACAAAATCAAAACAACATTAATGAGGTGATAAAAAAGAAACTGATAGAAAAAGGAGCAGACAAGTTTACTTTTTGAAGATAAAGCAACTTCTATTTATCTTTTTAGTAAGCAATCACCATCAACATCTAGGGGGTTACCACTGATCATAACTTGAACTGGACCAGCCACATAAATACAGTGGCTAAAAAAGCAGGTCAGATGTTAGGAATCCCACAGCAAGTAACTCATCTCCTGACTCCTGTTCATCATCTAAAAGGCACAAATCAGGAGTGTGATGGAATACCACCGGCATCCCCTCTCCCTATCCACCTACATGCTTGACTGAGGGCAGCTCCAACAAGACTCTAGAAGCTCGACACCATATCACTTGATTGGCACCACGTTCACAAACAACACTCCCCCGGCCGCCAACATTCAGTAACAGCAATAAGCACTGCCTACAAAATTCACTGCAGAAATTCACCAAGGTTCCTTAGGCAGTACCATCCAAATCTCTGACCGCTACCATCTAGCAGGACAAGGGCAGCAGACACACAGAATCATTATCACCTGCAATCTCATGTCCAAGACACTCACCATCCTGACTTGTTCTTTTACTGTTACTGGGTCAAAATCGTGCAACTCCCTCTCTAACAGAATTGTAAATCTATCTATGTCAAATTAATTGCAGCAGAACCACAGGAAGCTCACCATCTCCTTCTCAAGAGCAGTTGAGGGTGGGAAATAAAAACTGCCCCAGCCAGTGAAGCCCATATCCCACAAATTAATAAAAAAAACTTGAAAAATACATTATAATTGTTATGAAACAAATTCAATTATTCTGCTTTGTTTGCTGTTGGCCATTCAAGCAACGGAACAGTTTGCGAAACAATTTTGTGGTTCATTTAATTTTATTGACTGAGCTGCAAAATATCAAATTTGCCTTCTTAGATAAACCTACATGAAGGAGCAAGGTTCATTTTA
This sequence comes from Ginglymostoma cirratum, assembly GCA_024137785.1. Classification (NCBI taxonomy): domain Eukaryota; kingdom Metazoa; phylum Chordata; class Chondrichthyes; order Orectolobiformes; family Ginglymostomatidae; genus Ginglymostoma; species Ginglymostoma cirratum. Next base: position 31,435,024 of record JAHRHZ010000248.1, on the reverse strand, counting down.
CAGAACATCACCAATGTTGAAAAGGTTACAGGAGCAGAAGAGCGAAATTGAGAAGTGTTGGTTAATTGATGTCAAGTTTGAATTTTAAATGCCTGGAGATTGTAATTATATTTGAAAACTAAGAGCAATGAAAGAATACATTAGTTTTGTTGTCCTTGAGGCAACATAAGAGATGATATGTGGGGTTTTAGTTCAATGCAGTAAGCGTACAGGGAGGGAGTTATACATAGGGTAGCACGTTTTCAACTCTGGATAAGGAAGAAACATTTGAAGGGGCACTGTTTATTCCACCCAGTTCCATTTGCCAAGCTTCAACGTTTCAGAACTGACAACTATTCCCAGTTCATTAACTGACTGACCTCAGCATTAACACCCCTGCCGCTCGGGTTGCCTTGGAAACAAAGCTTCCTGTACGTAATCCCAGATTATCCTGCTCCTTATACTACATGTGACCCTTAATTACTTGCTAAATTAGAATGTTTTTTTTTAAAATCACAAGAGGAGGTTAATATGTTCTTGTAGAGCTGGTCAAGCCAAGATGACACAGCATTCAAGGTGATTCTTATTACATGATCCCTGAAGGCATCTCATTCAAATAGAAGCCAGTGTCTCCCAGTGAGTGGCACTGTGAAATAACAATACTTCTGTCATTCATTTTCCTGTTCCTAACTCTTCACCCATAAGATATCTTGAACACACCACTCCTATACTTTGGTAAAATGAAATCACATGTTCCATCTTTTACTTTCACACATGCAAATTTTCAAATTTACATCCTGTTCTGTTTTAGTTAAATGGCACCACTTGGTTGTGTGACATTATAACACACTTTGAATAGTGTAACCAGACAGCAATAAGAATCATCATTACTTATAAATCAGTTTTCTATATTTCCCCTCAAAGTATTAGGTCTCATAAAGTGGAGGCAGGTTTTGGGCAGAGGGTATGACATGAGGAGGGACTGGGGTTGAAACAGGGTATTAACACAGGTGCAAGAAGTACAACATCATAGGAACATAGAAACTAGGAGCAGGAGTTGTCCCTTCAAGCCTGCTCTACCATTATGATCAAAGATGATGCTCTCTCCCAATGTCATATCCTGTGTTGCCTTTATTATCTAGAAATTTATCAATATCTTTCTTGAGCGTATTCAGTGACTTGGCCTCCACAGCCTTCTACGGTAGAGAATTCCACAAGTTCACTATCCTTTGAGCAAAGAAATATTTCCTCATCTCTACCTAAATGGCCTATCCCATACACTGAGACTGTAACCTCTGGTTCTAGACTCTCCAATCAGAGAAGACATCCTACCTGCATCTAGTCTGTCCAATCCTGTTAGAATTTTATATGTTTCAATCAGATCCTCTCTAGCTATAGTGAACATGAGTCCATTCAAACCAATCTCTCCTCATACAACAGATCTGTGAACCAGACTAGTGAATGCCCACTGCACATCCTTTATGGCAAATATATTCTTTCTTAGATAGGGACACCAAAACTGCATGCAGGTGTGGTATAACAAATCTTGAATATCTCCAGTAAAACATCACTAATTCTGAATTCAAATTCTCTTGCGATGAAGGCCAGTATGCCATTTTCCTTCCTAATGCTTGCTACACCTGTCTGACTACTTTTGTCGACTGGTGTACAAGGATACCCAAATCCCTTTACATATCCATATTTCCCATTCTATCAGCATTTAAATATGCCTTTCTGTTTTTCACACCAAAGTGCATTACTTCACATTTAGCCATGTTATACTGCATCTATGCACTCACTCAACTTGTCTAAATCATCTCAAAGCCTCCCTGCATCCTCCTTCCAACTCACAATCCCAAGATTTTTGTATCATAAAAAAAACTTGGGAATGACATGTGTAGTACTCTCATCCATGTAATTTCTATATATTGTGAATAGTTGGTGTCCTTGCAGTAACCAACTTGTTTGCCACCCAGAAAAAAGACCCATTTATTCCCACCTTCTGTTTCCCCTCTGTCAACCAATTCTCTGTCCATGTCAATATATAGCCATCGATCAATGAGCAATATTTTTCTCACTAATCTCTTAAGTGGGACCTTGTCAAAAGCCTTCTGAAAGCCAAATTATATCACTAGCTCTCCTTAATCTATTATACTAGTTATATCCTCAAAAATCTCCAGTAGTTTCATTAAGCAAAATTGTTAAGATAGACATGGCGGTGAAGAAGGCATTTTGCATTCTTGCCTTCATTGGTCATAACATGGAGTATAGGCTTGGGACACGTACAGGATATTGATGAGGCCACTTTTGGAATACTGCGTACAATTCTGGTTGCCCTTCTATGAGAAGGAAGTTGTTAAACCTAAGAGGGTGCAGAAAAGATTTACAAGGATATTGCCGGGCCTGGAAGATATGAGCTACAAGGAGAAGCTGGATACGCTGGGCTTTAGTTCCCTCGAGCATTGAAGGCTGAGGGAATGACCTGATAGGAGTTTATAAAATCATGAGGGACGTGGATAGGGCGAATAGCCAAGATTTTTTTTGCAGGATAGGGGAGTGTAAAACTAGAGGATATAGAGAGGGGAAAGATTTAAAAGGACCTGAGGGGTGAATTTTTCATGCAGAGGGTGATGCTCGTATGGAACAAATTGACAAAGGAAGTGGTGGAGGCTGTTAAAAACACAGCATTTATAAGACATCTGGATGGGTATATGAATAGGAAGAGTTTAGAGGGATATGGGCCAAATGTTCAATTTAAAGGTCTGATTTAAAGAGGCAAACCATGGCAGGAGAGCTGAAAGTCTTGGTTTGCTCCTCTTGCTCCATGTGGGAGAGTGGGGACAGCTCCAGCAACCCCCCACCCCCGGGTCAGCATGTATGCAGAAAGTGTCTCCACTTACAGCTCCTGAAAACTCGAGTTTCAGAGCTGGAGCGGTGGTTGGGGACACTGTGGAGCATCCGCAAGGCAGAGAGTATCATGGATAGCACGAATAGGGGTGGTCACACTGCAGGCTCAGACTCTGCAGGCATCAAGGGAATGGTTGACCACCATACAGTACAAGAGAGATAGGCAGGTAGTGCAGAAATCTCCTGTGGCTACTCCCCTGCAAAACAGATATACTGTTTTGGATACTGTTGAGGGGAATGACCTCTCAGGGGAAAGCAGCAGCAATCAAACTTGTTGCACTACTGTTGGTTCTGCTGCAGAGGGGAGGGGTAAAAAATATGCCAGGGCAATAGTCAATAGGGACTCAATTGTAAGGGAATTGACAGGCATTTCTGTTGCCGCGAACGAGACTCCAGGATGGTATGCTGCCTCCCTGGTGCAAGGGTCAAGGATGTATCGGAGCAGGTAAAAGACATTCTGAAGGGGGAGGGTGAACAGCTAGTGGTTGCGGTACACATCGGTACAAACGACATTGGTAAAAAAAGGGATGAGGTCCCAAAAGCAGAATACAGGAAGCTAAAAAGAAAGTTAATAAATCAGACCTCAAAGCTAGTGAACTCAGGATCGCCACTGGTGCCTCATGCTCGTCAGAGTAGAAATGACAGGATATATTGGATGAATACATGGCTGAAAAGATGGTGTTGGGGGAGGGTTTCAGATTCCTGGGGCTTTGGGACCAGTTCTCAGGGAAATGGGACCTGTACAAATTGGACAGGTTACACCTGGGCAGGACTGGGACTGATGTCCTAACGGGATTGTTTGCTAGAGCGGTTGAGGAGACTTTAAACTAATATGCCCCGGGGGATGGGAACATATGTAAGGAATCAGAGAAGGAGGGAGCAAAGTCAGAAACAAAAGGTAGAAAAGGGAATAAGAAAAGTGATAGGCAGATAAACCAAGCACAAAATTCAAACAGGGCTATTGAGAAAATGAAGAGCAAGACAACAATGTTAAAAAGACAAGCTTAGAGGCTTTGTGCCTTAATGCACAGAGTATTTGCAATAACGTGGATGTACAAATTACACAGATAGATGTAAACGGGTACAATATAATTAGGATTACAGAGATATGGCTGCAGGGTGACCAGGGACGGGAACTAAGTATCCCGAGGTATTGAGTTTTTAGGAAGAACAGGCAAAAACGACAAGGTCGTGAAGTGATCTTGCTGGTTAAGAGGAAATTAACATAGTAGCGAGAAAGGATACAAGTTATGATATTGTGGAATCTGTACGGGCAAAGTTGAGAAATACCAAGGGGTAAAAAATATTTGTGGGTATCATTGTGGGTATCACCCCAAAAACTGCAGTGGTGATTTTGGGAATGGCAGTAAACGGGAAATTAGAGATGTATGTGATAAGGCAATATCGGTGATCATGGGTGATTTTAATCTGCACATAGATTGGGCAAGTCAAAACAGCCACAATGTCATGGACGGGGAATTTCTGGAATGTATACAGGATGGTTTCATTGACCAATACATGGAGGAACCAGCGAGAGAACAGGCCATCTTAGACTGGGTGCTGTGTAATGGGAAGGGAATCATTGCCACTGTAGCTGTACAAGACCTCTTAGGGCTGAGCAACATACCAAGATGGAGAATGGGGTAGTCAACATCAGTATTAGGGAAAATGCTAAAGTCCATTGAAAGAGATGTGATAACAGAACACTTGGAAAGCATTAATAGGATTGGAAAAACCCAGCACGGGTTTATGAAAGGCAAATTGTCATGGAGTCATAGAGTCATACAGCATGGAAAAAGACCCTTCAATCCAAATCATCTGTGCCGATCAGACATCCCAATCTGACCTCGTCCCATCTGCCAGTATTTACATAGAAACATAGAAATATAGAAACACAGAAGATAGGAGCAGGAGGAGGCCATTCAACCCTTCATGCTCCACCACTCTTCACAACCACGAATGATCGTCCAACTCAATATCCTAATCCTGCTTTCTTCCCATAACCTTTGATCCCATTTGCCCCAAGTGCTATATCTAGCCGCCTCTTGAATACATTCAATGTTTTGGCATCAACTACTTCCTGTGATAATGAATTCCACAGCCGCATCACTGTTTGGGTGAAGAAATGTCTCCTCATTACCATGTTAAATGGTCTATACCAAATCCTCAGACTGTGACCCCTGGTTCTGGACACACACACCATTGGGAACATTGCCCCTGATTTTACCCTGTCTAGTCCTGTTAGAATTTTATAAGTCTATGAGATCCCCCCTCGTTCATCTGAACTCCAACGAAAACAATCCTAACCTAATCAATCTCTCCTCATAGGTCAGCCCTGCCATCCCTGGAATCAGCCTGGTAAACATTAACTGCACTCCTCGAGAGTAAGAGCATCCATCTTTAGAAAAGGAGACCAAAACTGCATACAATATTCTCAGTGTGGCCTCACCAAAGCCCTGTACAACTGCAACAACACATTCCTGCTCCTGCGCTCAAAACCTCTCGCAATGAAGGCCAACATACCATCTGCCTTCTTTACTGCCTGTTGCACCTACATGCTTACCTTCAGTGACTGGTGCACAAGGACACCCAGGTCCCACTGCAGACTCCCCTCTCCCAATTTACAGTCGTTCAGAAGGTTATTTCTTCATAATGTGTGGTATGAACATTACATGCCGTTTCTCTGCCCAAGCCTGGTTATTATTCAAGTCATGCTGCATACAACATTTGAGGAGTCTCAACTTGTGCTGATCATCATGCGGTCACCATTCCCATTTCTGATCTTATGATGGAGAGAAGGTATATAATGAATTCCTCTGGAGCTCTGGAATTCCATCTTGACACTTCTCTGACATACAGAGTACGGCAGGAGCGGACAGGATGCAGAAGCATAAGAAAACAGCAGCAAATAGACTCAAAGAGAAATAAATAGTAAAAAGGCATAAACAATGGATCTTAAATGTGCAAAGAATTTGGAACAAAATAAATTAATTAATGGACAAATAGGGGATAATGGGTATGATGATATAATCATTACAAGACATGGTTACAAGCAGATGAAAGCTGAGCACTAAACATTCGGGTGTATGTGACTTTTTGAATGGACAGGTAGGTAAGGCAATGGGCAAAGATTGTTAGTACGAGACGGATAAGTACAATAGCTAGAAATTATCTTGCATTGGATGATGTCAAATCCACATGGATAAAGGAGAGAAACAATAGAAAAGTCATTGTTGAGAATAGTCTACACGCCCCTTAACAGTAACTGTTCTGTAAGTCAGAGGATAAATCAGGAGATAATAAGACCATAAGACCATAAGACATAGGAGCAGAAGTAAGGCCATTCGGCCCATCGAGTCCACTCCGCCATTTAAACATGGCTGATGGGCATTTCAAATCCACTTACCCGCACTCTCCCCGTAGCCCTTGATTCCTTGCGAGATCAAGAATTTATCAATCTCTGCCTTGAAGACATTCAACGTCCCGGCCTCCACTGCGCTCCGTGGCAATGAATTCCACAGGCCCACCACTCTCTGGCTGAAGAAATGTCTCCTCATTTCTGTTCTAAATTGATCCCCTCTAATTCTAAGGCTGTGCCCACGGGTCCTAGTCTCCCCACCTAACGGAAACAACTTCCCAGCGTCCACCCTTTCTAAGCCATCATAATGAGGGCATGTCAAAAAGGTAGAGAACTAATCATGAGTGACATCTTCACACAGATTGGGAAAATCAAATTGGCAAAGGTAGCTGTGAAGCGAGTGTATTCAGGACAGTTTCTTGGAACAATATGTTGTTGTTGGAAGCAGGGATCAGGCATTTTTGGATTTGGTAATGTGGAATGAGACAGGCTTAATAAATTACCTCAGAGTAAGAAATCCTCTAGGGAACAGTGACCATAAGATGGACAAAGTTAGCATTTGGTTTGACAGTGATAAACCTGGGTCAGAAACAACTGTGTCAAACTTAAATAAAGGTACTTATATAGTGATGAGGGTTGAGTTGGCTGGAGTGGACTGGGATCGCTGTTTAGTAGAAAACGGATCAGTTCTCATGACACCACAATGCATGTTTCACTGGACCAGGCATAGCTTGGTTTTTTTTATTGATTCTCACTCAGTAATGGCTTTTTAAAGTATGATTTAATTGAGCCTTTAATTTAATGTGCAAGAAGCTTTTATGATTTCTATTTATTTCAAATGATTAATCTACAGAAATATGTGAAATGAAACAAAGAATAGGACTGAAATAACATTGTCTCTAATCTTATAATTTAAGATATAATCCTGTAAGTTTTGAATCCAACTAATAGAAGAACAGAGCCTAATTAATAGTCTTTTAAAGCATTCTAATTCCTAACTTTCTAAATAGTAAGACAGTTTAACGTAGCAGCGGTCAACAGTAGGGGTTTAAACTCCTTGTCCTATGATGTCTTTAGCACTCTGACAGGATTAGAGTTACAGTTTGCTATGTTAGGCTAATTAGATAAATGGACTAAAGATTTTGCCTGGACCAAGGTCTCCCACATAGAAAATCCACATGGAGTTTTTAATATTTTGCTATTGCTTGTGTCTAATAAAAAGAGAGAGTAGGAAAACTGTGACAATTTAATCTCTTCTGATTATAGTTACATTGGTCTTTGGCAAATGGTTCATATTATCCATACACAGCATGTTCTTTTTCACATGTGCTATCAGTTAATAGAAAAATTATGACGTTCTATAACAAAACATGTATCACATTAAAACATATATTTCATAAGGCTTACAATGGCAGGGGACCTCAGACCCGTGGCATGTGCCTCTTGCTTGATGTGGGAGATCAGGGACGTGACTGACGTCCCTGACTGTTACACTTGCAGGAAGTGTGTCCAGCTGCAGCTCTTGTTGGACCGCATGACGGCTCTGGAGTTGCGGGTGGACTCACTGTGTAGCATCCGCGATGCTGAGAAGGTCGTGGATAGCACGTTTAGTGAATTGGTCACACCGCAGATTAGGATTGCTGAGGGAGATAGTGAATGGGTGACCAAAAGACAGAGAAAGAGCAGGAAGGCAGTGCAGGAGTCCCCTGCAGTCATCTCCCTCCAAAACAGGTATACCGTTTTGGATACTGTTGGGGGAGATGGCTCACCAGGGGAGGGCAGCAGTTGCCCGGATCATGGCACCATGACGGGCACTGCTGTTCAGAAGGGCGGGAAAAAGACTCATAGGGCCATAGTCATAGGGGATTCTATTGTAAGGGGAGTAGATAGGCGGTTCTGTGGCCGAAAACGGGACTCCCAGATAGTATGTTGCCTCCCAGGTGCTCGGGTCAGGGATGTCACCGATCGGCTACAGAGCATTCTGAAAAGGGAGGGTGAACAGCCAGTTGTTGTGGTGCATATAGGCGCCAATGATATAGGTTAAAAACGAGATGAGGTCCTGAAAGCAGAATTCAGGGAGCTAGGAGAGACGTTAAAGAGGAAGACCTCAAAGGTAGTGATCTCAGGGATGCTACCAGTGCCGCGTGCTAGCCAGGGTAGAAATGAAAGAATAGGCAGGATGAACACGTGGCTTGAGGGATGGTGTAGGAGGGAGGGGTTCAGATTTGTGGGACACTGGGACCGGTTCTGGGGAAGGTGGGACTATTACAAATTGGATGGTCTACACCTGAACCAGACTGGAACTAGTGTCCTAGGGGGAGTTTTTGCTAGGGCTGTTGGGCAGGGTTTAAACTAATGTGGCAGGGGTCTGGGAACCAGAGGAGAAGACTAGTAGACAGTGAGGTGGAAACTAGAGACTGTAAGGATCATGAAGTTAGCATTACCAAGGGGAAGAGTAGGCAGAGAGCAGATGAACGCAAAGGAACTGGTGGTCTGAAGTGCATATACTTTAATGCAAGGAGTATAGTGGGTAAGGCAGACGAACTTAGGTCTTGGATTAGTGCCTGGGAGTATGACGTTATTGCGATCACAGAGACTTGGTTGAAGGAAGGGGATGATTGGCAACTAAATGTCCCCGGATATAGATGCTTCAGACAGGACAGGGAGGGAAGTAAAAGGTGGGGAGGAGTTGCATTGCTGGTCAGGGATGATATCACGGCTGTGCTAAAAGAGGGCACTATGGAGGGCTTGAGCAGTGAGGCATTATGGGTAGAGCTGAGAAATAAGAAGGGTGCAGTTACATTGTTGGCGCTGTACTACAGGCCTCCCAACAGTGAGCGTGAGGTAGAAGAACAAATAGGTCGACAGATTATGGAAAGATGTAGAGGTAACAGGGTGGTGGTGATGGGAGATTTTAATTTTCCCAACATTGACTGGGATACACTTAGTGTCAGAGGTCTGGATGGGGCAGAATTTGTAAGGAGCATCCAGGAAAGATTTCTAGAGCAGTATGTCAATAGTCCAACTAGGGAAGGGGCCATATTGGACTTAGTGTTGGGGAATGAGCCAGGCCAGGTGGTAGAAGTTGCAGTGGGGGATTTCTTTGGGAATAGTGACTACAATTCTGTAAGTTTTAGAATACTCGTAGACAAAGAGGAGAGTGGTCCTAAGGGAAGAATACTAAACTGGGCCAAGGCCAATTATATCAAAATTCGGCAGGAGCTGGGAAATGCGGATTGGGGACAGCTATTTGAAGGGAAGTCCACATTTGATATGTGGGAGGCTTTCAAAGATAGGTTGAAGATAGTGCAGGATAGGCATGTCCCTTTGAAAACAAGGGATAGGAAAGGAAAGATTCGTGAACCATGGATGACAGGAGAAATCGTGCGACTAGCCAAGAAGAAAAGGGAAGCGTACATAAGGTCCAGGCAGCTAAGAACAGAACGGTCCTTGGAGGAATAGCGGGAGAGTAGGACCAATCTTAAACAAGGAATCAAGCGGGCTAAAAGGGGTCATGAAATAACTTTAGCCAACAGAATTAAGGAGAATTCCAAGGCCTCTTATTCATATATAAGAAGCAGGAGGGTAACTAGAGAAAGGGTTGGTCCACTAAAGGATAAGGAGGGAAGGTTTTGTGTCGAACCTGAGAAAATGGGTGAGATTCTCAATGATTACTTTGCATCAGTGTTCACTGAGGAGAGGGACATGATGAATGTTGAGATTAGCGATAGAAGTTTGTTTACTCTGGATCACGTTGACATAAGGAGGGAAGATGTGTTGGGTAGGCTAAAGGATATTAAGGTGGACAAATCCCCAGGACCGGATGGGATCCATCCCAGGATGCTGAGGGAGGCGAGAGAGGAAATAGCTGGGGCCCTGACAGATATCTTTGTAGCATCCTTAAACACAGGTGAAGTGCCGGAGGACTGGAGAGTTGCTAATGTTGTCCCCCTGTACAAGAAGGGTAGTAGGGATATTCCAGGTAACTACAGACCAGTAAGCCTGACGTCAGTGGTGGGAAAGTTGCTGGAGAAGGTACTGAGGGATAGAATCTATTTATATTTGGAAAAGAATGGGCTTATCAGTGATAGTCAACATGGTTTTGTGCAGGGGAGATCATGCCTTACTAACTTAATAGAGTTCTTTGAGGAAGTGACCAAGTTGATAGATGAAGGAAGGGCTGTAGATGTCATCTACATGGACTTTAGTAAGGCGTTTGATAAGGTTCCCCATCGTAAACTAATGGAGAAAGTGAAGTCACATGGTGTGCAGGGTATTCTAGCTAGGTGGATAAAGAACTGGTTGAGCAACAGGAGACAGAGAGTAGTAGCTGAAGGGAGTTTCTCGAAATGGAGAAAGGTGACCAGTGGTGTTCCACAGGGATCAGTGCTGGGGCCACTGTTGTTTGTGATATACATAAATGATCTGGAAGAGGGCATAAGTGGTCTGATCAGTAAGTTTGCAGATGACATGAAGATTGGGGGAGTAGCAGAAAGCATAGGGGATTGTCAAAGAATACAGGAGAATAGAGATAGACTGGAGAGTTGGGCGCAGAAGTGGCAGATGGAGTTCAATCCGGGCAAGTGTGAGGTGATGCATTTTGGGAGGTCTAATTCTAGAGCAAACTATACTGTAAACGGAAGAGCCTTGGGAAAAGTTGATGAGCAGAGCGATCTGGGAGTTCAAGTCCATTGTACCCTGAAGGTGGCTGCACAGGTGGATAGAGTGGTCAAGAAGGCATATGGTATGCTTGCCTTCATCGGACGGGGTATTGAGTATAAGAGCTGGCAGGTCATGTTAAAATTGTACAAGGCTTTGGTTCAGCCGCATTTAGAATACTGTGTACAGTTCTGGTCGCCACATTACCAAAAGGATGTGGAAGCTTTGGAAAGGGTACAGAGAAGGTTAACGAGGATGTTGCCTGGTATGGAAGGTGCTAGCTATGAAGAGAGGTTGAGTAGGTTAGGATTGTTTTCATTAGAAAAAAGGAGATTGAGGGGGGACCTGATTGAGATCTTCAAAATCATGAAGGGTATAGACAGGGTTGATAGAGATAAGCTTTTTCCCAGGGTGAGGGATTCAATAACGAGGGGTCACGCGTTCAAGGTGAGAGGAGAAAAGTTTAAGGGGGATACACGCAGAAAGTACTTTACACAGAGGGTGGTAGGTGCCTGGAACGCGTTGCCAGCAGAGGTAGTAGAGGCAGGCACGGTAGATTCATTTAAGGTGCGTCTGGACAGATGCATGAGTAGGTGGGGAGCAGAGGGATACAGATCCTTAGGAATTGGGCGATAGGTTTAGACAGTGGATTTGGATCGGCACAGGCTTGGAGGGCCGAAGGGCCTGTTCCTGGGCCGTAAGTTTTCTTTGTTCTTTGTTCTATAATTAGTAAAACTAGTATGACCCAGTTACTAGTATGACTCCTAAGTCCAGAAACACAGCATCTTTAAAGATTGTTTTTTGATAATTTGGGAATAATATTTAAACTGCACATCACATTATTGGGATATCAATTTACAGATGACATATACCCATACAGTTGACATAAAGGTCAACTCATAATGCTTGGCTTACCATCTTAACTTCTTGACATAAAAGTCAACTCATAATGCTTGGCTTACCATCTTAACTTTTCGTACTACTCATGTAAAAATCCACCTTAGTTTTTCAAGGATAAAAGCCCAAAGTACAATCCTAGAGAAGTTATTTTTTATATTTTAATGTCAGTGTCAGTGTATAAATACAGATGAAAATAAGTACACAAATACTTGAAACAAAATACTGATTTTTTTTCAAATTTTCAATGCAGATAACGAATGACAAATCATTAATGTCAAATTAATTATTCAATTACTACTCTGCTTTAATATAAAGGCACATGTCAGAACCTTTAGATCTCAGCTAATTCACAACACTAATATGATTTTAACCAATAAAAAATACCTGCAATTCAGCTTGATGAAATAATCTGTCAATATTCCTTTGGGCACAAGTAAGGAGTCTATGGAGCTGGAAAATTATTCTATTTTTAGATAATAAGGGTTAACTTGGGAAATAGGAGCAAAAGTAGGCTATTCTGTGCTCTCCACCATTCATCATTTTTATTTTATTCATTCACAGGATGAGGATGTTGCTGGCTAGGCAACATTTATTGCCCATCCCTAATTGCCCAGAAGGCAGTTAAGAATCAACCACATTGCTGTGGGACTGGAGTCACATGTAGGCCAGACCAGGTAAGGATGGCAGTTTCCTTCCCTAAAAGGATATTAGTGAACCAGATGGGTTTTTCCTGACAATCGGCAATGGATTAACGGTCTTCATTCGACTCTTAATTCCAGATATTTATTGAATTCAAATTCCACCACCTACTGTGGCAGGATTCAAACCTGAGTTCCCAGAATGTTATCTGGGTCTCCCGATTAACAGTCCAGGGATAGATGGCCTCCCCAATATGCTGTTCCCACTTTCTCTCTATATACTTTGATCTCTTTGGGTCTAAGAATATATAACTGCTTCTTCAAAACATTCAATATTTTAACTTCAACCAATTTCTGTGGCAGAGAATTCCACAGACTCATCATATTCTGAGCGAAGAAATTTCTCCTCATCTCAGTTCTAAATGACCTATCTGATAGCTTTTTACTGTGATTCCTGGTTACAGACTCCTGGGTCAGTGGAAACACCCTTCCTGTGTTTACCCTATTTAGTCATGTTAGAATTTCATAGATCTCTATGAGAACCCCTATCATTCTTCTAAACTTCAGTGAATATAGACTTGGCATCCAGTTTGTCTTCATATGTCAGTCCTGCCATCGCAGGAGTTAGTCTGGTAAACATTCCTCACATTTCCTCTGTAGCCAGAACATCTTTCCTCAGATAAGGAGAACAAAACAGTCCCCAATACTTCAAGTATGATCTCACCAAGGCCTTGTACAATTACAGCAACCCAACGTACTGTTTGCCTTTTCACCGCCTGCTGCACCTAGATGTTTACTTTTAGTGACTGGTGTACAAGGACATCCAGGACTCATTGCACCTCCCCTGTCCCAGTCTACAGCATTCAGATAATAATCTCTTTCTGTTTTGCTATTAAAGTGGATAACTTCACATTATACTTCTGCCCACTCACTCAACTTGTCCAAATCACAGCTTGGTGAACTTGGAATTCTATTTGTGAGTAGACACTGAAGCACAGTTTCTAAAATACAAGGAAGTGCAGTCCTAGGAAAGGAGAATGAGAACCAGGATAGGATTGGTTATTGAGTCCATCCCATTGCAGGTTTTGAGGGAATTCATTAGCTAGGTCTCAAAAAGAAAGAATTGGAATCCCTTACAGAATTTCAATGAGATTTGTTGGGGGAGGTTTCTGAAAAATGTAGAGAATCTGTCTTGACAACATTTAATTTTTGATGCAGTCTGTGGCATGTTTGATTACAGTTTGTCCAAAATTCATATGTACTTCATATCAATTCTGAATGTTAGATCTAAACTATAGATTGTCTTATGTGCTAACTTGTACAGTAAGTTTGTCTTTGTTCAAAACCAAGGGACCTTGTGGCATTATTCTCTTGGTAACTACCTAGCATCTTAGACTTTGACTTCTTTAAAAAATATAGCTACTAGTCACTAGCCAGATCATTGTATAAATTTGGCGGTCTTGTCTAGAATATTACATCTAGGAGAAAAAGAAGTGGAAAGGACAGCTCTAACCACTCAATTTGATCCACGTGGGAACTGTAGGATTCTTCCCATGTGCTTGATAAACATGTTATAAGAAAATGATATTTGTCTATATCCATAGGTGGGTTATGTGAAGGCTGCAACTCTTGCGGGAAGTTAGCTGGAGAGTTACAACATTAGACAAGGCATTCCAATGTTTGAAACATTTGTTCCTGCCTACTAACAAGGGCAGAATTCTTGAAGAGTTTTAACAGATCACCAAAATCAGTCCCGGGGTCAATCAGCTTTAATCAGAAAGTCAGTTTCCATTTAAGTAACAGCTCTTCTATTCTTGATACCAGCTGATGTTATTACCGAACAAGTGAAATCTGGATTTATAAAAACAGACATTGCTGGAAAACTCAACAGATCTGGCAGCATCTATGGAGAGAAAGCAGAGTCAATGTTTTGGGTCCAGTGAGCCTTTTTTTGAACAAAGGACTCTACTGACGTTGTGGGGAGGAAAGGGGTGAGAGCAGAAGTCCGAAAAATGGGTCAGATATGGTTGAGGGCTCTGTCAACAACAGTTGTGGGGGATCCTCCTAGAACAAAAAGGGGATATTTCTGAGGGCCCCCTGCAGAAGGTGACATCATCAGAACAGATGTGAGGAATAGGGAGGAACTGGGAGGATGAAACAGAGTCTTTACATGAAGCAGGGTGTGAGGATGTGTAGTCAAGGTAACTGTGGCAGTCAGTGGGTTGCAATGGATATTGATGACCAGTTTATTTCCAGAAATGGAGGCAGAGATGTCGAGGAAGAGAGGTGGGGTTGGGGGGGGTGGGGTGGAAGTCAGAAATAAACAAGGTGAAAGTGAGAGCAGGGTGGAAATTGGAAGGGAAATTGATAAACTTTCCCAATTTTGGACAAGAGAGTGAAATAGCACAGATGATATCATTGATGCACTGGAGAAAGATTTGTGGGGAGGGACCGGAGTAGGATTGCAACAAGGAACGTTCCACACAAACCTCACAAAGGGACAGACATAATTGGGGCCCATGCGATACCCATGGCCACATCAATGACCTGAAGAAAGTAAAAGGAGTTAAAGAAGTTGTTCAAAATGCGGACAAGCTCAGCTAGGCACAGGACGGTGGTGGTAGATAGGAAAGGTTCAGGCCTTTTCTTCGAGGAAGCAGCAGAGAGCCGTAAGGCCATCCTGATAGATGGATGTGGAAAGAGCTTGCATGATCCTGGTGAAGAGGAAGCAGCTGGCGCACGCTTAGTGGAAATTCTGAAACTGACACAAAATATCAAAAGAATCGTGAATGTCAATGGGAAGGGACTGGAGGGGGGAATCAAAAAAAAAATCAAGTCACGGTAGGAAAGTTCCATGGGGCAGAAGTAGACAGAAACAATGGTTCTGCCCAGGCAGTCCTGTTTGTGGATATGGAGAAGGAGGTAGAAGCAGGCTGCGCAGGGTGGGAGTCTATGAACTTAGAGGCTGTGGCAGGGACAGCACCAGATAAAATGAGTTTAGTGACCATTCTGAAGAAAGGTCACTGGACCCAAAATGTTGACTTTGCTTTGTCTCCACAGATGTTGCCATACTGCTGAGCTGTTTCAGAAATTTCTACTTTTGTTTCAGATTTCCAGCATCTGCACTACTTTGTTTTTTGCCATCGTCATGGTGTGATTCAAACCCAGAACCCCTGTGAATTCCTGAGTCTATGGATTACTGGTCCATCGCTTGTCCCACTATTATAGTGGGAGGCTTCTATATCTGTGCCACCACTTCCCTTCTGTTTAGTACATTAGTTGTTATGAGTTAGAATTGATTATCTTTGAAGGTGGCAGAATCAAATTTTAGTATTTGCCTCCACTTGAGCTGTTTGGCTGTAGTGTTTCCCTCAAGGAGTGGTCTGAAATGCAGAACTTTCTGAGGATCTTTCTTCGGAGTATCCTTGTATCATTTCTACTGACCACAGTGAAATCATTTGCCCTGAATCAGTAACCCATTGAAGATCTACTTGTGAATTTTGTATCAATTCATTTAGCAGTGGACTGTCCAACTAAGGTGTATTTTCTAGAGGGTATTCTTCAAGCTGTTGAGCCCAGCACAATGAAGGACATGATTTTGTCCTATTATTTAATTATAAGGACAGATCTCAAGTTGCTGTAAAGACTGAGATTACATAAGGTACACTTCAATGAGTGGTGGGAGGGAGACAATGAATGGGGAGGTGTGCCAATACATCTAATTACCAGATGATGCAAAAAAATACAGGCACAGTTGGTTCCTCCAGTCCCAACACCTCAATTCACAAAATAGAATGGATTGCCCCTATTAACAGTTAGCTTCTTACGCATCCAGATGGGATCTCTGCATTGATGGCAGAAATTAAACACATAATATTGAATGCTTCTACTAACATTGGCGGCAGCAGCTTCAAAACATAACCTAACATCAGGTTTAGCTGGTGAAGAGCAGGTCAAAGGCTAGGAATCCTGCACCATGTAATTCACTTCCTGACTCCAGAAGGCTTACTCACCGTTTACAAGTCAGCAATGTGAAGGAATACTCCCCATTTGTTTGAATACGTGCAGCTCCAACCACTCAAGAAGCTTGACAACATACAGGACAAATCACCCCACTTGATTGGCATCACATCCACAAACATTCAGTGCCTCCACCACTGACGTTCAGTAGTAGCAATTCTATCTTTAAGACACACTCAAAAATTCACCAAAGCTCGTTAGACACCAATCTCCAAACATTCAACCACTTTCATTTGGAAGGTCAAAGACAGCAGATACATGGGAACACCAGCACCTGCAAGTTCCCCTCTATGCCTGTACCATCCTGGCTGGGAAATTTGTGACCACACTTCCACTGTCACTGGGTCAAATTTTAGAACTCCTAAAGGGCACTTTGGGTCTACCAACAACACACGGACTGTAGCGGTCAAAGAAGGCATCTCGCCACTATCTTCTTGTGGGGCAACTCGGAATTGGCAAATAAATGCTGGTCCAGCCCGTGAAGCCCACGACCCATGAATGAACAGTAATAATCATGATGAAAACAAAAGGCAGTGGGCGAAAGAAGTGTTTGAGACGTCACACTGAATGAAGTCTGGCCAACGATGGGCCGTGAAGGACAGGGGAGCTCCTGCAGCCAGGTGCGGGGCCTGTGTATGCTCCTTGACCTCGGCCGGGCTGTCCAATCGGAAAGCGCCGTGTTGGCTCTAGCCTCTTTCCCGGCATGCTCTGGGTGCTGGCTCGGCTTGAGGAAAGATGGCGGCGCTGGTGACAGTTACCGGCAGCTTGCTCGTGCTGGCATTCAGCGGTGCCGCGTTGGCCGCCGAGATGCCCAGCCGACGATTCGAGTACAAGTATAGCTTCAAGGGGCCGCACCTGGTGCACGGCGACGGCAGTATCCCCTTCTGGATACACATGGGCAGTAAGTGATCGCCGGCGGCAAGGGGCTTTTGTTTTCGTTTTTTTTTGCCCCTTTTCTCTCTCTTCCCCACTCCCGAGGGCGGAGGTGACCCTTACTTCGGGAGGAGGTCGGCAGTGAGTCCGGTGTCAGTCACTGTCACCGCTGCTTTGCTGCATACACATCACAGCTGTCCCCTTCTCCATTTGCAGCAAGCTGTCAGCAGCTGGGGTGACAGTAGAGGTGGGAGTAGACGGAGAGAGATGCTCAGAGCGGGCAGGAACCTGTGTGCGTTACACACCCGATTTCAGAAGAGTGTGAGCCACTTCTGAATGAAAGAGCTTCAGCGTATTTTGTCAACTCCCATCTTCTCCCGCCGCTTCTCTTTTTTTAAAACTAGAACACTTTCTTTGCCCCTGTCTCAACTTGCGCGGAATTAATTGTAGATCATGGTTCACTGTTCCTTATCTCTGGTGGGGTGGAATTCCAGTTTTGTGCATGCACGGATGCTTTTGTATCGCTCTCATTAAAAATCTGCTTAGATCCGTTATCTAGTGACTTTAATACAGCTTTCTATTAAAATCTCTTTCTCTGCCCCGCCAGATTTTTGACAGCACTGTTCAGGATGTATTCAGACATCAAATGCTGCTGCCTAAGGGTTGTGATGTACTGATTCTGGTGTGGAGTTAACTCAGTATGGCATTAAAAAATGTTTTTGTTAGATTGGGTACAAGTATGACAATAAATTTAATTGAGTGAGAACATTTATAATATAAGTGAATGCATTTGGCAAAGGACAAAGGAGGCAAACACAATAAATTGTGGGATTCAGAAATGTATATGGGAACACAGTCATCTTGGTGTTTGTCTACAGGAAGGATGTACTTGCATTGGAAGCAGTACAGTGAAAGCTCAACAGAATAGTTGGGGAGGCACGGTGGCTCAGTGGTTTGCACTGCTGCCTCACAGTGCCAGGGTCCTGGGTTCGATTCCACCCTCGGGCAACTGTCTGTGTGGAGTTTGCACATTCTCCCCATGTCTGTGTGGGTTTCCTCCAGGTGCTCCGGTTTCTTCCCAGAGTCCAAAGATGTGTAGGTTAGGTGGATTGGCCAAGTTAAATTGCCCATAGTGATCAAGGATGTTTAGATTAGATGGGTTATAGGGGGATAGGTCTGGGTGAGATGTTCTGAGGATTGGTGTGGACTTGCTGGGCTGAAGGGTCTGTTTCCACACTGTAGGGATTCTATAATAGTTCCTGTGTGCTTTGTGGTAAGTGGCTTAAATAGAAAGGTCTATGCTCATTGAATTTAGACTAATAAGAAGTCATCTCATTGAAATGTATGGAATTATATGTTTGACTTGACAGGGTGAATACTAAGAGGTTCTTTCCTCTATCTGAGGAACCTAGAACCTGGTGTCATGGACATAAGAAACTGATTCTTTAGGACTGAGATGAAAAGTTTATTCACTGAGGATGGTAAAGCTGTAGCCCAGAGAGTTGTTGATGCCTCATTATGGAACATATTTTAGGCTGTGATAAACAGGTCTTTTTTCTTGTGAATTGAGGGGAATGAATGGGGGCAAAAGTGGAATTTGAGGCAGAGGACCAGCTGTAATCAATCACATCAAATGGTGGAGCAGCCTTCAGGTGTACTCCTCGTATTTTTTGCATGGACAGTTTTATAGCTGGTATACTGTGAACTGTTTTGGTCCCTGCATTATAGAATGAGTGTGGTCATATGAGAAAAGGTTCAAAATACAGGGATGCAGTGGTTAAGTTTGCCTTTAAGCCCCCCAAAAATCCTTGGAAGATTCCATCACACAACTCCCAAAACCCCATGCATTCATTTGAGACTCTGAGTCTATGAGAACGTCTCAATCTCAGATTCTGTTTCTCCCAGTCTTGCCACTCCTCCAGAGACTGAGTCTTTAAAGCTAATACATTGAGCAAATGTTTTGGAGTGGGATGCTCATGGTTGTTGAAGTGGGAACCAACGGGCTTTGATTGTATTCTTGTTGTTTGAATACATGTTGATGGCTTGTTTTCAGAGGGGATTGGGTGTGGAGTTCACCTCCTTCCATGACCACTTGATAAAACAATCCAAGCTTTCCATACATGGTAATTAATGATTTGTGTAGAGAAAGTGAAAAACATGTTATAAAGCTGTTTTATCATCTAAACAGTGACAAAATAAATGCATGTTATATTCTAGGTGTTAAAAAGCATGTTGTCCTGAATATAAATTGACAGGGGTCTGAAATCATCGAGTAAAATTGCATTTAATTTGTGAGTTAAATAGTATATCAAAACTTGATGTAAACAAGGCCATCAAGTACAGCCAGAACATAGATAATAAATAAAGAATTGCTAATACATTCAACTGCATAGTGACGATGTGACTATAAATTTGTTATAAATCAAGGAGATTTAATGATATCTTGATGCTTCTTTGCACTTCTTTAGGATGATAAATCTGTATTTTCTGCTACATGTGTAGTGTGCACTCATGATGTTGTTGGGTCTTAGCCAGACTCAACTTGGCATTTCTCATGTAAGGCCATTGGCCTAAAACAAGTCTTTCTTGCCTAATTGCAGCCTGCCCTGTTAAATATTTCCAACATTTTATTTTTGTCTCAAATAGCCATCTAGGTTTCTGATGTTGAGTATGTGGGAGTGTACTGGCAGATCGGGGATAGGGAATTTGGAATGGGGTAGATCTTGACTTGCTGGAATAACGGAAAAATAGGTAAAGACAAATCTGGAGAAGGGCAACAAGCATGGGGCTGGATGAACACAGCAGGTCAAGCAGCATCATA
>JAHRHZ010000248.1:31393294-31414469 GCA_024137785.1 Ginglymostoma cirratum | reverse complement strand
TATGATGCTGCTTGACCTGCTGTGTTCATCCAGCCCCATGCTTGTTGTCTCGGATTCTCCAGCATCTGCAGTATCTTTTATCTCTGGAGAAGGGCAAAACTGATGCTGACTCAGCATCACCTGCTATCTGTCAAGTCTGCTGCAAATAATGGGAACTAAAAATTGCCCAGATGGAGCAGAGAGAATTAGTGCAATTGAAAGGTCAAATAAACAGATCAGAAACGGGTAGATGAAGTATTACAAAAATCCATTGAGGGAATTAATAGTAAGAGAGATTTCTACAACTTCGTGAGGGGCCCAAGCATCATGTGCCTGCAGTAACTTTACCAGATACCAGAATTAAATACTTTGGAGGGTTGCAGAACTAAGAAAGATTGCAATGATACATATGAACATGGAACAGTGTTCAGTCACTCTATCGCTTGAGTCCATACACTGTTTAATAAGGTCATGGTTATGGCCTAAGTGCTGGAAAGTTGGATTAGAATACTTAGGTTGTTTATGATATGGCAAACTCAGTAGGCTAAAGGGCCTTTCTCTGTGCCCTTGACTTGTATGACTCTAACCCTCAGCCTTTGAGTTGTCCTTGCAGTCACAGCATTGGTGTGACTAGTCCAGTTCACTTTTGATCAATTGTACTACAAGGTAGTGGTTGTAGCTGTGGTAAATCTATGGAATATTAGGGGAGGTAATTGCACTCTGTCTTGTTAAAGACAGTCATGGTCTGATATTTCTGTGCCAGATATGCATCGATGTCCATGTCTATGATTTCCTGAGTTTTCACAGCATTCCCCACCTCTATCTAAGGTAGTGTCTCAGTTCTGAGTCTCTATTGAGAGGATTTACAGTGGGAGACATTTCTACAACTTTTTGAAGGAGTCCAAGCATCGATGTCCACGTCTATGACCACAGGCCACGCAGTCATTGGCTAACATCCCTCTTCTGGCCTTGCTATGAAGGGGAGGGTCATTGAAGCATCTGAAAATAGTTGACGTAGGACATTGTCTGGATTTCCTGTGGTGGAGATGACTCAACTTTTGTTTGTGCCAGCTATGACTCCAGCCATTGGAGACATTTTACATCTGGTCCCCAATTACTAGGGTTCCTTATTACCACATAAAAACTGAAAGGACTGCGGATGCTGTAAATCAGGACCAGAATCAGGACCGGGTTCATGAAGGGCAGGTCATGCTTGACAAATCTTTTGGAATTCTATGAAGACATCACGAGCAAGGTGGACAATGGGTACCCAGTGGATGTGGTGTACCTGGATTTCCAAAAGGCCTTCGACAAGGTGCCGCACAAGAGGCTGCTGCATAAGATAAGGATGCATGGCGTTAGAGGTAAAGTATTAGCATAGATAGAGGGTTAGTTGACTAACAGGAAACAAAGAGTGGGGATAAATGAGTGCTATTCTGGCTGGCAATCAGTGACTAGTGGTGTGCCTCAGGGATCGGTGTTGGGACCGCAATTATTTACAATTTACATTGGTGATTTGGAGTTGGGGACCACGTGTAGGGTGTCAAAGTTTGCAGATGACACTAAGATGAGTGGCAGACCAAAGTGTGCGGAGGACTGTGAAACCTTACAGAGGAACATAGATACATTGAGTGAGTCGGCAAAGGTCTGGCAGATGGAATACAGTATAAATAAATGTGAATTCATACATTTTGGTAGGAGTAATAGTAAAAAGGATTATTACTTGAATGGTCAAATGTTGCAGCATGCTGCTATGCAGAGGGACCTGGGTGTCCTTGTGCATGAATCACAGAAGGTTGGTCTGCAACTTTCTCTTAGTTTGTTCACTGTGCAGTGCTGTGGTAATCTGTGATTTCAGCCTCAAGCCTTTTGATTGATACAAGGCATTCAAGAGGGCATTGGATTTTTTTTTAAGTCCAAATAATGTCCAAGTTTGGGAAAAAAGTAGGAAATTGGCACGTGTTTTGATGCTCATTTAACAAGCCGAATGGCTTCCTGCACCATAATACTTCCATGGTTCTGTGAAACTATCGCTGTCATTAAACTTTCAGCTGGCTGCCAAAAACCAGATGCATGACTGTGTTAAGGAATTAATAATAATTAATAATGTAGTTTTTATCAGCAACCTGACTGAAACTGCTCAAATCAAAATCCAGCTCAAACACGGTACTGAGGTTGCTAGTGTGGAGACAGTGTGCCTATGATTCATACTGCAGAAAACACTTTTGGCTCGAAATGTGTTTTTTCATGTCCATGAAGATTTAGTTTATGGCAGTAATTCCTGGTGTTATCACACAGGAAGCCAAACTTACACAGTGAAATATATAACTTGACAGTATGCCAAAAAATAGAAAACAAAATACGTGACATAGTGTATAGAAAAGCAGGTATTCCTACTCCCCAGTCTGTAGTTGATTTAAATCTATAGGTCTTGAGTACAATGTAGAATTCCTTTGGAGATTCCATTTTGAAATAGCAATGTGTGACTATTCCTAGTAACTCTTGAACTATAATTTTCCAATGGTTTTTTGTCATCCAGTAATTTGAGTTCAGTAATGTGACTGGCATTACAATGTATGAATTTAGTGGTTGAAAGATTGGTGGAGTAGCAGATGGTGAAGGGGACTGTCAGAGATTACAGCAGAGTATAGATAGATTGGAGGGTTGTGCAGATAAATGGCAGATGGAGTTCAATCCGGGCAAATACGAGGTGATGCATTTTGGAAGATCTAATTCAAGAGCAAACTATACTGTAAATGGAAAAGTCCTGGGGAAAATTGATGAACAGAGAGATCTGGGTGTTCAGGTCCACTGTTCCCTCAAGGTGGCAACGCAGGTCAAGAGTGGTCAGGAAGGCATATGGCATGCTTTCCTTCATCGGACGGGGTATTGTGTACAGGAGTTGGCAGGTCATGTTACAGTTGTATAAGACTTTGGTTCGGCCACATTTAGAGTACTGCGTACAGTTCTGGTCGCCACATTACCAAAAGGATGCGGATGCTTTGGAGAGGGTGCAGAGGAGGTTCACCAGGATGTTGCCTAGTATGGAGGGCGCTAGCTATGAAGAGAGGTTGAGTAGATTAGGATTATTTTCATTAGAAAGATGGAGATTGAGGGGGGACCTGATTAAGGTCTACAAAATCATGAGGGATATAGACAAGGATAGCAGGAAGCTTTTTCCCAGAGTGGGGGACTCAATTACTAGGGGTCATGAGTTCAAAGTGAGGGGAGGAAAGTTTATGGGAGATATGCATGGAAAGTTCTTTACGCAAGGGTGGTGGGTGCCTGGAACACGTTGCCAGCGGAGGTGGTAGGTGCAGACACGTTAGTGTCTTTTAAGATGTATCTGGACAGGTACATGGATGGGCAAGGAGCAAAGGGATACAGACCCTTAGAAAATAGATGACAGGTTTAGACAGAGGATCTCGATCGGTGTAGGCTTGGAGGGCCGAAGGGCCTGTTCCTGTGCTGTAATTTTCTTTGTTCTTTGAAATGTATAAATGACTACAGTTTTAATTAATTGGGTTTAACTGCACATCATAACATGTCAAGAGATTAATTTGTGATGAGCTGACAGTTTACCCTTTCACGACCCTGCTTTACCCTCCACTGTCCATAGATCCTCCTGCCTGTTTAACTTAAAAAAGAATATAACATTCTCAGTTTTTTTTATTGGGATTGTGCCACAGAACAGCCAGCTGTCGTGATGCATATAGGCACCAATGATATACGTTAAAAAAAAGGGATGAGGTCCGACAAGCAGAATTTAGGGAGTTGGGAGTTAGGAGCCAGGTTAAAAAGTAGGACCTCAGAGGTAGTAATCTCAGGATTTGTACCAGTGCCACATGCTAGTCAGAGTAGAAATGAAAGAATAGGCAGGATAAATGAGTGGCTTGAGAGATGGTGCAGAAGGAAGGGGTTCAGATTTTTAGGACATTGGGACCGGTTCTGGGGGAGTTGGGGCTATTACAAATCGGACAGTCTACACCTGGGCAGGACTGGAACAAATGTCCTAGGGGGTGCTTTTGCTAACGCTGTAGGGGAGGGTTTAAACTAATGTGGCAGGGGGATGGGAACCGAGTGAGGAGGTTAGTGGACAGTGAGGAGGTAGTAACTAAAGCCTGTAAGGAACGAGATGATGAAGTCAGTATGATTAAGGGGAAGAGTAGGCAGAGAGCAGATGATGAACGCAAAGGGACAGGTAGTCTGAGGTGCATTTGTTGTAAAGCGAGAAGTGTGGTAGGTAAGGCAGATGAATTTAGGGCTTGGATTAGTACCTGGGAGCATGATGTTATAGCTATTACTGAGACTTGGTTGAGGGAACGGCAAGATTGGCAACGAGATATCCCAGGATATAGATGCTTCACGTGGGATGGGGAGGGAGGTAAAAGGGGTGGAGGAGTTGCATTACTGGTCAAAGAGGATATCACAGCTGTGCTGAAGGAGGGCACTATGGAGGACTCGAGCAGTGAGGGAATATGGGCAGAGCTCAGAAATAGGAAGGGTGCGGTAACAATGTTGGGGCTGTACTACAGGCCTCCCAACAGCGAGCGTGAGATAGGGGTACAAATATGTAGACAGATTATGGAAAGATGTAGGAGCAACAGGGTGGTGGTGATGGGAGATTTTAATTTTCCCAACATTGACTGGGATTCACTTAGTGTTCGGGGTTTAGATGGGGCGGAATTTGTAAGGAGCATCCAGAAGGGTTTTCTAGAGCAGTCTGTAAATAGTCCAACTTGGGAAGGGGCCATACTGGACCTGGTGTTGGGGAATGAGCCCGGCTAGGTTGTTGAAGTTTCAGTAGGGGATTACTTTGGGAATAATGATCAAAATTCCGTAAGTTTTAGAATACTGGTGGGCAAAGATGAGAGTGTACCTAAAGGAAGAGTGCTGAATTGGGGGAAGGCCAACTAAAGCAAAATTCGGCAGGAGCTGGGAAATGTGGATTGGGAGCAGCTGTTTAACAGTAAATCCACATTTGATATGTGGGAGGCTTTTAAAGAGAGGTTGATTAGAAAGCAGGACAGACATGTCCCTGTGAAAATGAAGGATAGAAAGGGCAAGATTAGGAAACCATGGATGACAGGTGAAATTGTGAGACAAGCAAAGAGGAAAAAGGAAGCATACATAAGGTCTATGCAACTGAAAACAGACGAAGCTTTGAAAGAATATCAGGAAAGTAGGACCAATCTGAAACGAGGAGTTAAGAGGGCTAAAAGGGGTTACGAAATATCTTTAGCAAACAGGGTTAAGGAAAATCCCAAAGCCTTTTATTCATACCCTCTTGCTCCTTATGTAACTAGAGAAAGGGTTGGCCCAGTCAAGGACAAAGGAGGGAAGTTATGCGAGGAGTTAGAGAAAATGAGTGAGATTCTTAATGAGTTCTTTGCGTCGGTATTCACTCAAGAGAGGGACGTGACTGATGTTGAAGTTAGGGAGAAATGTTTGATTACTCTAGGTCAAGTCAGCATGGGGGGGAGGTGGTGGAGTGTTGGGTATTCTAGAAGGCATTAGGGTGGACAAGTCCCCAGGTCTGGATGGGATCTATCCCAGGTTACTGAGGGAAGCGAGAGAGGAAATAGAACAAAGAACAAAGAAAACTTACAGCCCAGGAACAGGCCCTTCGGCCCTCCAAGCCTGTGCCGATCCAAATCCACTGTCTAAACCTATCGCCCAATTCCTAAGGATCTGTATCCCTCTGCTCTCCACCTACTCATGCATCTGTCCAGACGCACCTTAAATGAATCTACCGTGCCTGCCTCTACTACCTCTGCTGGCAACGCGTTCCAGGCACCTACCACCCTCTGTGTAAAGTACTTTCTGCGTGTATCCCCCTTAAACTTTTCTCCTCTCACCTTGAACGCGTGACCCCTTGTTATTGAATCCCTCACCCTGGGAAAAAGCTTATCTCTATCAACCCTGTCTATACCCTTCATGATTTTGAAGACCTCAATCAGGTCCCCCCTCAATCTCCTTTTTTCTAATGAAAACAATCCTAACCTACTCAACCTCTCTTCATAGCTAGCACCTTCCATACCAGGCAACATCCTCGTAAACCTTCTCTGTACCCTCTCCAAAGCTTCCACATCCTTTTGGTAATGTGGCGACCAGAACTGTACACAGTATTCTAAATGCGGCCGAACCAAAGTCTTGTACAATTTTAACATGACCTGCCAGCTCTTATACTCAATACCCCGTCCGATGAAGGCAAGCATACCATATGCCTTCTTGACCACTCTATCCACCTGTGCAGCCACCTTCAGGGTACAATGGACCTGAACTCCCAGATCGCTCTGCTCATCAACTTTTCCCAAGGCTCTTCCGTTTACAGTATAGTTTGCTCTAGAATTAGACCTCCCAAAATGCATCACCTCACACTTGCCCGGATTGAACTCCATCTGCCACTTCTCCGCCCAACTCTCCAGTCTATCTCTATTCTCCTGTATTCTTTGACAATCCCCTATGCTTTCTGCTACTCCCCCAATCTTCGTGTCATCTGCAAACTTACTGATCAGACCACTTATGCCCTCTTCCAGATCATTTATGTATATCACAAACAACAGTGGCCCCAGCACTGATCCCTGTGGAACACCACTGGTCACCTTTCTCCATTTCGAGAAACTCCCTTCAGCTACTACTCTCTGTCTCCTGTTGCTCAACCAGTTCTTTATCCACCTAGCTAGAACACCCTGCCCACCATGTGACTTCACTTTCTCCATTAGTTTACGATGGGGAACCTTATCAAACGCCTTACTAAAGTCCATGTTGATGACATCTACAGCCCTTCCTCAATCTATCAACTTGGTCACTTCCTCAAAGAACTCTATTAAGTTAGTAAGGCATGATCTCCCCTGCACAAAACCATGTTGCCTATCACTGATAAGCCCATTCTTTTCCAAATATAAATAGATTCTATCCCTCAGTACCTTCTCCAGCAACTTTCCCACCACTGACATCAGGCTTACTGGTCTGTAGTTACCTGGAATATCCCTACGACCCTTCTTGTACAGGGGGACAACATTAGCAACTCTCCAGTCCTCCGGCACTTCACCTGTGTTTAAGGATGCTACAAAGATATCTGTCAGGGCCCCAGCTATTTCCCCTCTCGCCTCCCTCAGCATCCTGGGATAGATCCCATCCGGTCCTGGGGATTTGTCCACCTTAATATCCTTTAGCCTACCCAACACATCTTCCCTCCTTATGTCAACGTGATCCAGAGTAAACAAACTTCTATCTCTAATCTCAACATTCATCATGTCCCTCTCCTCAGTGAACACTGATGTAAAGTAATCATTGAGAATTTCACCCATTTTCTCAGGTTCGACACAAAACCTTCCTTCCTTATCCTTTAGTGGACCAACCCTTTCTCTAGTTACCCTCCTGATTCTTATATATGAATAAAAGGCCTTGGGATTCTCCTTAATTCTCCATAATAGCTGGGGCCTTAACAGATATCTTTGCAGCATCCTTGAGCACGGGTGAGGTCCCGGAGGACTGGATAATTCCTAATGTTGTCCCCTTGTTTAAGAAGGGTAGCAAGGATATTCCAGGTAATTCTCGACCGGTAAGCTTGATGTCAGTGGTGGGGAAGCTGCTGGAGAAGATACTGAGGGATAGGATCTATTTACATTTGGAAGAAAATAGGCTGATGAGTGATAGGCAGCATGGTTTTGTGCAGGGAAGGTCATGTCTTACTAACTTGATAGAATTCTTTGAGGAAGTGACAAAGTTGATAGATGAGGGAAGGGCTGTAGATGTCATATACATGGACTTCAGTAAGGCGTTTGATGAGGTTCCGCATGGTAGGCTGATGGAGAAAGTGAAGTCGTATGGGGTCTAGGATGTACTAGCTAGTTGGATAGAGAACTGGCTGGGCAACAGGCGACAGAGAGTTGTAGTGGAAGGGAGTTTCTCAAAATGGAGAATTGTGACCAGTGGTGTTCCACTGGGATCAGTGTTGGGACCACTGTTGTTTGTGATATACATAAATGATCTGGAGGAAGGTATAGATGGTCTGATTAGCAAGTTTGCAGATGACACAAAGATTGGTGGAGTAGCAGATAGTGAAGGGGGCTGTCGGAGAATGCGGCAGAATTGGACAGTTGGGTGGAGAGGTGGCAGATGGAGTTCAATCCAGGCGAATGTAAAGTGATGCATTTTGGAAGATCCAATTCAAGAGCGAACTGTACGGTAAATGGAAAAGCCCTGGGGAAAATTGATGCACAGAGAGAGCTGGGTGTTCAGGTCCATTGTACCCTGAAGGTGGCAACGCAAGTTAATAGAGTGGTCAAGAAGGCATACGGCATGCTTTCATTCATCGGACGGGGTATTGAGTACAAGAGTTGGTGGGTCATGCTATAGGTGTATAGGACTTTGGTTCGACCACATTTGGAATACTGCGTACAGTTCTGGTCACCACATGACCAAAAGGATGTAGATACTTTGGAGAGAGTGCAGAGGTGGTTCACCAGGATGTTGCCTGGTATGGAGGGTGCTAGCTATGAAGAGAGGTTGAGTGGATTAGGATTATTTACATTAGAGAGACTGAGGTTGAGGGGGGACCTGATTGAGGTCTACAAAATCATGACATGTATAGACAAGGTGGATAGCAAGAAGCTTTTTCCCAGAGTGGGGGACTGAATTACTATTGGTCACGATTTCGAGGTGAGAGGGGAAAAGTTTAAGGGAGATACGTGTGGAAAGTCCTTCACGCAGAGGGTGGTGGGTGCCTGGAACGCGTTGCCGGCGGAGGTGGTAGAGGCGGGCAAGATAGCGTCATTTAAGATATATCTAGACAGATACATGAGTGGGCAGGGAGCAGAAGGATACAGATCCTCGGAAATAGACAACATGTTTAGATAGAGGATCTGGGTCAGTGTAGGCTTGGAGGGCCGAAGGGCCTGTTCCTGTGCTGTAATTTTCTTTTTTCTTTGTTCTTTGTTACAATAACTGTAACAGTTCATCTGTGTCTTATCTGACAAAATTGAGAAACTCGTGTGCTGACATTTGTGTGAAGAACTTCATGCAGGCACAGTAGCAATACAGTAATGTATTTTGGAAGAGAGGAAGCTGATGTTTTTTTTTTTGTCTGATGTTTCAATTGTAATTTTTGTTCAAACCCGAATTGCTACTCAGTGATGTGAAAACATTTTTATACTTGAGAAGTATGCTCCTTCTGCAACTGTTGTCAGTTCACGAGAAGACAAGTGCTGGCCATTGTATAACCATTTAGCAAGTCACTGAGATGTTCTAATCTGACTGAGTATTTATCGGCCTGGTGTTGGTAGGTTTCCATATGTTACACTCAATAAGAATTGCCCACTTTCTGGAAGATTTTCTTGCGCTTGTCAGAACAATATGCAAAAATTGAAGGGGAGAACTGACGTTTATACTGCACAATAAAAGAGTGCTGATTGGTGGCAAATGGACTCCACCAATCAGTATTCTTCTTTCGTAAAGTATAAATGTTGGTTTATTCCTTAAATTGGTATGTTTGCAAACTTTTATCACTAATCATGTTCTATAACTCCAAATGTGATTAGAAATATGAAGTCTTTTAAATTTCAAAGACATTTATGTGGGAGAGTGGCATAATGGTTATCTTCCTGCATTAATGATCTAGGCTTCTGATAAAGAGAAATTAGTTCAAAATTTAAGACTACCATGGTGGAGTTTCAATGCACGAAAGTTAAACAATTGCCAAAAGTAAACAACTACAAAATATTATTTTCGAAACTGATTCCCTGATTTTTGTTTTGGGGGTAAGGAAATTTTCTTACTGACCTATATCTGATTCGCTGATAGTAAATATTCAGTTTGAAGCTCCCTTGTAAGCAACACTTACGTACATCATTTATTCAACCTGCTTTATTTTCAGATGATAAATCACAATTGATATTTGGATGCCAGGTAAGGTAAATCAACATCTCCTGGTTTTCAAAGCAACACCTCAGACCAATTTATTGCCACTCTTCAGGGCCAGGTAACACACTAGATAGATCCTGGAAAAAAAATCATCTTCCTTTATTTCCCACCTCCAAGGTGCCTCGAACAAGAATACGATGTGCTTTTCTGCCAATGCCTTCTAAATCCATGACCTCTACTAACTACCACAGAAGGGTTGGCGATGGCCCAGCGGTATTATAGCTAGGCTATTAATCCAGAAACCCGACTAATCTTCTGGTTACCTGGGTTTGAATCCCACCATGGCAGATGGTGGAATTTGAATTCAATAGTTTAGAAAAAAAAGTCTGGAATGAAGAATCTACTGATCACCATGAAATCATTGCCAAGTGTCGGCAAAACCCATCTGGTTCACTAATGTCCTTCAGGGAAGGAAATCCGCCACCCTCATCTGGTTTGGCCTATATGTGACCCAGACCCACAGCAGTCTGGTTGACCCTTGATTGCCCTCTGAAATGGCCTAGCAAGCCGCTCAGTTGTAACAATCACTACAAAGTTTCAAAGAAAAGAAACCAGACGGATCACCTGACGTTGACCTAGGCACCAGAAAAGACAACGGCAGAAATAGCCCTATCGACTCTGCATAGTCCTGCTCACTTACATCTGGGATTTTGTGCCAAAATTGGGAGAGCTGTCTCACAGACTAGTTAAGCAATGGTCTGAAATAGTCATACTCATAGAATCATACCTCACAGACAATGTCCCTGACACCACCATCACCATCCCTGGATATGTCCTGTCTCACTGGCGGCACAGTGATATACAGTCAGGAGGATGTTGCTGTAGGAGTCCTCAGCATTGACTCCGGACCCCATGATGTCTCATGGCTTCAGCTTAAACACGGGCAAAGAAACCTCCTGCTGATTACCACATACTGTCCTCCCTCGGCTAATGAATCAGTACTCCTCTATGTTGAACAACACTTAGAGGGAGCACTGAGGATGGCAAGGGCACAAAATGTACTCTGGATGAGGGATTTCAATGTCCATCACTGACAGTGGCTCAGCAACAGTACTACAGATTGAGCTGGTCAGGTTCTAAAGGACATAGCTGCTAGACTGGGTCTGAGGCAAGTGGTAAGGGAACCAACAAGAGGGAAAAACATACTTGAGCTCATCCTTACTAATCTGCCAGCTGCACTTGCATCTGTCCATGACAGTATCAGTAAGAGTGACCATCGCACAGTCCTTGTGGAGACGAAGTCCCATCTACACGTTGAGAACAACCTCCATCGTGTTGTGTGGCACTATCACCATGCTAAATGGGACGGACTTCACACAGATCTAGCAACTCAAGACTGGGCATCCATGAGGCCCTGTGGGCCATGTGCAATAGCAGAATTGTACTCCAACACAATCTGTAACCTCATGGCCTGGCATAGCCCTCACTCAACCATTACCATCAAGCCAGGGGATCAACCCTGGTTCAATGGAGAGTGCAGGAGGGCATACCAGGAGCAGCACCAGGCATACCTGAAGATGAGGTATCAACCTGGAAAAACCACCAAACAGGACTACTTGCACACCAAACAGCGAAAGCAGCAAGTGATAGACAGAGCTAAGCAATCCCACAACCAACAGATCAGATCTAAGCTGTGTAGTCCTGCCACATGGACAATTAAACAACTCACCGGACGAGGAGGCTCCACAAATATCCCCATCCTCAATGATAGAAGAGCCCAGCACATCAGTGCAAAAGATAAGGCTGAAGCATTCACAGTGATCTTCAGCCAGAAGTGCCAAGTGGATGATCCATCACCGCTGCCTCCTATGGTCCTCAGCATTACAGTCTAAAGCCAATTTGATTCACTGCACATGATATCAAGAAACGGTTAGAGACACTGGATACTGCAAAGGCTACGGCGCCCTGACAACATTCTAGCAATAGTACTGAAGACTTGTGCTCCAAAACTTGCCACTTGCCTAGCCAAGCTGTTCCAGTCCAGGTACATCACTGGTATCTACCCGGCAATGTGGAAAATTGCCCAAGTATGTCCTGTACACAAAAAGCAGAACAAATCCAACCCAGCCAATTACCACCACATCAATCCACTCTCAATCATCAACAAAGTGATGGAAGGTATCATCAACAGTTCTATCAAGCATTGCCTGCTCAGCAATAACCTGACACCCAGTTTGGGTTCCTCTAGGGCCACTCAGTTCCTGACTTCATTACAGCTTTGGTTCAAACGTGGACAGAAGAGCTGAATTCCAGAGGTGAGGTGAAGGTGACAGGCCTTGACATCAAGGCTGCATTTGACCAAATGTGGCATCAACAAGCCCTAGCAAAACTGGAAGCAATGTATCAGGGGGCAAGCTCTCAGGGGGCATACCTGACACGTAGAATGATGGTTGTGGTTGATGGTGGTCAATCATCTCAGCTCCGGCACATCTCTGCAGGTCTTCCTCAGGGTAGTGTCTGTGGCCCAACCAGCTTCAGTTGCTTCGTCGCCGACCTTCCCTTTATCATTAGGTCAAAAGTGAGGATGTTAGCCGACGATTGCACAATGTTCAGCACTATTCGTGGCTCCTCAGATACTGAAGCAGTCTATGTTCACATGCAAGAAGATCTGGACAATATCCAGGCTTGGGCTGACAAGTGGCAAGTGACATTCGTGCAACACAAATGCCAGGCTATCACCATCACCAATAGGAGACAATCTAACCACTGTGCCTTGACATTCAATGGTGTTACCATCACCGAATCCCCCACTATCAATAATCCTGGGGGTTATCATTGACCAGAAACTCAACTGGACTCACCACATATGCACAGCAGCTACAAGAGCAGGTCAGAAGCTAGGAATACTGCAGCAAGTAACTCACCACCTGACTCCTCAAAGCCTGTCCACCATCTACAAGGCACAAGTCAGGAGTGTGATGGAATACTCCCCACTTGTCTGAATGAGTGCAGCTCCAACAACACTCAAGAAGCTAGACACCATTCAGGACAAAGCAGCCCACTTGATTGGCACTACACCTACAATCATCCACTCCCTCCGCTACTGACAGTCAGAAGCAGCAGTGTGTACTATCTACAAGATGCACTGCAGAAATTCACCAAAGATCCTCAGACAGCACCTTCCAAACCTACGGCCACTTCCATCGAGAAGGACAAAGGCAGCAGACATATGGGAACACCACCACCAAGTTGCCTCCAAAACACTCACCATCCTGACTTGGAAGCATATTGCCATTCCTTCATGGTCACTGGGTCAGAATCCTGAAATTCATACCCAATGGCAATGTGGGTCGACCTACATCAGGTGGACTGCGGCGGTTCAAGAAGGTAGTTCACCACCTTCTTGAGTATCTAGTGACAAGCAATAAATACTGGCCAGCCAGCAATGCCCACATCCCAAAAATGAATAGAAAGAAAAAAACCTAGAAGGACATGGGTGACTGTGGAATTTGCACGTTCTCCCCGTGTATGTGTGAGTTTCCTCCCACAGCCCAAAGGTATGCAGGTTAGGTGGATTGGCCATGCTAAATTGTCCTTAAAAACAAATGCTGGAAGTTGTAATGGGTCAGGCAGTATCCATGGAGACAAAGCAAGTTCATGTTTTGAGTCTAGATGACTCTTTATTATGCTAAATTGTCCATAGTGTACAGGGCTGTGCAGGCTAAGTGGATTAGCCGTAGTAAGCGCAGGATTACAGGGATATGGTAGAGAACTGGATCTAGGTAGGATGCTCTTCGAAGGGGCAGTGTACATTCAATGGGCTGAATGGCTTCTTTCTGTACTGAAGGGATTCTGTGGTTCCAAGACAAGAACAGTGGGTACGTGAGCGCAGCACCTGCAAGACCCCTGCTAAGTCTTGTATCATTGTGACTTGGAACCATATTTCCACTTTTTCTCTGTTGGGTCAAAATAATGGAACTCCTTTCCTAACAGTGCTGTGGCTGTCCCCGTACCCCAAAGCCTGCAGCAGTTCAAAAAGACAGCTCTCCACTGCCTTCTCTAGGGCAATTGGGGATGGGCATTAAATGTTGACCTAGCCAGCAGTACCCACGTGACTAGAACAAATTTTAAAACAAAAAAAAACTTCACAAAAGATTTCTGGAAATAAAAACCTGAAGTCGCCTCAACAATTCACTGCATTTGATTTTGCATGAAAACTAAGCATGCCCTGAAAGTAAACTTTTGTGGCAATCCCATACAATGTGATTGCATTGATCCATCCCCTGAATGAAGGTGGACTATCTGCTGGCCTTCTCCAATAACTTGAAGAAGGCCTTTACCAAAATGAAACCCAGGGTCAATGTGACCCAGAAATTGGAAGCAACACTGACCACAGCGTTTTGGAAGTAAGAGATGATTCTTCTTTACTCCCTAATGAAGTGCTATGCATCTGTATGAATTAGAAGTAGTTAACTTGATGTTTAACTAACCGTTCAGTGTGACACGTGAACTCTCGAGTTGACCCACCACCCTAGTTTCCTGCACTGTTTGATGACACATTTGGGAATCCCAGTAAATCAAAGGAAAGCTAATGTCCCCATTTCACTAGAACCCTTAATATTTGTTCGTATTGAGACATAATGTTATTTGAACCCTTTAAACCCACATGTTTAACTCTCTTTCACTATGTAACTTCAACACTGAAGCTTAGAAAGCCGAATAGAGTTCGTGAAGTCACAAAAGGCCCACCATTTGAATGAAGGACCTGGAATAAAGAATCACTAATGTTAACATCTGTTCAGCCATGTACAAACCTAAACTATATTGATCCAAGCAGTTTGTTACACAAATCTAAATGTTAGAGAAGCAAAATACTCTGAATACTAGAAATCTGAGTTGAAAATTGACAACACTAGAAGTATCTGTGCGGAGACAGACTTTGACTTTAAACATTATTGACATTTCATCAGAAACCTTTTAAACTCTGTTTCTGGTCAGCCAGAACATGAAACAAATATTCCACTCTGTTCCATGTCCAACTCGCACCTAACAACAAAGCAGGTTTCACTGTGATACACTTCACTACTGACACAATTCTTTGGCATAACAACTTGACCACAATATTTCCAGCTTTGCATCATCTGTATGGGAAAAAGTCGAGACTGCAATGGTCGGAGAACGCAGGTCACCCACCATCTTTGAACCATTAGGCAGGGGCAAAAATGCACGCACTTCCAGACTGAAGAATAAATGAAAAATCAATACTTTCTCCTATTTTAAAATTTGAAATATAATTGATATACTCTGATTACAACGTTTTTATCATATACCTGGAGTGCTTTGCTTTGTTGTAAAAGTCAAGAGATATTAAACAAATGTTTATTTTTTGATTTAGAATTTTTTGGTTGAAGTCAAAAGACAATAAATTTTGTAGGCGTTGTGGGGTTTTTTTGGCAAGTAACGACCAAACAATTCCAAGCAGCCAAAATATAAAACCAGCAATAATCAGGACGTGCCCATCATAGCAAGATGACTTGAGTAGAGGAGCAGTGATGTTTTGCCACAATTATACAGGGCCTTGGTGAGACCAAACCTTGAATATTCTGTGCTTTTTGGTCTCCTTAAGTGAGAGTCGATGGTATTGCTGTAGAGGAAGTACAGCAGAGGTTTATCATACTGATTCCTGGGATGGCAGGACTGATGAATGAGAATAGGTTGAATTGGTTAGGATTATATTCGCTGCAGTTTAGAAGAATGAGAGGGGATTGCAGCGAAAGCTGTAAAATTCAAACTGGTCTGCATGGGGGGAGTCCAGAACAGGAGTCACAGCCTAAAGATACTGTTAAACCGTTTAGGACTGAGATGAGAAATTTCCTTAGCCAGAGTGGTGAGCTGATGAATTTGCTGCAACAGAAAACAGTCGAGTCCAAAATATTCTACAATTTTAGAAGGAAATGGATGTAGCACTTGGGGCTAAGGGATCAGAAAATATGGGGAAAATAGAGAACAGGCTATTGAGTTGGATGAGCAGCCACGATGACAATGAATGGCGGAACAGGTTCAAAGAACAGATTACTCCCACTCTTTTTTTTTTTCCGTATGTTTCTACACACTATTGATCCAACATTGCAGCTATTTTGTCTTGTTATAACATCAAAAAGTGGGAACAAATTAGCATTTTGGGCTAAAAAATGGGGATAAACAAATAGACTTGAGATATTGTGGGAGAGGTGCCTGTCTTTTCTATTGAATTCATCAATACTAAATGGTTCCTGCATCCCACGTGTGGATACAATTTGAACATCTTTTCAAATCATTCTGTTCAGTGAAGTTCTTACACCACTGGGATTTGAGTCATGGTCTCCTGGCTCAGATGTAGGGACGCTGTGGGCGGCACGCTGGCTTAATGGTTAGCACTGCTGACTCACAGCGCCAGGGACCTGGGTTCAATTCCACCCTTGGGCAACTGTGTGGAGTTTGCACGTTCTCCCTGTCTTTGCATGGGTTTCCTCCCATAGTCCAAAGATGTGCAGGCTAGGTGGATTGGCCATGCTAAATTGCCCGTAGTGTCCAGGGTTGTGTAAATTAGATGGATTAAACATGGGAACTGCCGGGTTACAGGGAAAGGGTAGGGGAATGGGTCTAGGTGGGTGTTCTTCGGAGGGGTGATATGGACTTGTTGGGCCAAATGGCCTGTCTCCACATTGTAGGGTTTCTATGAGTTCCCATTATGCAACAGGAACCACTGGATACAGCTTGAAAGTGCAATACGTTTTGACAAAAGTGATCTTAATATCTGCACTGCGTGCAGCCTCCTTGGTGAGACTATTACCAAAGTTTGTTTTTTTTGTGCAGTCATTTCTCATAAGAATTTCAAAATCACCAATCTCACTGGTAAAGTGAGCAGTAGCTGAGCCCAAAGATTTGTAGCGTCCTCGGATTTGGTCACTTTTTTACTTTTATCAACACAATGTACTGGCTTAGATGGTACTGGTGAAATAGAAGTTAGTTTTGGTTTGGGTTAATAAATCTTTTGGAAATACACTGGCAAGATGTGCATAATACCAGGAAAAAAATGTTATACCAATTTTGGGTGCATTTTTGCTACAAGGACTACTTCCATAATCAGTTGGCATGGCTGTAATGGGTTTCCTTAAGACAAACTTCTTCATTCATTCAGTAAAATTCTTTTTGCTTCTCAAGACCCCTAACTGCCCATACAGCTCATTTATTTCTTAACATGGGTTCCTTAAACTTCTCTTTCACACTTTCTTGTTTCTGGAGCTTTTGTCTTCCTGACTTTAAGATATGCAGGGCTTATCTTCTGACTTGATTGTTTTGGAAACTACTGAAGTACATCTAAAAATTCACAGGCCTTTTCTGGCTAACCTGCGTTTGTGTTCAGGCTCTCGCTCTCCCTCACTGTAAGAAACCTCCACACTCGCTGGGATGGCTCTGATCTTCTAAACGATATTTGTTTTTTTCTCTGTCTTCCTTGTCACAGTGTACGCTGGCACGATTTCCCAAGTATTTTTCTTCGTTCTGTCTCTGTTTCTAAGCACTGAACTGTTAACGTCAAATGTTATAAAATCCTCATCTTAATGCCTATAAGCAAATTTCCAGGCAACCCTACACCATTCTCAAAACTCAGTTGAATCTAAAACTGCCTCCCCCCATTAATGTTTGCTGAGTAGAAACACAAATCAGACATAAAGCTTTATAGATATTTTCTAACCAACGTGTACAGAGATGTACACATCTGTGGAGGAAGTAGGACTTCAACCTGAGCCTTCTGATCCAGAGGTAGGGAACGCTGCTACTTGTGTACTACAAATGCTCCTCAAACACTTTAGAACCCTAATTTTCAAATGATGATATATTGTGAGTCTTTCACCACAGTAGTCCAGCATGAAACTTCTTTTGATCTTGCGGGAATGTAACTGTGTTTTGTATTTTTTTCCTGGCAGTAATCAAACTTAAAAACAGTTTTCTATCTTCCTGTTTCTGTGTGATATTTTTGGCCAGTATTGCATCTGTCAAATGAGAACATTCTAAACATTTGACACATTGAGAACTTGTCACATGAAATCTGTAGTGCCATCCATCTTTATGCATTTCTCCATTAAATGATCAATGGGAGAACAGTGCCACATCATCAACTGTAGCTGCTGGTGTTTGTTTTACAAGCAGACATCTAAGTGTAACATCTGAACCAAATTAAACAGCTGTGCTACTAGCAGATTGCTTTTTCCAGTTCTAAAAAAAGCTTCATAAATAATTCGAACATGAATTTCAGTCTTTACTGAAATGTGAGATAACTGAGTCCCTGGTAAGCCTCAATATCACTGGTATTTACTGTAAAGTCCCAAAAACAACTTAGCATGCTGCTACTGATTCCTTTTTTGAATGGTTTCATTGTATAAATTGGGCTAGTGGGTCTCATGTTTGTGGCCAGTGCATTTTTTTCAACAACAGTCGAATTTAAAGCAAGCTTTCCCTTTTTCTCAGTCTTGTAATTCCTATTATTTCAACATGTTAGACATTGTGAGATATTTAATTCCACGATGTTTTGCATTATTATCTTTTTGTGAGCAATGAATGTTCAGTTTTCTCTGAGAAGGTTTATCTTGAAGCCTGTTGCTATCGTCAAGAGTGTTGTTGATGCAAGAATCTAGTTGAATGTTTAACCATCCTCTTTAACTGCATTTGTTCAGAGATTTTCTTTGTATTTTTTTTAGATGCAATACCAAGTGCTGATCAAATCCGTATAACACCATCACTGAAAAGTCAGAAGGGATCTGTTTGGACAAAAAGCAAATTTAGCTTTGAAAACTGGGAAATTGAAGTTACTTTCCGTGTGACAGGGAGAGGACGGGTCGGAGCTGATGGTTTGGTAATGTTCTGTTATTTCAACAAAATACCTGTTCAAAATGATTGAGCTGTTTACAGCTGTGATGCACTACTTTTCTGATCTCTCAATTTAGGCAATCTGGTACACGGTAGATCAAGGATTAGATGGCCCAGTTTTTGGAGCAGCTGATTCATGGAATGGTGTTGGCATTTTCTTCGACTCCTTTGACAATGATGGAAAGGTATGTCTAAATTCAAGTGACTATTTCACAGACAAAAAAACAATTACTAAAGAAGTAAAATATTTTTGTAAACATGCATTCACTGCATTGGGCAGTTATGAGTGTACCATCCAACAGTATTTAACAAAGAAATGAAATGCGAACAAGAGTAAGCCATATAGGCCATCAAACCTGCTCTGCTGAACAGAAAGGTAACAATGGACTCCTCCAATTCTCCCTTTCCTGCAATATCCCTGATTCTTTTTACCCAAAATAATACCATTCAGTCTTAAAGGAACTTTGTTCAACAGCATTGTTATTTTACTATAACAGTGAGATTTATTCAGTTTTAATCCAGAAGAGGTAAGGGTTCACTTTTATATTTTTCAATGCTCCAATTTTTCCTAAATCAACTAGTTTTGGATCTTCGATTTCTTTTTTTTTTAGCGTTCCCATTTTAACAGCCAGGGATATTAGTCCATTGTGAGCAGTCTACATTTTGCGTACATAAAACAGGTTTCTGTGTATTTATAGAGATAACAAGCATGGGGCTGGATGAACACAGCAGGTCAAGCAGCATCATAGGAGCAGGAAAACTTGACGTTTTGGGCCTAAACCCTTCATCAGAAAATGAAACGTCAAGTTTTCCTGCTCCTATGATGCTGCTTGACCTGCTGTGTTCATCCAGCCCCATGCTTGTTATCTCGGATTCTCCAGCATCTGCAGTACCTTTTATCTCTGATTACTTCTGTGTATTTATATGTGTGTGTGTAT
This sequence comes from Ginglymostoma cirratum, assembly GCA_024137785.1. Lineage (NCBI taxonomy): Eukaryota > Metazoa > Chordata > Chondrichthyes > Orectolobiformes > Ginglymostomatidae > Ginglymostoma > Ginglymostoma cirratum. The sequence continues at coordinate 31,394,778 of JAHRHZ010000248.1, read as the reverse complement.
ATATATAGCTTCTAGCATGTGCAAATGCATCACATTGCAAGCCTGGCTGACTATCTAGTGTAACTCTCGGCACAGTCCGATTGCTTAATAAATGATTTCCAATAGCAGAGTCACATCTAATGGTGGATATCCTTTTCTGAGACTGGCGAGCACAGGCTGGTTGAACGCGAGCAGCATGGGAAGTGGCACTGACACTCAAGATCATGTTGGATGGTAGAGCAGGCTCTACTCCTATTTCTCATGTAGTTAGTGTGATGAATAGAGTTCTAGATGTCAATGATCCTTCACCTACAGTTGCAGAATCTGTGTTTATTGTGTGCCACACCTGAAGATGTATTAAATTCTGTTGTCTGATATCACTAGATTTGACTCTCAATCATAGAATAGAATCCCTACAGTGTGGAAACAGGCCCTTCGGCTCAACAAGTCCCCACCAACCCTCGGAGCATCCCACCCAGACCCATCCGCCTGTAACCCACCTAATCTACACATTACGGACAAGTTAGCATGGCCTATTCACCTAGCCTGCATATCTTTGGACTGTGGGAGGGAAACAGGAGGAAACCCACGCAGACACTGGGAGAATGTGCAAACTCCACACAGACAGTCGCCCGAGCTTGGAATTGAACCTGGGTCCGTGGTATTCATAGAACATAGAACAGTACAGTACAGCACGGCACAGGCCCTTTGGCCCATGATGTTCGGCCCCGGTGCTGTGAGGCAGCAGCGCTAACCACTGAGCCACTGTGCTGCCCCAATGTTTAAGTTGTGCAGATTTGTTTTTGACTTGATTTTTAAATATTTGCTGTAATAATTTTATGCTTTACATTTAAGTTTCTTAGCCAGCGCTAAGATGTTTAACAGTGGGTAAAAGACTTTCTTTTGAATATTAAACACATTGATTAACAATTATTTTAATTATGTGAAAGGCTGATGTGAAATCTTTAAGTTTCACTAGTGAATCAAAGATGTTGTCTATTTGTTATTTTTATATTGAGCACTACGATTTGAGATTTGCAGTTGTGTAGAAATTTTACACAATAAGGAAAGTTAAACTGAAAGTTTATTTTTGATTTGCAGAAGAATAACCCGGTAGTACTTGTTGTTGGAAACAATGGGCAATATCTCTATGATCATCAAAAGTAAGCATTTAAAGTAATTTCTGCAACGTTTTAACATGAATGTCGATTCTGTTTTGACTGAAGCATGTTATTTGGTGAGGATTGAGGATGGCTATTGGTTATCTGACCTGGATGTGCTTGAAGCTGAATGCCTAAGATAGCATGCGTTCATAGAACATAGAACAGTACATAGAACAATACAGCGCAGAACAGGCCCTTCGGCCCTCGATGTTGCGCCGCCCTGTGAAGTAATCTAAGCCCATCCCCCTACACTATCCCATCATCATCCATATGCTTATCCAAGGACTGTTTAAATGCCCCTAATGTGGCTGAGTTAACTACATTGGCAGGCAGGGCATTCCA
>JAHRHZ010000248.1:31378514-31393284 GCA_024137785.1 Ginglymostoma cirratum | reverse complement strand
ACACACCGTATGCCTTCTTAACAGCACTATCAACCTGGGTGGCAACTTTCAGGGATCTATGTACCTGGACACCAAGATCCCTCTGCACATCCACACTACCAAGAATCTTTCCATTGACCCAGTATTCTGCCTTCCTATTATTCTTCCCAAAGTGCATCACCTCACATTTATCTGCATTGAACTCCATTTGCCACCTTTCAGCCCAATTCTGCAGTTTATCCAAGTCTCCCTGCAACCTGCAACATTCTTCCACACTGTCCACCACTCCACCGACTTTAGTGTCATCTGCAAACTTACTAACCCATCCACCTATGTCTGCGTCCAAGTCATTTATAAAAATGACAAACAGCAGTGGTCCCAAAACAGATCCTTGTGGCACACCACTAGTAACTGGACTCCAGGCTGAATATTTTCCATCAACCACCACTCTTTGGCTTCTTTCAGAAAGCCAGTTTCTAATCCAAACTGCTAAATCTCCGTCAATCCCATGCCTCCGCATTTTCTCCAATAACCTACCATGTGGAACCTTATCAAAGGCTTTACTGAAGTCCATGTACACCACGTCAACTGCCTTACCCTCATCCAAGTACTTGGTCACCTTCTCAAAAAAACTCAGAGGTTTGTGAGACACGACCTGCCCTTGACGAATCCATGTTGACTATCTCCAATCAAATTGTTGCTTGCTAGATGATTATAAATCCTATCTCTTATAATCCTTTCCAAAACTTTTCCTACAACAGATGTAAGGCTCACTGGTCTATAATTACCTGGGTCATCTCTACTGCCCTTCTTGAACAAGGGCACAACATTTGCAATCCTCCAGTCCTCTGGTACTAAACCTGTAGACAATGATGACTCAAAGATCAAGGCCAAAGGCTCCGCCATCTCCTCCCTAGCTTCCCAGAGAATCCTCGGAAAAATCCCATTGGGCCCAGGGGATTTATCTACCTTCACACCTTCTAGGATTGATAACACCTCCTCCTTACTAACCTCAATCCTTTCAAGTCTAATAGCCCGTATCTCAGTCTTCTCCTCTACAATATTCTCCTTTTCCTGAGTGAAAACAGATGAGAAATATTTGTTTAGCACCTCTCCAATCTCCACAGGGTCCACACACAACTTCCCACTTCTGTCTTTGACTGGCCCTATTCTTACCCTAGTCATCCTTTTATCCCTCACATACCTATAGAAAGCTTTAGGGTTCTCCTTAATTCTACCTGCTAATGACTGCTCATGTCCCCTCCTTGCTCTTCTTAACTCTCTCTTTAAATCCTTCCTAACTAATCTGTAACTGTACATCGCTTCATCTGAACCATCTTGTCTCAATGTCATATAAGCCTCCCTCTTCCGCTTAACAAGAGATACAATTTCTTTTGTAAACCAAGGTTCCCTTACCTTATCACTTCCTCCCTGCCTGACCGGGACATACCTATCAAGGACACGCAATATCTGTTCCTTAAACCAGCTCCACATTTCGACTGTCCCCATCCCCTGCATTTTGCTACCCCATTCTATCCCTCCTAAGTCTTGCCTAATTGCATTATAATTGCCTTTCCCCCATCTATAACTCTTGCCCAGTGGCATGTTCCTATCCCTTTCCATTGCTTAACTAAACGTAACCGAATTATGGTCACTCTCTCCAAAGTGCTCACTTACCACCAAATCAAACACCTGGCCTGGTTCATTACCAAGTACCGGATCCAGTGTGGCCTCCCCTCTTGTCAGCCCTTCGACATACTGTGTCAGGAAACCCTCCTGCACACATTGGACAAGAACTGATCCATCCGACATACTAGAGTTATAGCATTTCCAGTCAATGTTGGGGAAGTTAAAGTTTCGCATAATGACCACCTTGTTCCTTTCACTCCTGCCCAGAATCGTTTTGCCGATCCTCTCCTCCACATCCCTGGAACTTTGCGGAGGCCTATAAAAAACGCCTAGCAGTGTGACCTCTCCTCTCCTGTTTCTGACCTCAGCCCATACCACCTCAGTAGATGAGTCCTCGTCAAAAGTTCTTTCAGCCACCGTTATACTGTCCTTGACTAACAAAGCTACACCTCCCCCTCTTTTACCACCTTCCCTGATCTTTATGAAAGATCTAAACCCTGGAACCTGCAACATCCATTCCTGACCCTGCTCTATCCACGTCTCCGAAATGGCCACAACATCGAAGTCCCAGGTACCTATCCATGCTGCAAGCTCACCTACCTTATTCCGGATACTCATGGCGTTGAAGTAGACACACTTCAAACCAGCATGCTGTCTGCCAGCACACTCCTGTGATGGTGAAATCCTGTCCATGTCCTCCCTTCTCTCATTCTCCTGTGTACTGGAACTACACCACAGGTTCCCATGCCCCTGCTGAGCTAGTTTAAATCCACCCGAATAGCACTAGCAAATTTTCCACCCAGGATATTAGTACCCTTCTGGTTCAAGTGAAGACCGTCCTGTTTGTAGAGGTCCCACCTTCCCCAGAATGAGCCCCAGTTATCCATATACCTGAAACCCTCCCTCCTGCACCATCCCTGCAGCCACGTGTTCAGCTGATACCTCTCCCTGTTCTTTGCCTCACTATCACGTGGCACGGGTAACAAACCAGAGATAACAACTCTGTTTGTTCTAGCTCTCAGCTTCCACCCTAGCTCCCTGAAATCCTGCCTTACATCCCTATCCCTCTTTCTACCTATGTCATTGGTACCTATGTGGACCATGACTTGGGGCTGGTCACCCTCTCCCTTCAGGACCCTAAAGACACGATCCGAGACATCATGGACCCTGGCACCGGGGAGGCAACACACCAACCGTGAGTGTCTCTCGTTCCCACAGAATCTCCTATCTGTCCCCCTAACTATGGAGTCCCCAATGAGTAATGCTCTCCTCCTCTTCCCCCTTCCCTTCTGAGCAACTGGGACAGACTCTGCACCAGAGACCTGTACCCCATGGCTTACCCCTGGTAAGTCGTCCCCTCAACAGAATCCAAAACGGTATACCTGTTATTGAGGGGAACGGCCGCAGGGGATCCCCGCACTGTCTGCCTGTTCCCTTTCCGTCCCCTGACTGTAACCCATCTACTTTTTTCCTGTACCTGAGGTGTGACTACCTCCCTGTAACTCCTCTCAATCACCCCCTCAGCCTCCCGAATGATCCGAAGTTCATCCAGCTCCATCTCCAGTTCCCTAACGCGGTTTCCAAGGAGCTGGAGTTGGGTGCACTTCTCACCGATGAAGTCAGCAGGGACACTAGTGGTGACCCTCACCTCCCACATCCTACAGGAGGAGCATGCAACTGCCCTTGCATCCATTGCCATTGTTCTGAATTGTAAAAAACAGATTATTGGAAAAGAAAACACTAGTAACTTACCAAATCGGCGCTCAGACCCTTTTTGGTTAGAGGAGGAGGATGGGTGGGAGACACTACTTTAGTAGTGTTTTGGTAAAGCAACCGCCCAAATATATTACCTCACATACTCAACCGTCCCGTGTCTGCTCCTGCTCGACGCGCACTCCGCGTCATGAGGTAAGTTTTTAAAAGGAGAAGCTCACCTTCCCAGGCTGCCCTCGCGCCTCCTTCCGGACTCCCGCCGCTGAAACGACTGAAAGGCCGCAGTCATGCGAGGTAAGACCTTTATACTCCTGAAGCTCACCTTCCCAGGCTGCCCTCGCGCTTCCTTCCGGACTCCAGCCGCTGAAACGACTGAAACAGTCACAGACTGAAACTACAGCACAGTACAGGCCCTTCGACCCACGATGTTGTGCCGACCTATTATCGTACTAAGATCAAACTACCCTGCATACCGTACATTGTACTATCATATGTGTGCCTATCCAAGAGTCGCTTAAAAGTCTCTAAAGTATCTAACTCCACTATCACTGCCGGCAGCACATCCACACGCCCACCAGTAGTTCCATTCATTAGTATGCTTAGCTCACTTTTGCACAAAGTCATTTCTGAAAAACATGGTTTTGCACACTTGCTTATACAACTCGAGTTTATTTAAAAAGTTCGTCAGGAAAGAGAATATTGATGTGAACAAGTTTGACTACTTTACATGGTCAAATTTAACTGTTTTCTGGTAAATGTCATGGTGTTGAAGCAATCAGCTTTGTTCGAGATCTGATCTCCGACTTGAGTCCAAACCCTTTTGACTTTTTTTAAGCATGGATTTGTAGTCTAAATTGAACCTGTAACACAATACTAAGGAAGACCTTCCCTCCTGATATCAATTGAGGACCCAAATAAGGAATATTTAAGGACCTGAGCAGTGTCACCAGGACTTACACAGCAGCAGGAGGGCCTGGCACCATGCAGAGCTCCTAATAGCTTTTGTCCTGAATGCAGCTTGTCTCCTTGGGAGTGATGGGCCCTTGCTCAAATGCAGTCAGTGTCTGATCAAGGGACTGGACGACATCGTCTAGCTATGGATTGTCTGCTGGAAACCTCATTATCCCATGACCCTCCACATTTACTTGCCTTTGTACTAGCTGTTTTTGCCAGCAGCTACAGCCTCCCCTGTGATGTTGCTGTGCACAAGCTCTCCTGGCTTTTGTATGGGCAGAAAGTGGTACTACCTATGTGTTAACAGGAAGGCCTGCTGGAAATTATCCTTATGATTTTTGTATGTAGTTTAAGTGGAGCTGCCTTTGGTCATTTTGCAGTCTGTTTGTAAGTGTGCAGCATGATGCAAATTGTGAACTTGTGTCATGCTGTGGTTGCAAGTAAATTCAGAATTACACATGTTCCTTGAATTGAGTAGTATGTTGATTTGTGTTTCATTCCAATTCATATAGTAGTGAAATTTCAATAAAAGCCAAGAATGCTGTTCCTCTTCAGAATTGCACAACTAAGATGTGAAAATTAATCCACACACTTGATTTCCTTGCAATTTAACTCTGCTCAGTGATTAATTGTGATGTGATTGGAAATGTATATTAAGTTGTCGGGAAAGATGATTGTAAAAAGCTATTTTTAAAAACAATTTGGATTGTACAAAAATCAGCAAATGAAATTGAATACCTGAATTTTTAATGCTTATAAACCAAAATGTAAGGAAGTGTACAGAAGTTGACCTCAACTTTAGTTTTGATATGCTTGACTTCTCTTATATTCCTCAAAAGATTTAGTTTATTACTTGTATTTTAACACTACCATAATCTACTTGCTTCTACAGTGATGGTGCAGCACAAGCATTGGGCTCTTGTTTGAGAGACTTTAGAAACAAGCCTTACCCTGTAAGAGCTAGAATTATCTACTACAAAAAAACACTTACGGTAAGCCTCTGATTTTGAACATTTCAAGATGATTATTACGTTGATTTTACTGTTTTATATCAAAAAATCCACTGTTAACAAGTAGTGCTTTGTGGGAAAACCATGGCAAATGACAACATCAAACGGTTTGTGGAAATAACTTATTAGATCTTGTGATTTTGGTACAAGACTAGCTCTTATACTTTGGCTATTTAAACATTAACCACACAGCTTGTTTTATATTTCTGTTCTTTTTATGTATTTAGTTGGCTATATTTTGTCCAACTCATTTGGTACTTTCTGGTCGGTTTTATTTGATTCCATTACTTCTCCTAATTTGGTACAATTTGCAAAGTTAGATTGTTTTTCATAGAACTCCATTTCAAAAAATCAAACAGTAATGGTACTTGGATAAACCCTTGAGGCAAAGTGCTCTAACTTTTAAAAACCTGCCCTCATTCTGCCACAAATTCTCTATCAAGTTCTCAGTTGACACCATTTATTCTGGGATCCCTACTGATTCCAGGGATGGCAGGACTGATGTATGAAGAGAGACTGGTTCCGGACTATGTCAGGACTGAAGTTTAGAAGAATGAGGCCCTCTCACTGTCTTTCTCTGTTTATTCCCCCACCTCTTCTTTCTCTTTTAGTTGCAAATTTATCTGCCATGCTTTTGCTAGTTGGAAACATCAGGACCACCGCATCCCAATCATGTTGTCCTCAACAACACTCTGTACAGTTATAGCAAGATTTTGTTATTTTTAAACTCCAGTCCCATCAAGGCCAAAATTCCATTTGCTGCCTTAATTACTTGCTGCACCTATATGCTAACGTTTTGTTTTGAGCACAAGAACACCCTAGATCCTTTTGTACTGCACTTTCTCTCCATATAAATAATGATCTATCTTTTTGATTCTTCCTACCAAAGTGCAAGACCATACCCTTTTTCTGCAGGCATGGAACCTAGAAATGGCACAGCACAGAAAGGAGTCATTCAGTACATCTTTTCCATGCTGACTCAGAGATACCCAGATGTCTTTTCTGCCCACAGCTCTTAGCCCTGCAGCTTGCAGCACTTAAAGTGCAGATCCAGGTACTTTTTAGGGTCTCTGCTTCCTTCAGAAACTCAGGCAGCAAATTCCAGACACCCACTACCCACTGCATGAAAAGATTTTTCCCCCAGTCCTCTTTAATCCCTCTGCCACTTGGTTTTTGAATCATAGATTCAAACTCCTGGTTTTGGAATTTTCCACCAAGGAAAAAGGTTCCTCCTGTCTAGCTATCTCTTCCTCCCTCACAATTTTGTATACCTCAATCATGTTTCCCCTCTCTGTTCTAAGGGGGAGAAAAAACCTTAACCTCTCCAATCTCTCCTCATAGCTACAATTGTCCAGCACTGGCAACTTTCTAGTAAATCTCTTTTGCACGCTTGCCAGTGCAATTCTTGGATCATAGAGTCCCTACAGTGCAGTTAGAGGCCATTCGGCCCATCGAGTATGCACCAACCCTGTGTAGAGACTCACCCCCAACCCCACCATATCCCTGTTACCCCTTGGGTGGAGAGTGTCAAGTTCCTCGGAGTAATGATAACTGACAACATATCCTGGACTTCCCATGTTAATGTGACAGTCAAGAAGGCACAACAATGCCTCCTCTTCTTTAGGTGGCTCAGGAAATTTGGCATATCCATAGGGACCGTCACCAACTTCTACACTTGTACTATTGAAAGCATACTGTCTGGGTGCGTAACGGCCTGGTCTGGCAACTGCTCTGCCCAGGACCGTAAGAAACTGCAGAAGGTGGCGTGTACAGCCCAGACCATCATGGAAGCCAACCTTCCATCCATGGACTCAACTAGTTACATGGTTCACTGCCTTGGAAAAGCGCCAACATCATCAAAAACTCATCGTACCCCAGTAATGATCTCCTACAACCTTTTTTGTCAGGCAGAAGATAAAGAAGCATGAACACGTTCACGAGCAGGTGCAGGAACAGCTTCTTCCCAGCCATTATTAGATTGATGAATGGACTCTCAAGCCTCAAATAATGCTGATTTTACTAATGATGATCTATCTATCCAAGTCTTTTTGATCTGTACATCCGTGCTTACTATGATCTGCCCGCATTGCTCAAAAACAAAGCATTTCACTGTACTTCAGTACACATGACAGTAAATCAATCAATCAATTTACCATAGCTAATTCACCTAGCCTGCTCATCCCTGGACACTACAGAGCAATTCAGCATGGCCAATCTACCTAACCTGCCCATTTTGGACTGTGGGAAGAAACCACAGCACCCAGACAAAACCCATGCAGTTTCCAGGAGAACATGCAAACTCCACACAGACCGTCGCACAAGTCTGGGATCGAATCCGGGTCCCTGATCCTGTGAGGCAACAATGCTAACCAGAACTGTGTACAAAAACTCCAGTTGAGGCCCCCACCAGTATCTAATGCCGTTTCATCATTAATATATCTAATTTTGTATTCTATATCTTTGCCAGTGAAGGAGAGCATTCCATATGCCTTCTTTATAACCTTCTCCCCACTACTACCTTTAGGGATCTGTGTACTTGCATACCACATCATCAACCCCGCTCAGTATATTTCCAATTGTTGTGTATTCCCTTTTACTGTTTAATCTCCCTAAGTGTATTTCCTCACACTTAGAAGATTTGAACTCCACTTTCCTGCCCACTCCACCAACCATCTATATCATTTTGGAACTTGCAGCTATCTACTACATGGCAAACTTTTCTATCGTCGACACATTTTCCAATTGTGTCCCCCATGTTCAAGTCCAGATCATTCATGTATAAAACAAACAGCAGGGGTCCCAACAGTGAGCCCTGCAGAACACCATTTGAAAAAGCTTTCCATTTGCAAGGGCAGCCTCAACCATTACCCTTTGTTGCCTGTTACTAAGTCAACTGTGGATTCAATTTGACACATTATCCTGTTTCCCATGTGCTTTTATTTTTTTGACTAGTCTGCCATGTGGGACTTGTCAAATGCGTGACTAAAGGCCATGTGGAGAACATCCACTGCAGTACCCTCATTGATCGTCCTTGTCAGTTCCTCAAAGAATGTAATCAAATTTGTAAGGCATGACCTTCCCTTAAACAAAGCCATGCTAAATATCCCTGACTAGTCCATGCCTGTCAAAGTGATAGTTTATCTAATCCCCCTCAAGATTGATTCTAACAATTTGCCCACCACCGAGTTAAGACTAACTGGCCTATAATAGTTTGACATTTCCTTTGTATCCTTTTTAAAGAACAGAACCACGTTTTGCATTCTTCCAATCCTCTGGCACCTTACCTGTGTCTAGTGAAGATTGGAAAATAACCCTGTTACAATTATTCCAATGCCTCTAATGCTTACTCTCTTGTTTTGATTATTCTGTCCTATACTTCACACTGCTGCTCTTGGATTATTATATCTACATCATTCCTTTCCCTTTATGGTTGTGCAGTCAAAGAGATTTATTTAAAATTCTTTCTGTATCCCCTGCATCTTCACAAAAGTTCCTTTCCCTATCTCTGATAGGTCCCACTTTTTCCTTAACAGCCTTTTGCTAAAACATCTTTGGGTTTTCCTTTATCTTGTTTGTTCGTATTTTTTTATGCCCTCTGTTTAATTTCCTTATTTTAACTTGATCCTGTCCTTTTTATAGTCCAAATGTGTGCAGGTTAGGTGGACAGTTTAGCGTGGCCAATCCATAGAGCTCAGGGATGAGCAGGTTAAGTGGATTGGCCATAGGAAATACAGAGTTACAGGGATACAGTGTGGGGGATGAGTCTGGGTGGGACACTTTTTGGAGAGTCAGTGTGGACTCAATAGACTAAATGGCCTGGTTCCACACTGTAGGGATTCTATGATTCATCTAGGCTATTTTTTTTTTTTTTTCTTTATTCTTTGACAGGATGAGGGGCGTCGCCGGCTAGGCAGCATTTATTGCCAATTCCTAATTGCCCAGAGGGCAGTTGAGAGTCAACCACACTGTTGTGGATCTGGAGTCACATGTAGGCCAGACCAAATAAGGATGGCAGTTTCCTTCCCTAAAGGACATTATTGAACCAGATGGGTTTTTTCTGACGATCGCCAATGGATTCATGGTCATCATTCGATTCTTATTTCCAGATAACACAGACCTGCTGCATTGATTTTTTTTTTTTGTGACTGCCATAAGCATTCTTTTTCTGTTTAGTTTTCCCTGTATTTTTTCTATGGAAGTCTGGATTTGGCAGTGCCATTCCTATTTTTGGAAGTGACATGTCTGTTTTGTGCCCTAAATATCTTACTTTTAAGTGTCCCCCACTGATCTATCCTTTAGCAGTCCTGTCCAGCCCACCTCAGCCAAATCACTTCCCTGTTTTGAAAAATTTGCCTTCCCCCAGTTATAAACTTTTACTCCTGATTATCTCTGTCCTTTTCCGTAATAATACTAAATCAAATCAAATTGTAGTCACTATCCCCGATACGGTTGCCCACCGTCACTTCACCCACTTGCCCATCTTCATTACCCAAAACAAAATCCAGAATGGTGCCTCCTCTCATTGCACCTGTCATGTATTGTTTTTTAAAAAAAGTTCCTGGACACAGTACGTGAGTTTTTTTTTTTAAACCCTCAATGCCCTTTATATAGTTTGAAACCCAGTTGATATTGGGATAGTTAAAGTCTCCTGCTGTTAGTGCCCTCTTATTCCTACGGGCAGAAATTTGCCTATGTATATGTTCTTCTGTCTCCCTCTCACTACCTGGGGCTCTGTAGTATACTCCTAGTAGTGTAACTGCTCCTGAGCTCAACCCATGAAGCCTCATTTGTTAACCCATTTAGTATATGATCCCTTCTCACAACTGTATAATTGATTCTTTAACCCATATTACTCCCTCCCCTTATTTTCTTGTCACTCACTCTATCTTGCCTGAAAACTCTCTTCAGGGATATCACATTGCCAATTTTACCCTTCCTTTAGCCAGGTTTCCTTTATATCAACAAGATCATGCTGCCGTGTATCTGTCTATGCTCTTAGTTCACCAGCCTTAATTGTAATGCTCCTTGCATTGAAATATAATCAGCTCAACCCTGTCAGGATTCTATGTTGGATATTTTTAACCCATGTTTCTTTTGTCTTTCCAAGTTGCTGACTACATCACTGACTAATGTTCTTTCTCATGTTTCCTGATCTGAATCTGAGCCTACACTTTGTTTCGCATCCTCCTGCCAAACTAGTTTAAAACCACACCTTCAGAACTGGCAAAAGATCCGTGAGGATATTTGTCCCAGCTCTGGCTAAGTGCAACCCGTCAGGCATGTGCAGGTCCCTCCTTTCCTAGAAACCATTCCAATGTCTCAAGAATCTAAACCCCTCCCTGGAATGCCATTTCTTCAGCCATACATTCATCTGATATATTCTCTTATTCCTGCTGTCACTAGCATGTGGCACTGGCAGTAATCCTGAGAATCCTGCATTTGAGATCCTGCATTTTAATTTATGTCCTTACTTCCTGTATTTGCCTTTCAGGTCCTCATCCCTTACGTACCAAAGACATAGGTAAACAATGTGTACCATGATTACTGGCTGTTCATCCTCCCGCTCCAGAATGTCCTGAAACTGCTCCATAACATCCCTGACCCTGGCACCAGGAAGGCAACATGTCATCCTGGATTCGCATCTGTGGCCACAGAAGTCTGTACAGCTTATTATTAAATCCCCTAACACTATAACCCTGCGCTCATTTTCCTCCCCATCTGTGCAGCAGAGCCACCCATGGCGCCATGAAATTAGCTGCTGCTTCTTTCCCCTGAGAGGCCTTCACCCCCTGACCTCCCGACAATACCCAAAGTCATACATCCGTTTGAGAGAGGGATGACTACAGGGGACTCCTGCGCTTTCTTGCTGAACTTTTTACTTTGATGGTCACCTGTTCCCTTTCTGCCTGTGAAATCTTCACTTGCAGTGTGATCACTTTGCTAAACGTGACGTGACATTCTCAGAATTGCTGATGCTCCACAATGAGTCCGCTTGCAGCTCCAGCTCTGGAAAGCAGTTGGCCAGTAGCTGCAGCTGGACACACTTCTTGCACATATGGTCATCAGAAACACTAGAAGTGTCCCCTATTTCCCACTTTGTGCATGAGGAGTACACCAAGGGTCTGAGGTCTCCTGTCATGACTTCTCTCTAGGTTAAGCTAGTTATGCCTTTTTAAGAGAATTTAATTAAGCTAGGCCCCTACCTCAACCACCGTAATTCATTCTTTCTCCAGACTCCAACTCCTATACTAGCCTTAATTATACTGCCTCACTCTCTCTTTGGAAGGACTCCATTCCATCCTCCCAGTTTCTCAGTTTCTGTTGCATCTGTTCTGATGAACTCCCTTGCCACAGGGGTGTTTCTGACATATTTACCCAACTGAGGACTCCATTGTTCCAAAATGATGCCACTCAGGTCAGGTACTGCAGATGTGAATCGGTCAAATGATTTCTAGTCCTAGTAGCTTACAATAGTCATGCAAAATGATGTTAAAGTGGGCAACGTTAAAAACAGGGTCCTTGTATTTCCTTGGTTTAAATACTTCAAACCGTAGAATCGGGTTTAACTACATCATTCTGTTATGAATGTCATAGTTTCCAATCTATCTTGTATGTTTTCGGGGCCAAAAATCAAGTTCTGGATCAAAAATAAGAACTGTCTGTTACGGCTTATCTTGTATAGTTATTTTCATGGGACATTATGAAAACCTATATACCTGTTCTGTAAAGAAATAAAACTGTGTGAGAACAAATTGTCCTAGCTCTCTCCATGTCGACTGTAGTGAACCATTGTCATTTACTGTGAATTTTATACTATTTGAGTGTTCCTGTCTTGGTTGACCTTTGCTTCAAAGATAACCACTTATGTACAGGACCAGTGAGAACGCCTGTAAATAATCTACCGTAGCCAAAATCTGTACTAGATGTTGTAAATACCAATTGATTCATCATGACCTCTCCAATTTATTTTCTTTTCAAAATACCAACATTTGAGTGACCCATGGACTGCAGCAGTTCAGAAGGCAGTTTACCATCACCTTTAGGGCATTTAGGGGTGTGCAATAATCTTCAGTCTGGGGACAATTGCCTCCTATTGACTCGCTTTGCTTGTCTCGCCAAATTACCGAATTGGCCAATTTTGTATTGGGCATATAATACACATCTGTCAACAGGGTTTGTTTCATAAACAAAATTCATTACTTATTCTGGAAACAGGACAACTTTGACAAATGTGTAAAGTCCACTAAGACATGGTTGGAAATATTAAAGTATATACACCCTTCTAAATAAACCCAAAACACAAGGCAATTCATGAAAAAATAAAGAAATTAATCTCTGCAGAACAATTTTCAAACATATCCTGAGGTCAATAATTATTAGATTTTGAGGAAAAAGTGATAAGGTGTGAAGTGTTGAACATGGCTTTCAGTCAGCATCCTGGCACGTGTAAATTGTTATCAGCAAATTCAGGAAGTTGTCACTGGGACATTCAAAGACAGTTCATTTCAGTTTCTGCAAGCTTTATTAGGCGAACAGTCGGATCAGGGTTTTGCATTCCTTCTCAGGAGCCTGAAAACGTTTTGAGACAGGCAAGATTAGCTGGGTACTTCTCTCTTGCAGCAAACTGTGTCCCAACTGAACGAAAAAATAAGCCCAAAATAAAGCCAAAAAATCCACACAGGTGATTTCCAATAAATCCAGCAGTTCCATAAACTAAGCTGTTTAGAAACCACACCATTTAAGTTGACTAATAAGAGGTTTTGGGTATGGGGGGAAGAAGGGAAGAACAGATTCAGGTATTCAAATATACCAATGTCCACTATTCTTCATCATGAGCCCTCAAACAAATTATGTAGGGTCTTCAGCATTGTGTGTGTATAATGCATTATATTTTTGGTGTTAAATTGTATTTTGAAGATCTCTCGTTTAATTAAGAAAGAAGCATTATATCCTCAACTTGTCCATGTTCCATTGGAAAGCAAAGATAATCTTTATTCAGTCCCATTTACAGCATGTCTTATCAAGTGTGAAAAGAAAGTATAGCCAATCTGTTAAAATTTGACCAAAACAGACCTAGGCCACTGCTGACATAATCATGAGAATCTTAAACAGACACTCAAGCAATACATGTCCTGATCTTCTGTTGTAGGTTATGCTACATAATGGCTTTACTCCAAATAATGATGATTATGAGCTTTGTGCCAGAGTAGAAAATATGATGCTTCCACCCGAGGGTTATTTTGGAATCTCTGCAGCAACTGGAGGTCTTGCAGGTGAGCTTCCAGCATTTTTATTCAAACTTGCAGAAAAGTTTGCTTTAAGCTGTAAATTAGCTCATTACAGACTTCACAATTGAACTTTCACATTAAAGCATGTTGATTTGTTTTTGACAGATGATCATGATGTCTTGTCCTTTCTGACATTCAGACTTTTGGAACCTGGCAAACCAGTGGTAAGATTCAAAATGAGCATTAATTGAAAAAAGCTGCATGACAAATGCAAACACAAAGTGCAACAGCATTCGAGCTGAAAAGAAAGAATGTGGGTTAATTCTCAAGTTTTAATAGATTGAAGGAGATTGGGAAGACTGAAAACGAGCACATTTTGGCAACTTGCTTATAGAGGATATTTTCCCTAAAAACAGTTTTGATACAAATTAAGGTACAGCTACCTTTTGCTTGAAACATGTATATATATTTGGTTTATTTTTTAAAAATTGTGACTTTAATGCAAACGTAGAAATTAGGAGGAGGAACAGACCATTCAGTCCTTCAGACCTGCTTTGCCATTCATTATTGCTCATTATCCAATACATATGCTGTTCCTGTTTTCTTCTCATGCCCTTTGATGCCTTTAGCACTAAGAACTATATCTAGCTCCTTCTTGAAAACATTTTAATGTTTTGGTCACAGAAAGTGGTTGAGGTCAAAAATTCAGAACGCTCACCGCGCTCTGGATGAAGAAATTTCTTGTCGACTGTCCTAAAAGGCCTACTGTGCACCCATTAACTGTGGCCTCTGGTTCTGGACTGCCTGGTCATCAGGAACATACTTCATGCATTTTACTGTGTCTAGATCAGTTGTGATTTTCTGTCTGAGATTCCCCCCACCTCCACAGCCCCATTTTTCTAAACTCCAGTGAATACAGTCCAGTCCCTTTTCATAAGCCAGTCCTGCCATCCCAGGAATCAGTCTGATAAACCTTTGTTGTAATTTCTACAACCAGAACATCTGTCCTAGTGAGACCAAAACTGCACATAATATTTCAAGAGATAAAAGGTACTGCAGATGCTGGAGAATCCGAGATAACAAGCATGGGGCTGGATGAACACAGCAGGTCAAGCAGCATCATAGGAGCAGGAAAACTTGACGTTTCGGGCCTAAACCCTTCATCAGAAATGGGGGAGGGGAAGAGGGTTCTGAAATAAATAGGGAGGGAGGGAGAGGCGGATAGAGGATGGATAGAGGAGAGGATAGGTGGAGAGG
>JAHRHZ010000248.1:31310127-31378114 GCA_024137785.1 Ginglymostoma cirratum | reverse complement strand
ATCTCCTCCCTACCCCCCTACCTACACTCACCTTTACTGGCTCCATCTCCGCCTCTTCGACTTGTCTGCCTCCTCTCCACCTATCCTCTCCTCTATCCGCCTCCCCCTCTCTCCCTATTTATTTCAGAACCCTCTTCCCCTCCCCCATTTCTGATGAAGGGTTTAGGCCCGAAACGTCAAGTTTTCCTGCTCCTATGATGCTGCTTGACCTGCTGTGTTCATCCAGCCCCATGCCTGTTATCCCATAATATTTCAAGGCCTTGGTGAGACCACAACTGTACAAATGTAGCAAGACACCTCTGCTGCTCTTTTAAAATCCTCTTGCTATCAAAGGCAACGTACCACTTGCTACCTGTACCTGCATGGTTGCTTTCAGCGACTGGTATACAAGGACAGCCAGGTGTTGTTGTATCTCCCCCGCTTTGCCAGTCTGTTGCCTGTCAGATAATCTGCCTTCCTGTTTTTCCTGTCATATTGAACAAACTTGCAATTATTGACATTATACTTCATCCACCGTGCGTCTGATTACTCACTCAACTTATCCAAATCACACTGAAGCATCTCTGCATCCTTCTCACTATTCTCTTTTCCACGCAGCCTTGTGTTGTGGAGATGAATGTATAGTTCCTCATTCTAAACCATTAATAATATTCAGTGTCTAGCAGATTAAATTTATGAATTGCTTAAATGGACTGTCTAATTGTACTTCATTTACTGAAGTAAACCATTTTAAGTAATAAATTGCTTGACCTTTGGAATTGTCTATGAACTATTACAGTAATGGACTTTGAACCATTATTATCTTCCAAATGATTTTTTTTGTTTCTGTCCTAATTTTGTTTCAAAGTCATTTTCACTTATTCCGATTTCCTTAATTATTATTGCCTCAGTGCTAGTAATGTTTTGAATGGCTAGGACTGCATGTTTAACTGTTTACTGGAAATTAGTGTTGAAGGGAAGTGTGATGAAACCATTCAACTAAAAACTGAAAGAACCGCTGATGCTGGAAATCAGAAACAGAAGCAGAAATTGCTGGAAAAGTTCAGGTCTGGCGGCATCTGTGGAGAGAAATCAAAGTTAATGTTTGGGGTCCAGTGACCCTTCCTCAGAACTGTTAGGTAGCTAGGAAAAGATAGTTGTTTATGCAAAGATGCTGCCAGACTGGCTGAGCTTTTCGAGCAATTTCATCATTTGTTCCTGGAATAAATTGGTTTGTATTTATGGCTGGATCTTGTAAACTGAAAACAGATAATCTGCCAGGATCAGAGAGACAGGAATCAGCTACACAGCAAAGAATGTGGCTGAAAGCTCTTGCTCTGATTTGAGGAGACCAAATACATGAAGAGTTAAAATGAGGCTGGAAGATTTTCCTAGCTTTGATCAGAGCGAGAGATTTCAAAGAAAATGCGCAATGTCAAAATTCTGGACTTAAAAGTTTTTAGACTGGGAAAGTAAACCCTCGAGTGAAGAATCAATTTAGACTGATTGAGTCTGGGAAAATTGGATATCTACTTAAATGACAGTGTAAAATATTCCTGAGTTTTATTTTGCAGTATAGATTGCTTCTAAAAGGTGTTTAGTCAATGGTGCTTTTTAGCCTGACAGGTAAATCTTAAAACATATTAATGTAAAACAACTTATTTGTTATCCTTTCAGTTAGCAATGGAAGTTTAAAGTTTTATCAGACATTTTACGATCAACATGGTCAGATTTCATTTTCTTTTATTCACTTGTGGGATGTGGGCATTGCTGCTTGGCCAGCATTTATTGCATCCATAGATGCCCTTGAGAAGGTGGTGAGAAGGTGGTGGTAAGCTGCTGCCTTGAACTACTGCAGTCCAGGTGCCTGCAGATGAACCCACAATGACTTTGGGGATGAAATGTCAGGAGTTTGACCCGATGACAGTGAGGGAACGGCAGTTATATTTCTAAATCTGAATGGTGAGTGACTTTGAGGGGAACTTGCAGGTTATGATGTTCCCATCTGCTGCCCTTGTCCTTCATGGAAGTGGCCATGGGTTTGGAAGGTACTGTCTAAGGATGTTTGGTGAAATTCTGCAGTTCAACTTATAGATCAGAGACAGTACACAATGCTGCTACTGAGTGTTGGTGATGGAGGGAACGGATTCTTGTGGATGTGGTGCCAAACGAGTTGCTTTGTCCTGAATGGTGTTAAGCTTCTTGAGTGTTGTTGGTACTGCACCCATCCGGGCAAGTGGGGGAGTATTCTATCACGCTCTTTTCTTGTGCCTTGAAGATGGTGGACAGGCTTTGGGGAATCAGGAGATGGCTTACTCGCTGCAGTATTTCTAGCCTCTGATGTTTAATTGTAGCCATCTTGTAATTAAATGGCTAGTCTAGTTGAATTTCTAACCAGTGTTAACTCCCAGGATGTTGATAATGGGGATTTATTGATGGTAACACTATTGCATGTAAAAGGGTAGTGGTGAGATTGTCTCCTATTGGGGGAGGTCAAGCACCTAAAGATGGTCAGGCCTCTAGAGCAAGTGGGATTTGAATTCAAGATTCCTTGCTCAGAGGTAGGGACATTACCACAGTTCCTCAAGAGCCTTTTGTTTTCAAAGTTACCACTCACTATGGAGATCTTACTGATTTTAGTAATTGAGATACTGAGCAGTACAAGTGAAGAATAATGGCTTCTCAAAAGTAGTAGTCAGCTGCAGAATTGAGGCATGAAATTAGAGTGCTATTTATTAACTATGCTACCATGTACTGTCTGACTAAGCTGTATGTTCTCAAATTTGCACAAGTTGTTTTATGCTAAAAGCATTGATGGAGAGATTGCAGCTGACCTGACCTCAATGTTCAAGGCTGCCCAAGGATGAATTCCATGCCAGCATACTTAATATATGAATGTAAGCTGCAGCAACTACGTTGTGGAAAACAGATAATACAATGATACAAATGTTTCTTAATTAATACTAGAAAAACAATTATTCTTCATTGTTTTTTAAATTTATAGTGAATATAGCTCTAGCCTGTTATGGTATGTATCCTTTTTAAGTCAGGAATTTTATACTAATTGCTTGGATAAAATCAATGCAACAGTGTACTACGGGAACGTTCCTGTATTTGGCATATAATAATTGGACTTTACTGTCTAATAATCCTTTTGAATATTGCTGTCTGTACTTTGATTTTTTTTTTGAATCACTAAATGTGGTTTCCAATCTCGGGCAATAGGAATTGTCAGAGCATTTGTTTGCTGCATTTTCACAAAACATTTTGTGTGACCAGGAGGGAGATATTAAATGTGATTATACTGTGACATCTGATCTGTTGGGCAGTCACAGGGTCTTTTAAGAACATTAGAATTTTGTCTTCAAATGATGGACTGTTAGTAATGGCTAAATAAATTTCTTAATCTAGAGTTAACACCACATGTCTGAATTCAAACTTTTTTTTCCTCCATATATCCTCCCCAATGTTAACAACTTATTCCAAGGCTTTATTCCTCACTACTAGCAATGCTTACCTAAGTGCAAATCCACAAAACCTACCCTATTCAAGCCCATTATACCACATCACTACTTCCTCAGTTGAGGTCAGCTGGTTGAGCAGACTGTAAATTAAACTGGGGTTGTCTTTTTACAGGTGTGGTTTGATACACTACCACGTTTATTTAGTTATCAAAGCATGGTTATGGTTATTTGTCTAATGCGCATTCTTATACTTTGTACTCATTTGCAGAACAGTAGAACTGTTGTTCTTCTGTAGAGTTGCTGTGGCAACGTAATTAACTTAATAAGTAACTTAATCAGTGTGATTTTTAGATTAGTGTCCGTAAATTACACTATAAAGTGTAAGTAATTTTTGATATCTGATTATAGGAGCCTGCTGATTCAACAATTCCCCAAGAAGAAAAAGAGAAATATCGAGAGGAATATGAAAATTTCCAACAGGAACTTGATAAAAAAAAAGAAGAATTTCAAAAAGATCATCCTGATATGCAAGGAGAAGCAGGTTGAAAGAAAATTTTTGTTTTTAAAAGAAAGCAATCTGTTTGGTTCCACATTGATAAACTGTTGGGTTTTGTTACCCTGTCATTTATAGTTGAACGAAATGTTTCTGATTTTAATGTGAATTGTTTTTTCCTAACGCAGAGTTAGCTGTGGAAGCTGAGTTTTATGTCTCTGATTAGTACGATAGTATTTATTGGAAATTTCAATGCATAACTTGCATCACCAAATCTGATCGCCATCCTTCAAATGTATGTCAGAGAATTGTATTGAGTGTTGCTATTTTATTTCAACAATTTCAGATATCTAAAATATTCGCACTTGCACCACACCATGTTCTTGATTCTATTCATAATTGTTTGGAGGTGCCAGTGTTGGACTGCAGTTGACAATGTCAGAAGTAACACGACACCAGATTGTAGTCCAACAGATTTATTTGAAGTTGCAAGGTTTGGGAGCACTGCTCCTTTGCCAGTTGAAGTCAGCACCTCAAAAGCTTGCAATTTCAAATAAACCTGTCAGACTATGACCTGGTATCGTGTGACTTCTGACCATAATCGTAATAGAGCTCAATCTAAACTCAAAGAATTGTAATACAACACTTCTAAAGTTACTAAGCAATTTGAATACCATTATCTGATTGACTACTGATAATTACTTAATGATATTATCGGTGAGTATTCAAGTTTTTTGATCAAGAGGCAATATCAAGTTCCTGCCCAATCGTGTCTTTCCTTATGTTCACAAACTTCTGAAGAGAGAGTGATGAGAATGGCTGAGCATTTTTATATTCCTCTTTAACTCTGCTCAATATAACACAAATTGAAATGACCCAATACACGGCTAGCTAAAAGCTACTGACTGCACAGAACAAGGAATTAATATGGAAAGTACTCGCTTTGTATGATACAGTTTCATACTGAAAAACATTATTGCCATAGGAAAAGCCTCAAAGGAAATTTCTTGAAAGGATTCAGATTCTCATTTGGTAGCCAGTTGACAATCTATTCCTATTTATGAATGTAGAACTTCAATCTACTAGTTCATAAAGTGATGTTAGGTTCCTGTTGAAATGTTTCTACTTGTAAAAGAGATTTTTAAACTGTATTTAAATATCTAATTTTTTTTTGCAGTTCTGAGAGTTAATTTTGTTTTTATGGCAAGGAGCCTAATTGCAAAGAGCACTTAACAGTGATTTAGGAACATGCTGTCCATTAATTTTCTAATCATTTAAAATAGTTGGACAAACTTTGGCATTTGCAATCCCAAACTGAAAGTTTCCCAACTGGGTATGTTTTGTAGTGAATGTAAATCGTTGTGCAAAAGGAAAATAGTCGGTAAATTGAAGTATATGGAATACAACCAAAGTTTATTTTATATTTCTGTAGCTGACTTATTTGAAACTGTAAATGAGCGAGAATTGAGACAAATCTTTGAAGGTCAGAATCGCATCCACCTTGAAATCAAACAGTTAAACAAACAACTCGACATGATTCTGGAAGAACAAAGGAGGTATGTCTCCTTGGTGACAGAGGAAATGGCAAAGAGGGGGACTAATACAGCACCACAAGCAGGACAGGTATGTACTGCAATATATGGCTCCGGGTTATTGTTTTAAAATTAGAATGTTGTACTCCAAATTCCTAATTTGGAGGAGATCAGGGGCTGAGAGGTAAACTATCGGCAGTGAGTCAATGATAGCACGCATGCAAAGTTGTTTCACTTGTGCCTTGTGGGTATCAGGCTGGAAAAAAAAACTGCCTTTTGTGCCCACAACTTGTGGCTGTATAAACAGGACAGCCTACAAAAATAGCTGATAACTTCAAGAGAGCCCAGGGGGCAGAAGTAAGTGTAGTGGCCACCACTAAGGAGAAGGTGCTGGGGAAGCTGAAAGGTCTGAAGGTGGATAAATCGCCTGAACCGGATGGAGTATACCCCAGAGTTCTGAAGGAGATGACTGAGGAGACTGTGGAAACTTTGGTGATCTTTCAAGAATCATTGAAGTCAGTCAGGGAGTACAAAATTATGCAAATATTCTCTGTTCCCTTTACATACTACTTCCTAATTCAGTGTTTTAGTGTAATGCGTGAGTCGGGAAATAAGCTATTCATGTGTATCTGTTAAAAGATTTTAAATTTTGCCTTCCTTTGTTTTTAAATTTTGGATTCATCTCTCTCTCCTGCTCCCCTGCAAAGCATTGAACAAATTATCAAGTTTAATTCAGCAGGCATTGGGTGAAGCTTTTGCTGCTCTTGCCAATCAATGTGTTTTAACCTTCAATTTGATGAATCGTCAGCAAGATATTTCCATTAGAGACGAAATATCTTTGAAATAACTCAAATTCAGTATAGATTGAATCCTTGTGGACATTTTTTGAGTGATGTGCATCAATGCCAATTTGAAGCTAGAGTGAGGTTGAATCAAACCTCACTTAAATTTATTTATTCCAATAGTCTAGTTAAGATTCAGACTCTAATTTTTCTGATCGTGCAACATTTGTGTTATCTACACGAAACAACTTTTCTACAATAATGATTAAAGGAAATTTAAAATTCCTTTGTAGATTTATGACAAATTAGGAAGAAAACATCCCTGAAAAGTATTTGTGTATTGCCTGTATAAATAAGCAACTCAATTCAATAGCACACTTGGCAGAGTAGTTGTTTAACACTTATTTACAAAGAAATAATGGTCTTTGTCTAGATTTATTTGCTGAAATGTTGTCAGTAATAGTAAAATTTAAAATCTAGTTGCACATAGCCAACAAATAACATAGGGGTTTCAGGACAGAATTTCAGTAAATCTGAAGTTACAGGATGTGGTAGAACTGGACTATGATATAGAAATATGATTTGGCCCCTGTTCTGAAATGATACAGTTTGTCCCTATTTCCATATTTCCATTGAGTTTTTTCCATTTAGTTTTTTCCATTTACATTTCTGATGAAAACTGTCCACTAAATAGCCTCAGAGATAATAGGAACTGCAGATGCTGGAGAATCTGAGATAACAAGGTGTAGAGCTGGATGAACACAGCATGCCAAGCAGCAGCATAGGAGCAGGAAGGCTGATGTTTTGGGCCTAGACCCTTCTTCAGAAATGGGATTTCCGATGAAGGGTCTAGGCTTGCTTGGCCTGCTGTGTTTATCCAGCTTTACACCTTGTTACCACTAAATAGCCTGTTGACAGTGCTGCAGAGCCTCTAACTGGTGTGAAGGTGTAGTTAATAACAAACTTACATGTGAATCTTGCATTATTGGTGCAGCTGTGGTATTTATAATAGGAATGTTGACATGTTCAGATGCAACAAAAGTTGTTGGTGGGAAACTGAGTTGGGAAAGTTATTTGGAGGTTCATTATGTACTAATGGTAAAATATCAGAAGGGGGTCATTGCTATTTTGTTTAAGCTGCTTTATGTACTATCTGTTCTGTTGCTTTGAACTTTTTTTTTCTTTTTCTTCCATTTCAGCTCCCTCCAGGCGAGCTTGACAATATCATGAGATACCAGCAAGAGGTGCTTAGGCATGTTGGTGAATTGAAGTGAGTGATAAATGGTTTCTTAAAAATAATTTTGATGTGAAGCTTGTTTATTTCATTTTTAATTGTATTATGAGCCATTTAAACCTTGTGTTCAGAGATCCTACCTTGTGTGCGGTGAGTTACTAAGGAAAAAATGTTTTCAGTTTTTCAGAGCATTCAAAAGAATTTGAATATAAAAGTTAAACATTCGTATTCTTGCAAATGTCCTGACGAGTGCAAAATGAAAAGCTATGACAAAATGTCTTACTTTTTGTTTCGCTTTTAGCAATACTCAAAATTCTGTACTATCAAATAACTGTGTGTGTATATGTGTGTGTTGTATAGTCCCCAACCCTCCCACTATCGACATCCTTTGGGTGGAGAAAGAGGTTTCATCCTTGACCAGAAACGTAACTGGACCTGTGGCAATAATAAAGGTCAGTGGTTGGATACTCTGAGGACAGTGACTCTTCTTGATTCCCCAAAGCCTTTCCATGACGTGCAAAGTCCAAATCAGGAAAGTGATGGAACAACCCCCTACTTGCCTGAATTAGCGCAGCTTCAGCAGCACTCAAGAAACTTGACACCATCCAGAACTAAGCAGCACTCTTGTTTAGCACCACAACCAGGACTGGGGCATCATAGCTGCAATGGATAACAAGCTGCACGACAGTAATTTGCCAAGGCTTCTTTGATAGCACCTACTGAACCAGTGTTATATACTACTAATAAGGACAAGAACAGCATGTATACGGGAACACCGTTTGTTATGTTTGATCCAAACCATATATCACCTTAACCGTAAAATGAACTGCTATTCTTTCATTGACACTAGTCAAAATCCCAAAACTTACTCGCAGAACAGCACTATCTGAGTTGTCCCTTGCATTGACTGTAATAACCCAAAAAGCAGTGCACTACCACCTTTTTAAAGAGGTAATAGGATTGGGTAGTAAATGTTGGCCTTACTGGTAACATCGACTTTTAAAATAACTAGACACAAACAACTTCCCAAAATGTTCTGGTGAAGAATCACCTGATTTGAAACATTAACTCTGCTTTCTTCCCACAGATGCTGCCAGACCACCTGAATTTCTCCAGCAATTTTTGTTTTTGTTTCAAATCAGCAGCATCTGCAGTTTTTTGTTTTATTTCCCAAAATTAATGTATTGTTTTAAACAAGAGTGGCAATCTTTTCAAGTTTTCTAATATAATCATTTATGAGCCCCATTTGATGAAAAGTTATGCAACTTCGGTGAGCAACATTATAAAGAATCAATTCAATCACCAAGGATGTAAAAAGACCTTTTGAAAGAAGTGGCAATATTATCACTCATACTTGTGCTTTTGTGTGAATGCAGTGCATGTTTTGCAATTTGGTTCAAATTTCATGCAGCATGGTACAAATATCTGTATTGATATGAAAAGAGACATACTGTTGAAGCTTCTCATTTTGCACTCAGGACAGGTACATGAAATTTGAAATTTGAAATTCAAAAGGCACAATAATTAAGAAAAAGGTGCTGAACTGCTCATTAGTTGGTATGTCAACCTTCATTAATCAAGGCCATTGAGAATGAGCCAAGGGACTATAATCACCAATACTTGTATTTAATTCCAACAAAAAGGTGCCATACATGCACCTGTTTCTTTTTCTTGCAGAGTTTAAGCTCCTGTGTATGAAAGCACATACCTTTTAACTAGGTTTTGTAATTAAAGCATTTCTACCTCTGGGCCAGAAGATTCAGGTTTGAATTGTGTGATAGAACTTATTGGTCATAGAATGCACATTTTGAGATGTGACTAAAAAGGTCAATTGTCAGCATGTAAATCCTTCCTGCTGAGAGCAGGAGAATTTCCTCGTCAACCATCCTGCAGAACGCACTGGCAAACCAGGAATTTTTGGCCACTCTAGATAATTCAGGAAGCACTGCCTAATTACAGTATCATATTTGACATTAGACTTGTTCTGAATTTTGCAAGTGCTGGCAAGTTGAGTACCATCCTTGGTCTGCCTATCATGAACAGCTGAAAAGGCGTATTGCTTGAGATAAATTGTCAGCCATCAGGGTGAATAGATGATTGCTTGCAATGTATATTACATACTTCATTCTAGGTCTACATCTTCATACCTAAAAAGTGTTCTGTCTAGCTCCAAAGTTACTCTAAAAGGATGAGAGATCCTAAATGTTTCAGCAATGGTTAAAGCTAGCCATTTCATGTTGCTACTATGCGGAAGCAACATGAGTGGTATTTTCCACTAACCTAATGTGATGTTTATTTCTATCACAAAAATGAGCAATGTGGCGTATGAATTTTCATACTGTGCTAGAGTAATGCCACGTCAGCACTTTGTCCAAATTGCACTCTTTACCGCCTTTATCTTTCTTCAACCAGCCACCTGTCCTAATATCTGTGCATGTGGATCTGTGTTAAATGTCGTATAATTTTGCCTGAGAGTTTGGTGGAGGCAGATGCTCTCACAGCATTTAAGAATCATCTGGGTGACCACTTAAAATACCATGGAAGAGGAGGCTGTAGACCAAGTGCAGATAAAAGGGAATGGTGTAGTTTCGTGTTTGTTGGTTGGTGTGGATCTCTTAGGCTGAAGGGTTTGTTTCTAAACATTATGACTGTATAACTCTTAATGCTTCGAAAAATACCTTGATGTTTCATGACATAAAGGTGCTACATGCTTCATATCTGATTCATTTTGAATGATGCTATGGGAGATCTGGGAATTGATGGGTTAGCATAAACTGAAATTCTGTGCTTCAGCTAGGTAATTTAGATTGCCAAAAGGATTAGATGAAATCTAAGGCACAGAAAGTCCTGGCTATATTTGTAGCTTTCTCATGGCCACAATGTGATCAGATATTGTACTTCATTGAATAACTCTACTAAATTAAATTTTTATCTGTTAATCATACAGTAGAAGCCTTGGAAGGGGAGATTATCTGGATAAATTCTTAATGCTCTAGGATACATCTCGTAGGTGGCTTCACAATTTTTCTGAAGGGACTAGTGTCATTGTTTCAAAACATTGTGGGCAGAGTTGATCTTTCGTTTGAAACTAAAATCACTGCTGCAAAGCCTTGTTGTACCTTGGAGCTTTTTATTTGTTAATTCATGTTGTAGATTTGCCCATTTAAATTGGTTCCAATCTTTTCATCTACAGAACCACAATGACTTTATTTTCAGTACCTTTTAAAATTCCTCAAAATTTTCAATTTTATAGTAATTACTCTGATGTGAATTTTGCAGACAAGACCAAGATTTATTGACTATAACTGATGACTCAAGGCCACTTCAGAGGGCTTTGGTATGTTTATCGCATTGAACTGGAATTCATTTTGGGTGGGACTGAATGAGGATGGCTGATTCTCCTTTCCTAAAAAACATTTGTGAATGAGCTGTTTTTCATAATTTAATGATCCTGGACTAGCTTTTTAACTTCATAAAACCAAATTCAGTTCTTTTCAAAATATCATTTTGGAGATCTAACCTAGATTTTCTGGATTATAAATCCTGTAATTTCTACTATCAATCAAACAAATGCATGTTTTTTTATTAGTCAGCTACAGTTAATCTAGTACCCTTAATGCTAAACCAAATTACTTTGTTTTAAAACTGTTCTCTTTATGTTGCAAAGCTTTTTTTTTAAAAGGCAACACGCTTCACCATTTGCTTAGGACTAATATTTTAATGTGCAAGAATTCATCCAAGTATAAAACGTCATCTTTGTGTAACTGTATTCCTGTCATTTTGTGGGACCAAAACACAGTGCATTTTAAATACATTGGTAGGTAGGTAATAAAAGGTAAATTTAGAATCAATGTTTGGAAGCTATTCTTAAACCAGAGAGTGGTTAACATCTGGAAAATTTTAGTTGGCAGAATGACAGTGAATACCAAAGAATGAAACAATGCAGGATAGGTTAATTTAAATGAGCTCAATTATATTTTTCTCCCCTGTCTTAAGATCTTAACTGAAAATACTTGAATGCAATCAGTCTAAGTTAGTGTGAATGTAAATACATAAAGCATGGTAAATAAGGCCAGTGAGCATCAGGTGCACATGGCCACATGGGGAAAATTATTTTGTGATATTGAGACCTTGCTGATAAAAAACGCACAGCTGGGCACAGTTGAATACAAAATGGGGAAGGAAATGGAGAAAGGATGACTGTTGATTAAAAAGAACGTTGGTTTTATCGAGTCTCCAAGAAAGAATTAGAACAGAATCCATTTGGCTAGACTCAATGATTACCATTGCATCTTCTGACGTTTTGAAAGAAACTTGAATAAGTGCAAATCTGCGTAGCAATAACAGAGGGCTTGATTTTTCCAGTCTATTGTGGAGTAGTCACAATTTAAATGGACAGAGAGGGAGATAGCATTTGAAGTGTTTGGAAGAATTTTTTCAACTGTCTCTTGCCAAATGAAGAAGGTGACATTTCTGGATTTGGTTCTCAGTAATGAGGTGGCTCTAGCAATGATAGAGGAATGTTTAGAGATTAAATAATGGTTCAAATCATTATTTAAATAGTGATTATTTAATTTGTCTATTGAAAAGAACAAGATGTGACCTGAAGTATAAATACTTAACTGGAGGAGGACCAGTTTCTGAACACCACTCTCTTAGGCAGATTGGAATCTAAAATTTGCAGACATCTAGAAATAATGTAACGTCTTAAGAGGTGGTTTGGGTCAATTCCATCCAGGAAATAGTAGGCCACTGGCAGCCAAAGCTCCGTGAGTGATGGTGTAAGATGCAACTGTGGTACGGTACATCGTACAATAGTTTTATGTTTTATTCAAGGGATGTAGGTGTCACTGGCTCGGCCAGTATTTAATGCCCTGCAGATGTTGGTGGTGAACTGCCTCTTTGAACTCCTTTAGACAATCTAGTGTTGAAACACCCACAGTACTATAAGAAATTCCAGGACTTTGATCTAACAACAGCAAAAGAACAGTTATATAGCTCCATGACTTGCAAGTAGTGATATTCTCAAATATCTGCTGCTCATGACCTTCTAGATGGTAGAGGTCATAGATTTGACTTTGAAAGGTGCTGTCAGAGGAGTTGCAATGAGTTGCTGCAGTGCATCTTATAGATGGTGCATAGAGCTTCCACTGTGCATTGCTGGTGGAGGGTCTGAATGTTTAAGATGATGTGCCGATCAATTGGTCTATTTTGTGTTGGATATGTTGTTGGAGCGATACTCATCCAGCCAAGTGGAAAGCATTCTATCACCCTTGTGATGTGCCTTGTAAATACTAGACAAACTTTGTGGGGATGGGAAGTTTTACTCACCTCTGGTCAGTAGTAATGGCTCAAGGTTGGTCGTTGGTAACCCCAGGATGTTGATGGTGTGGAATTCAGTGATGTTTATGCCATGGAATGCACTGGGATAATGGTTAGCTTCTGTCCCATTGGACAAAGTTATTGCCTGGTGCTGGTATGGCACAGATGTTGCTTGCCAGTTATTGGCTAAAGTCTGAATGTTGTCCAGCTTCTGCTACGTGTGTGCATAGTCTGCTACGTCTCACTTTATGAGGTCAGCCATTTACAATGTTGGTCCAAATTGGACGAATGAGGTTAGAAACTGCATGGCAGTACTTAAACAAGCAACAGTGTGTAAGTTGCTGTTTAGCAAATGCTATGTGATAACTCTGTTAATCTGCCTTCTATAAATGTGTTAGTAGAGACTAGACCAGATACTAATTGACCGTTTTGGATTTGTCCTGTCTTGCTGCCAGGACATATTTGGGCAACTTTCCACATTGCAGCATAAATGCTGCTGTTATAGATGGACTGGCACAGCTAGCTCCAGAGAACAAGTTTTTGGTTCTAGTGCCAGAATATCGTCAGGTCTGATAGCTTGTGCAGTATACAATGCCTTCAGCCATTTCTTGATATCACTTAGAGTGAATCAAATTGCTGGCGTCTGTGATGCTGTTGACCTCCAGACAAGGCAGATCGAATCGTCCACAATTGCAAGCTTAAACACATTGTTACAAAGTTACCACAAATGCAGAAATTGCATTTTCTTAAACAGATTAAAATATACCTGCACCAAGTCCCAAGGTGCTGCTTGGTATATTTTGCTAATAAAAGGAAGATGGTGTTTCCTCAGTATATTTCCTCTATATCAGAAATACTGTTGCTGATATAACACTGAACCACTTTGGGATAGATATTTTCATATCAATCTGTAAGTAATGTTATTGCGCCTCTATAGGACAGATAAGACTTGAACCTAAGCCTCCTGGGTCAGAGGTAGGGACACGACCACTGCACTTCAAAAGCCCCTCTTTAGGCTGTCCTAAGGTTTGTGAAAGATGATATACAAATACAACTTACTTGCAATGCTAGGAAGAGCCCTCAGTAAAGTTGATTTTAGCAAGTTTTTTTTTTAATTTCTTTGGACATTGGTGTTGTTTTCAAGATCAGCATTTTTGTTGCCCAATCCCAATTGCTATTGAACTGAATGTTTGCTGGAAGGCATTCAGAAAGACCCACACTACTGTGTCTGGAGTCACATCTGAGCCAGACTGGGTAATGATGGCAGATTTCCTTTCCTCATTGACATTTGTAAAACCAAAGTTTTTTTAAAAATTCCTGGTCACCATTATTGAGACTTTTAACTATATGTTTTATTATTAAATTTAAATTCCATCAGCTGCCATGATAGAATTTAAACCCATGTTCCTGGAGCATTAGCCTACACCTCTGGAATACTAGTCCAGTGAAATTATTTCTAAGATCCCAACTTTTCATGAAGTTGCGGTTACATACCTACCAATGTGTGAACTAGGAACGGGACTAAACTACTCAGCCCCTTGAGACTATTCAGCCAATCAATAAGATTGTGGCTGGTCTAGTTGTGACCTGAAATCCACATTCCTGCCTACCCTCATAACCTTTGACTTCCTCATTACATTTCTGTCATGATTCATTAGTAATCTTTTGTGTACTTAAATAGCTCCAATCCAATTAGAAAATACACAATTTCCATGATAATATAGCATTGAAAGACACTTGCTCTTCAGATCACTTGTCAGCATTAAGTACAAGTGTAGCATGTAACTTCTAATGCTGTTCATTGAGGTGTAGTTTGTTATTACAGACAAGTTGTACCGTGACAGCACTATTGCTGATTAAAAAGCAATGGCCTGAGTAGTCAGGTTTCTTCAGCAGTAGTTCTTATTTTTCTACTTCCACAGACATTCAATTGTGAAAACATTTGTACTTTTAAAAAATTGCAGTTTTCAAGAATTTGGAGGCAGCCATGACAGTATAATTATTTAAAGTTATTATTTTTGACAAAGGTATCCATTCTCTTGTATTGAAGGTTGACTTTATGATTGCAAAATGAGTATCACAAAATTCCTTTTCGTCTTTATTTTTTGGCATTTTGGAGTTTTTGATTCAAGATAGACACACAGTTCTTAGCATTTTAAAAATTAGCTGTTTCGGCATAAAGCATTCCCAATTCTGTATTGTGTGGAACATCTGCTTCTGATTGCTGTTGTCCAATCTATTGGAAAATTTTAGAGAAAATGTGCTTAACAATTGTTTATGCAGCTCAAAGTATAGGCTCTGTTGTGATCTAAAAACATTGCACTTGTTCAAAATGGAGAGAATTTGCTTCATTTTATGAACAGGTAGGTTGATATTATTTGTAAATGATGGATAGCTTATATTTGTCATGTCACAGAATCCAGAGTTTTTACAGTGTATTAAATGATGAATTACTGGGACAGCTGAGCAGAGACGATCGTCTCCGAAAAATTATAGATTAGACAAATCAGCAACCTTATTACTTGTTCATTCGACAGACTTTGACTTTAATAATCTTGACTTTTATTTGAAGAAATCAGATTAGATTTCCTTGCAGTTTCTGTCTTATCTCATTTTTATCTTTTATTGTATATTAGAGTGTATTGTGGGGATGGCATGTCTGATCACAAAACTTACTGGATTAAAGAAATCTCTAAAACATGAGCAACAATTTCAGCCATAAATTTTAAGTCTTAACAGAGCAAACTTTGTTTTGTTTCTCGTGGATTTGCATGTTGAATGCATGAGATTTATTAATCGTTTTAATAAGAACAGCAAAAAATATGTAGAACAAGTTGTAATTTTGAAGACAACATCAACTCTTATTAAGTAGTGATCTCTATTGGAAGGATTAGGAAAATTGTCATGTGTATTGCTACCAAATTAAACTTTATTGCCCAAGAGAGGCTTGGGGCTTTATATCTTCTATGTACTTGGCCCTGGCACGTGAGAGTGAATAAATTATATAGAAGAAGGTGTTCAGATTCTTAAAATTACTGCACTCGATACTGAGTCCTGAAGGCTGCAGGATTCCCTAGAATAAAATGAAATGCTGATCTTCCAGCTTGTACTTGGCCTGGAAACATGGTGATGTGTTGAAGTGACAGGCAACTGAAAGCTTGGGGTCATTTTTCCAAGCGGAACAGTATGTGTTCTGTGAAACAGTCACTCTGACTGGGTTTTGCCTCCCCATTGTAGAAAGTTCCCAATGGACTTGATAGAGTAGATATCAGTGGCTATGGCTTTTGATTTTGTACAAATTCCAAATCGAGATTTGATAGATTTTGGAGATATTTGGAATAGTTACTTAGAACAGCACGTTCTAGACCCAACCAGTGACCAGCTATATTGAACCTGGTAACCTGGTATTTTATAATAAGGCTGGATACTTAATGATCTCATAGTGAAGGCACCCCTAGATGGCAGTGATCATTGTGTGATTTTGTTTTTGCATTTGGTTTGAGGGAGAGTGGCATGTGACAGATTTTTAATGTAAATAAGAGCAAAGAAAACATAAAATTGTGCAAAGATAGAAGACATGTCAGAAGATTGGACAGAATACTAAAGCAAAGAATTGCTACAAATTAATAAAGATGAAAAAATATTGTTAGAGAACACTAGCCGGAACTATAAAAACAGTAACAGTTTCTATACATTATTTTGAAGAGTAAAGTGAGCTTTGATCTTTATAAAAAAGGAATTAATAATGGAAAATGAGGCAACGATGGATGAATTGATCAGGGATTGTGCATCAGCCTTCCTTATAAAGGATAAAAGTAACATCTCAGAAGCAACTATAAATGAGGAAATGGGAGGAAGAATCCAACTTGCATGGGTTTGGGCAGCACGGTGGCTCAGTAGTTAGCACTGCTGCCTAACAGCACCCGGGATCTAGGTTCGATTCCACCTTCTGGCGACTATTTGTGTTGAGTTTGCACATTCTACCCGTCTACGTGGGTTTCCTCCCACAGTCCAAAGATATGCAGGTTAGGTGGATTGGCCATGCTAAATTGCCCATAGTGTCCAGCGATGTGCTGGCAATATGGATTAACCGTGGGAAATGCACACTGTAGGGATTCTGTGATTCTATCAGTTATGACTACTCCGTCCCCACTATCATCTGACTTCTCTTCTTCCCTGGCTTTCTATCAACAATCTCCATGTCTGCCTTGTCCTTCTTGTCCTCCTCCCCCTGCCCCCCCACCCCCACCCCCACCCCCACCCCCACAAGCTTTTTCTCTGGGCTCTGTCTCCACCTATCCACTTACTCGTAGTTCTAAGCATCTTTCACTCCTCCCCCGCCAACTACACACCAACCATATCTCTTGTCATTTGCATCAGTACCACCTTTTCACCGTTGCATTAGTTCTGAAGAGCTGTCAATGGATTCAGTGTTGACTGTGTTTCTGTCCACTGATGCTGCCAGACCTGCTGAGTTTCTTTGGCAATTTGTTTTTCTTTGTTTCAGAATCTTTTCTTTATTGTGAACGGAATTGAATACAAAATTAGGAAGGTTATTCTCCAGTTATACAGGGCACTGGTGAGATAACATCCGAGTACAGTATGTGTTTGTCACCTTGTTTAACAAAAGAATCAAATATGTTGACAGTTCAGAGAAGGTTTACTGGGCTAAAACTTGGAATGAGTGGGTGGCCTTATGAGGAGAGGCTAGGTTTGCATCTGTTGAAGTTTAGAGACCAAGAAGTGACTTGACTGAAACATATAAAACTCTGAGAGGGTCTTGACAGTAAATGTGGAGAGGATGTTTCCTTTTCTGGGATAATGTAGAACCAAAGGTCACTGTTTACAAATAAGGGTTTGCCCTTTTTAAACAAGAGATTAGGTGAAATGTTTTTTTCCAGAATGTTGAGAGTCTTTGGAGCTATCTTCGTGAAAAGACAGTGGAGGCATACATATTTTTCAGGCAGAGGTCACGAGATTCTTGGTAACCAAGGGAATGAAAGGTTGTCAGGATAGGTGGGAAAGTGGGTTTGACATTACAATCAAATCAGCTATGATCTTATTAAATAGCAGAGCAGGCCTGCGGGGCTGAATGGCTTACTCCTGCTCCTTCTGAACAGAATGACGGACTTGCTGAGCCATTTCAGAGGACAGCAAAGAATTGCCCATGTTGCTGGGGGCCTGGGGTCACATAAGTCAGACAAGGTAAAGATAGCAGATTTTCTCCTGTAAACATCACTAGTGAAACAGATGGGTTTTTATGACAATCAGCGGTAATTTCGTGATCACTATTACTGAGATTAGTTATTAATCAATTGAATATAAATTTCACCAGTTGCCAGCCCATGACCCCCAGAGCATTATTGGCGTGGGACTCCAGGTAATAGTCCACTGACATTATCACCACACCGCCAACTCATCTCAATGACCCTAGACAGAAATGGGAATAAATATGCACGTCAGTCATGCTGTAATTGAATGACAGGCTGACTATCTTATTCTCATTCCTGTGTTCCACTAGCACTAATGAACAGACAAATTCTGCAATTTTGATGCATATTTTGAAATGTTTTCAGTCATTCACGGGATGTGGGTGTTACTGGCTGCACCCGCATTCATCGCCTCTCCCTAATTGTCCTGTAGAAGGTAGTGGTGTGCTCACTTCACTGCTGCAGTCGTAGGGGTATGTGGACATCCACAGTACTGTTAGTTTCCTAGATTTTGTCCCAGCACCAGTGAAGGAATGGCGATACATTTCCAAATCTGGTCAATGGCTTTGGAGTGGAACTTGACAGAGCTTCCGAAGATCAGTCATACTTGACTAGAAACATTAACATTGTTTCTTGATCTACAGATGCTGCCAGACCTGAGTTTATTCAACAATTTCTGTACTTGTAACTCCTTAATTTATTGCTTGTGCTTCTAAAGGTGAAGTCCATAGGATGTGTATAAATCTTCAGTCTGATCATTGTTTTCATTTGAATTTGGAAAGTGTAAGAAATGGATCAGTGATTTTTAAGACAATTAAATCAGGAGCGAATACACTGGATCTTGCCATGAGAATCATTGCCCACAAATATTGTGTGCATGTTTGCACTGGAAGTAGTCAGTTATGAAAACAGTGATTATGTTACTGGATTGGATATCCAGGTCCAAGCTTCCCAATTCTGCTCCAACAGCTGAGGAATTTAATTAATTAAATCTGAAATAACTCTAGAATTAGTAATGATGAAATAAAGATTAGATTTTCAGAAAAAGAACTGTCTGGTTCACTAACAGTGTAGCCTATACGTGATTCCAACAATGTGGTTAACTCTTAACTGCCCATTGAAATAGCGTACCAAGCCATGCCATTTCATTCAAGAAGGTGACTCACAACCTTCTTGCAGGCATCCTGGTATATCCATGAAAGATTGAAACTGTCTGTCAGCTATGATACATAGTTTATTAGTTCTTGCATTCTAAAATATGGAATACAGAGAGGAAGGAATATTTATTCTAACTATTGTGTAAATAAAGGTTTACCCAGGCTTTATCTGGTTCTGATTCTGTCTTCTATTTGTCAGAAGGACTTTCTTCTAGTTTTGACTCCCAATAACTTATGCATTGGTTTAACGTCAAATCTTTTACACTTTTTTCAGATATGTTCAATTTTTGCAGCTGTAAACATTTTAAAATGACAATGAAGTGTGAAATGACTGAATTCTTTATAGCTATAAAGTGAAATCCATGCCTGTACTAACACAATTGCTACTTACTATACGGAAGATTTTTTCCTCTTTGTTCTACTAATGCTGTTTTACAGCGTGAGTAAGGATTTATGAGGACCCAATTTGAATGAAATGTATGGTTTCAGACAGATTACTGAGGAATGGTTTGAAGATCAAATTCATGATTGTGTATTATGTTAACAGACAGGGATTAAAGGCCTGATAAAAATGCCTCTAGCTTTCATTTTAATCTACTTTGTACAATGTGTCTTTGCTGTTCCAATCTCTCAATGGCTTTTATTTGTTAAAATCGTTTACTTCCATTAAGAATAAAAAATTCTTAGTGGACTTGATGGAGTTTTCTTTTTAATGATCTAATTAATTGAAGTGTCTGTTACCTTTTAAAAATGGAAGGGAAGCATTTTAAGCTCCCAATCTGTGTACTTCTACTTTTTGCAATGATTTTCTTTTTCTCTACTAATACACACTAAACTATTGTGTACTCATTTGAATCAATATTTTGGTATAGCTAGTTAGTCCTAGATGTTTTCTTGTGAGCAATTTGATCCTTTTATTCAGAAAATATCTGGCTTTTGGCTTCTTTTGTTTTCATTGGAACAGTTAAATTTCTTGAACTACTTGGTTCCTAGGACGAAGAACTAGCCCTCGGTCGTAAAACTATTGTTGTTTTGATGTGTATACTTTTCTGAAGTTGAGATGTAGATGCAAGTGTTCCACCCCACTACCAAATATCTCAGCAATCTTGAAAGATTGTCTTCTCAGTTGGATTCATTTTGAGTAGAATATTTAAATAAAACTTCGACACAGACTGGGTGAAAATGTTTTCCATTCTGAGGGTTGACGGAGGCTACCCATTTTGCTCCTCTGCATTAGAATATTGATTAAACATAAGCAATATCCATTTGAACAAAATTGATGAGACCTATGGTGATCTGTTTGTTGGGTCAATCTGAATGAGCTGAGCCATGATAAATTTAGTCTATGAAGCTTAAATTGCAAAATTAAATGAAATTTATCTACCTGCAACGTGGTGTCAACTTTGGCAATCGTGGTAGTTTTAATGCCCAAGTCAAAGTTGAGAATTCAAGCCTCACTCCAGAGACTTCAGACACAATCTAGGCTGGCACTTAATTGTAATACAGACTATTACTGCAGTAACCGAAGTTCAAAACTACCATCTATTTTCTCGGATGGATGCAAGAGATGCAAAGGAACTATATAAAGAAACAGGAGACTTCTCTTGGTGACCTGATCAATATTTATTCTTGCAGAATAAAATATGGAATATCAAGAGAAAGGAATGTTCATTCTAACTGCCAACCTATAGTGTAAATAAAGGTTTTCCCAGGTTTTTAGAGAAGCACAATATCTGGTTCTGTCTTCTATTTATGTCATAAGGGCTTTTTCACTGTTTGGCTCCCAATAAGTTCTGTTTTGATTTAAGTTCCTCACCCAGTATCTGAAACAGATGTGGTGTTGTGGGACCTGGTGTGCAAATTGGCATTGGGTGAAGATGATCAATGGATGTCCTTTGCTTTGAGACACCTTGTCAAATGCCTGCTGAAAATCAGGTTAATATACAAAGAGCTTGTGATCTAAGGGGTAACCGAATAGAAGACCAATCCTCTCTCCACTCTTAACAGGAACAGGTTAGGCATTCTGGAGTGCCACAGGGATCAGTACCAGGGCTTCCAACTATTTATAACTTGGATTAATGTACCTAGATGAATGAACCAAATGTGTGGTCACTAAATTTGCAGATTACATAGGAGGAAAAAGAAACAAAGAGTCTGCAAAAGGATTTCTTGCACCCACCTGACCTATCCTAAACACTGCATTGGTTACTTGGCTTCTTTGCACACTGGCATCTTACCCAGGTGGTACCCGAACCCCCCCCCCCCACCTCACATATTTCATTTTGACAGCTGCTATCAAACATTACTGTCTAGGCCTTCAAATACCTGACTACAGCATCTGACTGCTGTGAATGAAAAGGGGGCTTGGTTTGCCCTCCCCCCGACCGTTCTGCACCAAGAGAATGTCAGAATGGAAGTGCGGCCCTGCATTTCTGAAGGAGCGCTGATTGGAATGCCCTGTTGGAAATGCTAAACTCTCTCCTTTTGTAAAGAAAGAAGTGATAGAGTGGGAATCTGCGAGTGATTGTTGCTTCTTGGAAACTCTAGTCCAGTATATTCTATATAGATTATTAAATGCAACATATCTTTCAAGTATCCTTACTGATCTGTTGTATCTGTTTATAGGAATTCTGTAACTAATGCCCTGAACCAAGCAGCTCAGCTTCCAGGTGGTGCAACAGGAAGCTATGAAACAATTCAACATTTCCATGAAATAAAAGAAAACCTTCATACTGTTAAAAGAGATCTTGCTGCATTAGTACAGAGAAATGTAAGTCTTGTTGTAAATTTAATGCTTTGTGTAGAAGCTTATTATTCTAATATTCTGCAGGAAAATATTTAATGACCCAAATGAACTTCAGTTTAGTTAGTTTTCCTTTTGTATTGTTCAGAAAGGAAGCCTCAGTTTATGGTCAGAAATCCTTATGGGGCTGTACATGATGAAGTAATGTTCAGAAACATAATCTTGGATGAAATTGAGAGAACCGTGCATGTAAAAACTATTTATATTGTTGTGAAGGAGCAAATTTAAACACTACTTAACTCTTTAAAATTGCTCACTTACTCAGAAGAACTCTATGTTGAACATTCGGCCCATTCCCACTAAGTGGGTTGAAACCACGCAATTGCTTTATTTTTTCTTGCTCTTTTTGGTTTGATTGTAAGTTACTTGTACAGCACAGTACCCAACCAGATATCACCTCATGCTTCTATTATGCATCTAAATGTGGGGAAAATGGCCTTCGCAGAGATTGAAGTTGGATAAATGATTCATGGAACTTGAAGCTTAAAGTTTCCTCACTTCACTGCCAGCCTTTTCTATACGTCCATTTGCAACTTTGCACCATGTGTTTTGGCACCTTTTTTTTAAATGAGCATGTGTCTTATGTTTTTCTGGGCAGGGAGGCATTTAAGGATATGATTTCAAGTCTTCAGGCAAGAGCATGTGCTAAATCTTCACAATTTTCCTCGACTCAAGGCAATTATCATTGAAACAAAATACACTATAGATGCTCGGAATCGAAAATAAAAACCAGACAATGGTGAAACTGCTCTGCAGATCAGCTGAGAAAGAAACAGTTAATGATAACCATAAGATGTCTGTCAAAGTAGGTCATTCAGCACGTTGAGTCTTCTCCGCTGTTCAATGAGATCATGACTGATCTAATGATCCTCAACTCCACTTTCCTGCCTTTTCCCCATAACTCTCAATTCCTTTACAGATTTAAAATCTGTCTGTCTCAGCCATGAATATACTTAATCACCCAACCTCAACAACTTTAGTCAAGCCTTTGTCAAAGTTCCACGTGGTAGACTGATTAGGAAAGTTAGATCACATAGGATTCAGGGTGAGGTGCCAATTGGATACAAAATTGACTTAACAATGGGAGACAGAGGATGGTAGTGGGTTCACTTATTTTTGTCATTTATAAAGACAATATGAATGAGAATGTAGGAAGCATGGTTAGTGAGTTTGCAGATGACACCAAAATTGGTGGTGTAGTGTACGGTGAAGAAACTTATGAATTTTGTGTTCTAGCCACTCAGTCAAGCCCGTCCCTATTACCAATGATAAAATGTACTCTCAGAATGATCAGCCAAGGCCCAGAAATGTTATGTCATCTGTATCCTCTTGCACAAAAACAAAGAGAAGAGAACAAAGAGATCTTTATCAATTGGGTCAATAGTCTGAAGAGTGACAGATGGAGTTTAATTTAGATAAATATGAGATATTGCATTTTTGTAAAACAAACAAGGGCAGGACTTATACAATTAATGGTAAGGCCCTGGGTAATGTTGTCGAATAGAGAGACCAAGGGATTCGGGTACATAATTCTTTGAAATTTGTGTCACAGGTAGACAGGGTGGTTATGGAGGCATTTTGCATGCTTATCTTCATTGCTCAGACCATTGCATATAGGAGTTGGGACATGTAGAGGTTGTACAGGATGCTGGAGAGGCCTCTTCTGGAGTACTGTGTACAGTTCTGTTGCCCTGCTATAGGAAGGATGTTATTAAATTGGAGAGGGTTCAGGAAGGATTTACCAGGATGTCAGAGTTATAAAAATAGGTTGGATAGGCTGCAACTTTTTTCAATGGAGCGTAGGAGGTTGAGGTCTGACCTTATAGAGGTTTATAAAATCATGAGGGGCATAGATGAGGTGAACAGCAAAACTCTTCTCCCCAGTGTGGAGAGTTCAAAATTAGGGGGCATGTTTTTAAGAGAAGAGGAGAAAGTTTTAAAAAGGACGGGAGGGGCAACTTTTTTACACGGAGAGTGGTTCAT
Organism: Ginglymostoma cirratum; assembly: GCA_024137785.1. Taxonomy (NCBI): domain Eukaryota; kingdom Metazoa; phylum Chordata; class Chondrichthyes; order Orectolobiformes; family Ginglymostomatidae; genus Ginglymostoma; species Ginglymostoma cirratum. The sequence continues at coordinate 31,354,155 of JAHRHZ010000248.1, read as the reverse complement.
GTGTGGAATGAGCTACCAATTGCAGTTCCAACCTACTCAACCTCTGCTCATATCGCAGTACCTCCATGCGTGGTATCAGCCTAATGATCCTTTTCTAGATTGCCATTAATGCCAGTGTGCCTTTCATTGATAAAGGTCCAGATCAATTAACTTTCGTTTAATAATCTGATTATCTGCTCCACAATGCTTACACATCTCTTATCATACGTGCGAATTGCCCTTACTGTTTACCTCTGCCTGACTTTAGATATACATGCAGATTTTTACCTTTATGTAGATTCCTTCGAAGTTTAAGCTAAGCTATTATTCTGCTGAACTAAGTCCTTCTGGAGAGTCTTGTGCAAGAGGATACGGATGCTATAACATTTCTGGACCTTGGCTGCTCATTCTGCGAGTATATTTTATCATTGGTAATAGGGAAGGGCTTGATTGAGTGGCTAGAACACAAAATTCATAAGCAAAATAAAAACAGAAAGAACTGCAGATGCTGTAAATCAGGAACAAAAGCAGAAGTTGCTGGAAAAGCTCAGCAGGTCTAGCAACATCTGTGAAGAAAAATCAGTTAACGTTTTGGCTCCAGTGACCCTTCCTCAGAACTGATGGTAGCTAGGAAAATATTGGTTTATATACAAAAGATAGGGTAGAGGGGAGGGGGATAAGGAGTAAACAATAGGTGGCAATAGAGCCCAAAGAGAGAGAACAGTTGGACAAAGGCGTTGATAATGATCTGGCTAGGAGGGTGAATAGCTGTAAATGGGGACTGTTAGTGACTAACAATCGATAGTGTGTAATGGCAGACTGTGATAACAAGCTCTGGTAGAGGGCTGGGACATGGGAGAGTTTAGGCCCTAAAATTATTGAACTGTATATTGAGTTGGGAGGGCTGCGGGTCCCCAGGCGGAAAATGAGGTGTTGTTCTTCTAGCTTGCACTGAGCTTCCCTGGAACACTGCAGCAAGCCTGAGACAGAGATGTTGGCCAGGGAACAGGGTGGTGTGTTAAGGTGGCATGCAACTGGAAGCTGAGGGTCTTTTTTGCAGGCAGAACGTAGATGTTCTGCAAAGTGGTCACCCAGTCTACGCTTCGTTTCCCCAATGTAGAGGAGACCACATTGTGAGCAGCGAATGCAGTAGACTAGACTGTGGGAAGTGCAGGTGAAGTGTTGCTTCACCTGGAAGGTATCTTTGGGCCTTTGGATACTGGGGAGGGAGGACGTAAATGGACAGGTGTTCTCTCAGTTCCTCTGTCTCTGTCGCATATGTTCAGATGAGTCCAACTTTTTTTTTCTTTCGTTTACGGAATGAGGGGTATGCTGGCTAGGCCAGCATTTATTGCCCATCCCTAATTAGCCAGAGGGCAGTTAAGAGTTACCCACATTGCTGTGGGTCTGGAGTCACGTGTAGGCCAGATCAGGTAAGGATGGTAGTTTTCTTCCCTAAAGGACGTTAGTGAACCAGATGGGTTTTTGTCCGACAATCGACAGTGGATTCACGGTCATCATTTGATGCTTAATTCCAGATATTTTATTGCATTCAAATTCCACTATCTGCCATGGTACGATTTGAACCCAGGTCCCCAGAACATTATCCGGGTCTCTGGATTAACAGTCCAGCAATAATACCACTAGGCCATCACCTCTTCCAACTTCGGCAAGGGAGCCTCCAAAATGTCCACCTTCTTCCTCAACCGAAGATTCCCAGCACCATTGTTGACAGAGCCCTCAACTGGGTCCAGCCTATCTCTCTCATTTCTGCCCTCACCCCCTCTCTTCCTTCCCTCAACAGCAATAGGGTTCCCGTTGTCCTTACCTACCATCCCACAAGCATCCAAATCCAGAAGATCATCGGATGTCATTTCCGCCAACTCCAGCGAGATGCCACCACCAGACACACATTCCCCTCCCCTGCCTAAATTCATAAGCAACTTTCAATGTCAGACAATATTTTTCAGAATATTAAATGATCCAGAAAAATATGTTCACCCAGGGCCAATTTTTGCTTTTAAATGGCAAACTTGAGAACAGGTGGTTCCACTGTATATTAAGTAATGTCTACATTCATTCAAGACTAATACATGGTTATTGTCTTTAACAGCTAAACGCCGAAAAGCCTAAATGCCCAGAATTGCCCCCATTCCCATCATGTTTGTCCACAACTCATTTCTTCATGTTTGTGGCAGTTCAAACCGTGTTGTTTATTGGTTATATCATGTATCGGTAAGTATGATCTTTTATTGATGATGCAGACTATTATTTGCACTTTGTAGCTCTTTTAGGAATTTAAATAGTTAACCTAACTTTTAAATGTTAATTTTGATGTATAAAGTGTTGGAAGATGAATAGGTGCTTAGATGTGCTATATTCACTACCAATAATTTTTCTTGGCTAAGTACAATTCCTATGAAGAACATGACCTTTTAACGTACAAAATTAGCCGAACATCATTGTCATTAAATTCTTAATGCTACACACTTATTCATTCAATGTCGCATAGCATTGTATTTTTCCTGACCAGTTCATCCTTTCTCTTGGTTACACCTAAAGAAATTGCTTTACTCTCAGTAAATGCCTCTGATACTTAGCACCAGGCTAGTCAAGGCTTTTGATCACTATATGGATGAATAATATTGGAAGAAATGGAGGGAGGTGAAATTCAGATTAACATAATGTCCAAAGTGGAAAAGGCCATTAATCTGTTGATTTATTCTTCCTGCTCAATGCAGGAAGATGGTGGCTTCATGCCATTGTTGCTCAACTAATATTCCAGAGGGCCAAGCTATTACTCTTTGGATTCAAATTCCAAAACGGAATTGCTGGTGGAATCTAAATTCATGATGTGGATGTGCCAGTGTTGGACTGGGGTGGACAAGGTCAGAAATCAGGTGATATCCAATTCCTGATGAAGGGTCTAGGCCTGAAACGTCAAGCTTTCCTGCTCCTATGATGCTGCTTGACCTGCTGTGTTCATCCAGCTCCACACCTTGTTATCTCTCTCAGGTATAGTCTGACAGGTTTATTTGAAATCACAAGCTTTTGGAGCATTGCCCCTTGGCTTCCCTTTGAAATGGCCTAGCAAACCACTCAGTTCAAGGTAATTTGAGATGGATAACAAATGCTGGCCTCCCAGCAATGCCTGCATTCCACAAAAAAGGAAAAGAAGTTGGTGTATATTTTTAATTATCAGTGGCAGTGAGCAGGCTCCTTATTCCTAGGAATACAACTACTGGCTCTCCTCTTTAACTCTTTCTATCTCCCTCCTCACTACCCCCCCATCCATTTCCTGCCAATCTAAACAGCTTCCTCCTTCAATCAATCACCCAGCCCTAACAGCTATCTTTCTATCACAATCTTTTAGTAGTACTCAGTTCATCGCAAATCAAATTTTTACTCAATACCCAGCATCATTTGGAACAGCTATTTTTGATTTATAATCATATTAGGAGATTGCAAATTTTACATCTTCTATTTCTATCTGTTTGAATCTTCTGTCTTTTTACTTTGAAGACTGTTTGCTTCAGTGAAAATGTTTCATTGTTGAACTGCCTTTCTTCATAACTTGATCTACTGATCATCCTCCTTACAATTCTGTCATCATCTCAAGTGCATTTATATGCTTTTTAAGGTAATGCCACTGAAACCCCACATCATACTCAAGAACTGGCTTCCTCATAGATCAACATGATTTAGAACTCAAAATGCTGCAGTTGCTGGAGATCTAAAGTACTTTTTCCTGTTTAGCCAGCTTTTGATCCATCTAGATAAATTATCTGTTCAATGAAATTATATAAGTGTTGTCAAATATCCACAGAAAATCTGTGAACTGTATCTACTGAAGTAGCTTGGTCCTCAAGATTAGCTACCTCTGAAAAGAATCCAGTAAATTTTCCCAGTATGACTTGCTGCTACTAAATCCTTCCTAACTTCTTTAAAGAATACCTTCCAGCATCTTTCCCAACACAACTGTTAGACGAATAAATCTGTACACTGCAATCTTGCCACTTTCTGAATATTGAAACTATGCTTGTTATGAGTCTTGTTATTTTGATGTTTACGGAGCTCCAAGCAGTGAAGAGAAGTTTTACTCGACTGCCCTCTGTAATTTTGTACATTTCTTTCTATATTTAGTTATCTTTTATTTTCTGGTTTTGTGAATACCGATCTCCTCTTTTCAATCTGTTTGTATTCTTTAAGTACTTGTGTCATGAATATGGAAATGCAGATAACAGTTTGAGAGATGGAAGTCTTAAAACAAAGTTTTTGAAATATATCAATCAATACAATTATTTACAAACAGTTAAGGAGAACAGAAAATAGTTCCTTTTAGCACCATTAATCTTAACAACCAAATCTGGCTCTGGAATATTTTTACATAATAGGAATCTCTTAGAATATGCCAATATCTGATTGTTACCTTTTTTGTGAATACATTACAACTGTTAGTTCTTTGGTGAGGAGGTCTTCAGAAATCAATTGACATGGATTGGTCTGTCATTTCCTGTGGTCCACAATAAATGATTATCAGGCACAACAAGCTGTTTGAATTGCCTTTTCTTAGTTTATATCTTTATGAACTTTTGTATAAAACTTATTAGACAGGATCTGTTACTCATGTTGTGGTATTCAACTTAAATAGATGACGGAAAACCATTAACTTTCCAATTTACAAATGATAGAAATTTCAGGTAATACTATTTTATTTTACAAATGTAAATGTTACTCTTCAGTCTATCCCCCATATCACTTTCTGCAACATACTTTCATGACTTGTATAATGCAGTTCTGTAATCTGTGAGATCACATTTCAGGCACTAACAATTTTTTTTTCTCTCACAGGAGCCAGCAAGAAGCAGCCGCAAAGAAGTTCTTTTGATGTAATTGTTCTTAGTTTTTACTTTGTTAGTGTCCTGGTCTGAAACAAAGAAAAACTGTAAATGACGGAATTTTTTTTAAAAAAATATTTTTCAACAAACTTAAGTTATTGTGGTATGTTATTTCATTGCAAGAATTGTAAACATTAGTTTGAGCATGTGAATTTTTCTGCAGCTAACGGTGAAGCTGTTGACAGTTATTTTCCAATTCTACATTGTTGTTACAAAGCTGCAGAAGAATTAAACACATATACATTAAGAAAATGTACACTAGGGAGAAAAGCAATAATTAAGTCAATATCTGTTCATTTTGGACTTGCTGAGATGAGTTAACAAGCACTAGATAAAAATACTCGGGTGCCAAAAGAGTATTGCTAGATTTTAGAATAGTATTGCTTCACTCTGTGCCTTGTTTTTTCAGATGTTTCACAATTAGCATAATGTACAACTGCCTATTTATGATCATGTTTAATTTCTTTTCCTGAAAGTTTTCTTCAATCGAGATTTCTTTCCCTGCACCTCATTAAAGTTTTTCTTTGGGCAGGTGAAAATTAAACTCAGGATTTTGAATTTTTAAATTTCTATACAAATTATTTTTGCCTCATCTGATCTTTTAACCTCAAATGAAAATCTTTCATCATCTGCATTGTTAAGGGCCTTTGAAAAGCTTAATATATTTTTGTATCCCATGACCTCCTTGCAATGAATCAGTGCTTTATAAAGCATCAATATTTTGGAATTAAAACAGTTTGAACATCAGGGTGGTATTTCTGACAGCTTTACTGTTCCTTCCAGATGGAACACAGGATAAAGCAGCTGAAAATAGATGTTAAATGAAAGGTAAACATTTCTCCTCGTGTAGTCTCATCACTGTATCTCCGTCTTATTTCAAAGTGGTTAGCGCTTTTTTGAAATTTCCTCTTGCTTTCTGTAAAGGCATGCCATCCTATGGATTCCTCCTCTGCACTGTCTCCACTATTTTGAAATTGAGATTCATTGCACTGTTGCCTGCTCTTAAATCATAATTTCCCAACACCTAACTTATGATCTTACCATCTGTTGTCTTATACTTTAAGTCTCTTCATTAACCATTGTTTTCTCTCTCTCTGTACGATATTTCTTTCATCTTTAAAAGCTAAAGCAGTAACAAAGTAAATGTTTCAATTTTTATAGTCACTGCCACATTATCATACAAACTTAGTCAAAGTATAAAGTTTTGAGAACCACTTTGTAGCAAAACAAACTATTTAAGCACTTAACTTGAGGATTTATTCTACAAATATCTACATACGCTGCTATTTTAAAGCAAATACAGCAAATGACGGACATCCATTACTCTGCTGAAACCCGTGAGTCCCAGCTTGAGTGAAAGGTCTGGTTTTGTGCTGTAAATTTCACAACATTGGTTAACGTAAGGTCAAGACATTTCAAGTGTTTGCAGTTTCTGCTATTGTGCTTTAAAGAAACTAGATGATTGATATTTCCATTACCCTATTGTAAGAGTCCTTTTAACAGGGTGGAAAGCAATGGACAGAAGACCTTTCTAATTTTTTTGCATGTCGCATTGACTGTGTAGGGTCCATTGTCTCTATACAATGCACAATGGTGAATATATCATCACCTCGTAGGAATATGTATGGATGATTGGAATGCAGTTCCACAGATTGGATGTCGGCGTGTAAAGATTGAGGACTAGAAGGCCGTACTTATTTTTTTCATCATATCCGAGTCCACAACACTAAGGCGCATCTTTTAAATGTCTTGCTTAAGCACTTTGAAGTCCTTGTAGCTGCCTTTGAAGCTAAACTCAGGTCAACTCAGGCCCACCTTCAATTTGCATTCACTTGACAATGTACATCCCAACTTTCCTGGCTCTTTCTCCCAAGGTGGGTGAGCAAAACAGAGAATTCTCCTGCTACATGCCTGAAGCTTGAAAAACTTTACAAATGTTTCACGCTCTGTTTCTGTTTGGATGCTGTCAGGCCTTCTCACTATTTGCAATAGTTTTTTTTAAACTGACGGGGAATGTCATAATCAAATTTGGCGATAAAACACAACCTAGCTCTCAAAAAGAATGAAGTGTGTTATTTGGCAGCATGTAGAGCAGGCACATGATGGTCAGTCAAATCTTCAAGGTTGATTTGGGGCCACTGCTACCATTTTGAACTTGCTACTCCAGGCAACACAGTGACTTAAGCCTTGCACAGCTGGACACAATAGTATGAAGAAACCCCTTATCCAGCAATCCTCGAAAAGGATTGTGGGCTACAAGTAAGTTTCTAGGTTATTTATTTTGACTGCGAGTACAATTGCTCTTGGCTTTGGAACTTTCCTATTCTTGCATACAATTTTAGGTATTGAACTAGCTTGTGCAGAACTACTATTTTGTTCATGTAAAATGTTGGGTTGAAACATGCAGCTTTTCAAGATGTGTAGGCAGTTTGGCCTCCTTCTAAGAATTGTGTATAAATGAGAGTAAATGCCTCAGATCAAGTAAAGTTGCTAAAGGGATGGGAGTAGGGCAAAAGAGCTTTTGCCAGGAGACCACATCCACTTATTTTTTTTTTTCTAGAGCAATTCTCTCACCTCAACTTATGTGTGCCAATGCATGAGACACCATCTGTTCCCTGAAGCAGTTATGACGGCTGTCTGCCTTCTGCTAAAGCGCAAGGATAAATTAGATGGATTAGCTGTCAATGTGAGTGTTTTCTGGGTGTCAGGCTGGTAACACTGCTTAAATATAAACTGAACGTTTAAATGCTAACACATTGTCAGTAGGTGTTATAGGCATAGCAAATTGAGCACTGGATGAGAATTGTGCACTTGAAGTTATGTCATTTAAAGGTGAACTCAGTCAATCTAATGAAGTTAAAGTTGTTAAACCACTTCCTGCTCTGCTTCCTGCACCAATGTTCCTGGCAGTAGCCTCTGCAATTAACATGCTTCCAGTGCCTTCTAAATTTGTCTGAAGGGTCTCCTGCACCCAATGCAGATACACAACATTGGTATTTTATCTGTGGCATGTTTTTGCTCTTGTCAGAAGTCAACTCCCATGTTATTCTACTTCCAAACTTAAAGGTTCCATGGACGTGCGCAGGAGATGCATGCAATGTCATGGCAGGAACAGTTTATCATTGGTGAAACCTGCTATCCACTGACAATGCAGCAGGTTCAGGCTGGCTATAAAAGAACTTTCAGACAAAACAGGAGGCTGTCATGGCCACAATGTTGCTGCTAAATCTGTTGCTGTTAACATAAGATTTTGGAGCACAAAGGTAGTATAGGTGTTTTTCAAACTTTAAATTTCATTTATGTGTATTTCATGTGTTGGTTTCACTTTATTCATGTATGCACCATCATTATTTATTGAGACTAGCTTGCTTCAGAGAGCAGAACAGTTAGAGGAGTTAGAGGTATTTTTGTTGTAGAAGGAATAATATTTTTGCATTTGCTGATTAGTGAATGTTCATATATGTCCAGCATTGTAAAGGACACTATCTAAGAGAACACTTAGCAGGGATATTTGATGTACTATATGTGAACTTGAAGCCCTGTAAGGACTCTGCCAGTCAAGATCTTGAGATCGACTCATTTTTAGGTCTAATTGATTTCTTTCTTAATGCTCTTAATTTACTGACCCAGTGCCACACGTATGCCAGGACCTTCCCATTTCACTCAGCCATGCCTTCCCTGACTCCAATCTACAACACCCTTCTCATCCCGACTTGTCCTTGTCAGATCCTGCCCTTGTTTTTCTGCTGCTTTCCCATACTGAGTTCAACTAAGAAAGGCGCTGACCTCAAACAACTGCAGAAAGCTATTTGTTGCATTCATGAAATTCCTGTGCATTTCTGATTAAACCTTTGCTTTACAACCTGCCATCTGGAAACCAAAAGTTTAATTAATTCACTCCACACACTGTTTTGTGCTCTTGTGGGCTCCATAAAATACTATCCAATGTCTATTTGCATCAAGCCCTGCAATGAATTATTTTAAAAAATCTTCGTATTTGTTTCTTTACATGTTCAGCCGTTCGTCAAAGTGTCACAGACTCAAATTTCAAAAAAAGAATTTCTACTTTTATTTGCATGCAGAATGCATCTTTCCTTTTAAAATGTGCAACTTTTAAGTAGCAGTCGATACTAGCAATATTGGACCGCCTGCACAGGTGTGCAATGAAAACTGCAACCTGTTGGCTGCAGGTTGTAGTTGTTTAAGTCAGGAGGCAGAGTCATTTGTACGGCAATGAACAGACATGAGTTAATAAATTCCCAATATGAAATCGTCATACCCAATCCCCTTGATTTTTCAGAGTAGCCTAAAAAGGTCAACTTTAAACTTAACAGCTCATGCTTTGTAGCTGGAAGTCAGTACCCATGTGCATCCAATGTTAAGGAATTGACTGGATGACCGATTCATTTGATACTTCATACCCTAAACATTTTGAGTGCTTCACCTATTTAACTTTGCAGGATTAATTATTACTTCAGTTATTTGTACACAGCAGCCATTTTGTTGACAAAATCCCAGGCACATATTCTCAATCAGGCCATACCTGTCTATTCAAGATCGCTTGTGAAATGCCCAGTGGCTATACACAACACACACATTTGGATATGTGGCTATACACAACACACACCTTTAAATGCATGAGAAACATAGATTCTGACAGTTAACCTTGCATTTGAATAATCTGGTCTTTTGAAGTCAGTGGTGATGGAGAATCAGGTGAAATAGGAGGTGCTCTGGCCCATGCAAGTATTCTTGTCATTCCCACGAAGTGACCTTCAGTCCCAATTTGCTGCCTGTTTTGTCAGTATATGTCAGTAAACAAAACTTGAAATTCACCTGGGCTTGAGTATGAAACACTTTTAGTTGGGTAAGTCCTTTATTTGTTGTGGTATGCACCAACCAGAAAAGACCAGGGAAAGTTTGACATTGTTATTTTCTTTAATGCAGTGATGGAAAAAAAATTGCATGCGGAAACATGCTTTCCTACTGTATCACTGAAACAATCATGTGAATTGTTCGTGCATAGGTTGTTTGTGAGTTATACCATTTTCAAAATGAAGAATTACATGATACCCAAAATTAGACATTGAGAATCAAACGTGAAGTTTCCTGAGAATTGTGATTTCTTTTTGTTATCATCTCTTGCATTCAAAAAAAAAATTGATTTACAAGAAATATTTGGATGGTGATATTTTAGTCATCTGGCTATAAATCATGTTTTAAAGGAAGTATCTTGTCATAGTGAAACATGATTTCTCAAACAATTTAATAAAGTCTTTCTTGACTAAATATCTTACTGCATCAGGTGTTATCTTTATATTTTTAAAAAACTGCTAACTCTGAGCAGCAAAAATAACTTGATACTCTGTTCTCCCAAACCTTTGGAGTACATGCAAAAGAGAGCATAGGCATTAAAGGTTGGATGACTATTTTTGTAAAACATGATCTGCACTTGTTTTAGTCTATGGGGGGAAAACAGGTACCACTGTCTACAGTGCCAAAATTGCTATGGTTCCTCAAGTGGCTAGTCTTGAAGGAGTCAGTGAACTGAAATTATTCACCAAGAGAGTAGTGGCCGTCTCTCAACTTTGTGTCACCTTAAGTTTGCATATGAAGTTCTTGGAATTTTGATTTAAAGAACAATTTCAAAAGCGCTTGTGTAAAGGTTTAAAATTCCTGCTATCATCAAAACAGAAATTTGGACCTTTGTGAAAGTGAAAAGCACACTTCATCATGCACCTACTGTCTGACAGCTTGCACACAGCCATTCCTTCACTGGCACTGGGTCAAAATCCTGGAATTCCGTCCCCAGGGGCATTATCAGTCTGCCTACAGCAGTTCTGCAGACCACGCTGGTTCAAAAAGGTGGCTCACCACCACCTTCTCAAGGGCAGATAGGTATGGCTAATAAATGCTGGCCAGGTGGTGATGCCATGTTCCACGAGTGAATAAAAAAAATTACCTTTTAGTAAGGGGTTTCGTGGTAGTCCCACACCAGAAATATTTGCATAAAACCTTGAGGTTTTTTGAAGAAAGAATCTCTGTTTCTGGGCATCCCTGTAATATTGGTTATAAATGCAACCAAAATCCTGGAAAAATTAGTATCATTTTATTATTTTTCATAGTTTTAATATATACAAGGATTAGGAATGGGTATCCTTTCATGGTTTTAAAACATTTAAATGGACATGAAAGGTGTAGAAGATGTGGCAGACTTGCAACTTGCCTCAAATTTCTCCTTAACTCCCAAAATGGCACTAAGGGGAAAGAATTGCCACCTCAAAGAGGAATTTTTGGATTAGAAAATAAATTATTTCATTAGAGGTTTATTTTTATAATCCAGAAATGGAACTAAGACCAGTAATTTGCTAATCCCATCTGAGCTCAGCATTTTAAAACAAAAATATCTTACATTTAGGTGATGTCTGTCTTGAAAGACATCCCATAGCATTTTATAATCAATGATATCCTTCTGAAATGTAATCTTTGTTGTATTATAGGTGATCATAAAAATCCTTCAACCATTATACTGGTTCTGTCTGTTTACCCTGGTTTGTATGTAAAAACAACAACCCAGGGGAAAAAGGCAGAACCAGTATAATGGTTGAAGGATTTTTGTTTTAATTGTGCTGAAGAACAGTTGTTAGATCCCAGAGAGTCATCACCCTTGTTTGTCTTGATATATCCAAATGGTGGGGCAACCTCCTGGCCTGGTGTTGCGGACTCCCAGCCAGTGTGGCGGTCTTTCGTTGGTACATGGCAGTCTGTCAGCAAGGCGTGGACTTCTGGCCTCAAGGTGATTCCTCGAAGTGTGGTCCCACTGTGGCTTAACATTTAAGAAAGACTATAAGGTTTGAACTTCCTGGTGTATTTCTTTATTTTCTACTTAAAACTAAGAAGGTCTACAATGTGTGGCTACTAGCCTTACTTTGCATGGTTTAGACTATACTGTAATTACTGCAATGATAAGTTTTTAACTTTGTTCTTTCTACCTTGTTCTTAAGATTCTGTACCTAGGTACTTGTACCTAAAATAGCGCCTTGTGTGATGACATTACACACTTTTCACTCTACTCCTGTACTTGAGTGCACGCAGCAATAAATCAAAATGACCTAGACCTTGGTGCACAGCGCACAGTTTCAACATTTGTGATGTGAATCTTGGAATCATTACAAACCCTGAGGTAGATATTTAAAACTACAAAAGGACAAAGACAAACTGCCAGAAGAAATGGTATTTGGATAGGTACACAAATAGGAAAGGTTTAGAGACCAGACGCAGGCAAATGGAACTAGTTTAGTTTGGGAAACTAGGTCGACATGGACAGGTTGGACTGAGGGGTCTGTTTCCGTGCTGTATCTATGAGAAGTTGCTGAGCTGAACAGATAGGTGACAAACAACATTAATATGAATGAATTATGAAGTGACAAACTTTGGTACAAAGAATATAAAGTGATGGAATAAAATAAAGGATACAACTCTAAAGGGTGTGCAGGAGACCTAGGTTATATCTGTTTAAGTCATTAAAAATAGCAAGACCGGTTGAGAAAGCAGCTAATAAAGCATGCAGGATCCTCGGCTTTATGATAGGGGCAGAGATTTCAGGAGTAAGGAGGTTATGTTAAACCTGTCAGAGATAGCAAGATCTGCAGATGCTGAAGTCAGAGAGAACAGTAGGAGAGAGATCCAATGAGGTCAAATTCTTGAAGCAAGAACTCTCACACTGTACCTGAAACGTCAGCTTTCCTGCTCCTTTGATGCTGCCTGGCCTGCTGTGTTCCTCCACTCCACACTTTATCTATGCTAAACCTGTGACATGGAGGTGCCGGTGTCCGACTGTGGTGGACAAAGTTAGAAGTCACATCACACCAGGTTATAGTCCAAAGGTTTATTTGAAATCCAAAGCTTTCATAGCGCTGCTCCTTCATTAGGTGAAGTGAAGGGAAGTGGACAGGCACAGAATTTATTGACAGAGAGATCGTTGTAAGACAATTCCAAGTAGTTAAGAGTGTCAAAATATAGTACAAATGGTGTGAGTGGAGTGTCGACAGGCTGAATAACAAGTCTACAGGTGATCAAAGTGTCAAACGATGTGAATAAAGTGTCAACAACTGAGTAGCAAGTGAAGGGATAACCTATGGTCAGATAAATTGAGGCTGATAATGACAGAAAATCAAAAATAAGTTGGTGCTAGAGACAAACCAAGTGCTGAAATAACACGATAGTTATAATAGTCACATGCCAAGGGTTTAACCAAAGTAACAAGTAATCCAAATTGTACAAACTAATAAACTAGAGAGATCATAACAGGTTATCAAGATGCTGGTGTCAAAACAGAACAGTAAGGAAGGTTTTACAAGCACAGAACAGTGTGGTGGGGTTACAAGTAGTGCAACATGAATCCAAGATCGTGGTTGAGGCCGTCTTCATGGGTATGGAACTTGGCTATCAGTTTCTGCATCAGTGATTCTGTGTTGTGTATCTTGAAGGTTAGTTTGTACAGTTTTGGATTACTTATTACTTTGGTTAGACCCTCACTCTCGTCATGTAACTCTTATACCTATCATGTTATTCCAGCCATTTGGTTTATCTCTAGCACCTTCATATTTTTGATTTTTTTGTAATTATCTCTCTACCTCAATTAATCAGATCATATGTCATCCCTTCACTTGCTATTCAGCTGTTGACACTTGATCACCTGCTGAGACTTGTTATTAAGCCTGTTAACAGTCCACTCACACCATTTGTACCATCTTCTGACACTCTTAATTACCTGGAATTATCTTGCAATGTTAAGTTTGTGTGCAACACTACTTCTTCATAAATTGCAGTATTGTCCCTGTTCTGGATACTGCGCTGTAGGAAGGATGGTAGTGCATTGGAGGGTGCACAATAGAGGCTTACAAGAATGTTTCCAGAGATGAGGAAAACACAGTTATTGTAGATTGAAGAAGTGGAGATGGTTTTCTATGTAGAATTCTGAGTGGAGATCTGATAGAAATATTCAAAATCATAAGTGGTCTTGTCAGTGTAAATGGGGGGAAATGTGTCCACTGTTAAAAGTGAAGAATGAGAGAACATATTGTTTAAATCTAAGTAAAGTAAGCCAAAAGATATGAGGAAAAACATTTTAACATAACTAGTGGTTATTGTCTGGAATGCAGTGTCAAATTATGTGTCATTTGAGGCCTTCGAAAAGAAAAGTAGTTATTTGAAAAGGAACGATGTGCACAGAAATGATGGGCTGAATAGTGTCCTTCTGCGATGTAACAATTCTGTGAATCTGTGGTCTTTGCTGGCCTTGCATATGACTCCAGAAGCATAGCAGTTTAGTTCACCTTTAACTGACCTCTGAAATAGTCTAGCAAGCTATTCAGTTGCCAAAAGCGCATAACAGAATAAAATCAGATAGCTCAACTAGCACTGGAAACAACAACTGCACAACCAGATCTTCCACTCTGCAAGTCCTCCTTACTAATATTTATGCCAAAACTGGGATAGCCGTCCCACAAACTAGTCAATAAACAGCCTGGCATAGTCATACTTACAAAATCATCGACTAGGCCAAGTCTGAAATATATTAATTTCCATAGTCCTTAATTGGAAGTACTTCATATTCACACCACTATTAGTTTGGAGGTCACATCGCAAAAATAAATGATATTTTTTCAAAAATTGAACATTTTGTAGAAAGTACTTTTTAAAAAATACACAAAGATAATGAGAACCCAGCGAGATTAGCTACCTCCAAGTCATTGATGCCAACCCTATTGTGCTCAATACAGTGAATGCATTCTTGCAATGAAGTATCACTATTACAGACAAACACAGACTTGATAAAATTCTTGTAGGAATGAACTAAGCAATTTGTGGAAAGACAGTGGAGATTCCTTGGAGGAATTCTCAACGGAGAGTTCCACGCTGCTCTGTCATCCCCAAACCTCCTAGGCTCCAGTGAAAAAGTCCCAGCCTCTCCTGAAAACTCAAACCTTCCAAACCTGATAATGTCCTTGTAAAACTTTTTTTTAACCCTCTCGAATTTAATAACATTCTTCCTATAGCAGCGCAACCAGAATTGTACACACTACTCCAAAGGTGGCCTCACTAGTGTTCGATACAACCACAACCTGATGTCTCAACTATAGTCTGACCTGAACAGTGAAGGCAAGCATGCCAAATGCCCTTTTCACCACCCTGTCTACCTGTGATGGAAGTTTCAAAGAGTTATGTACCTGAACCCCTAGGTCTCCAACCATTAACTGTATAAATCCTGTCCTTGTTCATTTTACCAAAATGCAACACCTTACATTTATTTAAATTAAACTCCATCTGTCAATTCTTGGCCCATTGGCCTATATGAACATAGAAAATAGGAACAGCAGAAGACACGATGTCCTTGCTTGCACTATTTAAGTTGGCTCATGGTTAATCTTCTACCTTGGCACCATTTTAACACTTTTCCTTGATATTTTTAATATTCAGAAATCTATTGGTCTTTATCTCGAATACACACAATGAATGCCTTTCCACAGCCCTCTTGGGTATAGAATTACAAAGTTTTATCACCCTTTAGGTGATTAAATTCCTCTTCTTCTCAATCCTAAATGGGCTACTTCTTACTTTGAGGCTACATGCACTGATTTTAAACACCTCCAGCCAAGAGAAACATCCTTCCAGAATCAACCCTATTGAACCCTGAAAGAACTTTGTCTTCTTCGATGAGATTACTTCTCATTCTTCTAAATTCAATAGAATGGAGCCGCAATCTCTCCTCAGAATAATTCTTCAATTTGTGGAATCAATCTGATGAACATTTATTGCATACTGTCAAATGCCAGTATACCCTTTCTTACATGAGATCAAATCTTTGCACAATAAAATCACAGAGATTGAGATGGCAGGCTTATATTGAAACTCAACCAGATTATGAGCAGGACCTAATTTATAAACTATCAGATGAATGCCATGACTGCCTTCTGTTATGGAACAGACTAATTTCGTTAAAACATATCAAAGACATAGCCCAGACCCTAACTTTTATTTTAGTTAGAAGTAAGTGTAAGGCGCTGTGTTCTAGATGTGATTTGATTAGCCAAACTACTAGGCTTTAAACAAAAAACACTTTGTATTTTAACTGTTACAAGAATAAACAGAAAAGAAAAATTGGCATAACTTTAACTCTACTGAAATACTTAGTAAAATAATATATATTTGAATCCTAATCATCAATTGGTCTAATATAGCAGCATCCCATAAACACATCCTTGGCAAAGGCAAATTCAGTAAAACATATCTTTCTTACATGCTATCTCTAGTCCAGGAGAAAGGAACACCAAAAGAAACAACCCAGGAGCAGAGAGAGAATGCATGCTTTTTGCTGGAGTAAAGAGCTATAAGGCTATGTGGTTACAAGGCCTGGTGTGTGGAGTAACATCCACGTTCTGCCCACAAAAAAGACTCTGAACTACCTGTTGCCTGCCACTTTAATGCACCACCCTGTTCCCTGGCCAACATCTCTGTCTCTGGCTTCCTGCAGTGTTCTAGCGAACCTCAGTGCAAGCTGGAAGAACAACACCTCATTTTCCGCTTGGGGACCCTGCAGCCCTCCTGACTGAATATGCAGTTCAATAGTTTTAGGGCCTAACCTCTTCCATGTCCCAGCCCCCAACCACAGGCACCAGGCCTCATTACCACATAGCCTGCCATTACACACCACCTGTTATTAGTCACTAATAGTCCCCATTAACAACTATTCACCTTCTCAGCCTGGGAGTTGATAGTTATCAACTCTTTGTCTGTTCAACTGCTCTTCTCTCTCTTTTAGGCCCTATCCTATCGTTTACTCCCTACTCCATTCCCGCCCACTTTTTTCTGCATGTAAACTGACATTTTCCCAGCCACCATCGGTTCTGAGGAAGGATCACCGGACCCGAAACATTAACTCTGTTTTTTCCTTCATAGATGCTGCCAAACCTGCTGAGCTTTTCCAGCAACTGTGTTTTTGTTGGCTGACTTTAAACTGTCCTCAGAAATGGCCAAGCAAGCCACTGAGTTGTATCAATCGCTACGAAGTCTCAACAAAGAAATGAAGCTCAACAGATCATCCAGTACCAACCTAGGCACCAGAAAACACAACAGCAGAAGCAGCCCTGTTGACCCTGCAAAGTCCTCCTCACAATTATATGCTGACGATGACCTAAGACAATGCGATCTCCCAGGAGAAGCACAAAAGCAAATAAAAGTCACATCAGTGTTGGAAGGGAAATTCAAAGTTTCACTTTAACCCTGAGGCAATCGAAACAAGTTTCAGGAGGTCATCTTGGCCCTGATATTTTGTGTAATCATCCACCTTCAGCAGTAGAGAGTCCAGTTCTCACTTAAAGGAATTCTATTCTAGTCACATTTGCAAAAGCACTAGGTTTTCATTCATACCCTGCATCAAGCATTACTTTCTAGCATTGAATGGGATTAAATTTAATGTCAACAATGCAGTGGCATTAAAAGATTAAAAATAATATTTAGAGGGTGCCTGTTAATCTATTGGACATTGTGGAAACAGTATAAATATTGCTGTGCAATGGCTTTCATAAGACTGCAACTGTTAGGGAAGTGAAATAGAATGAAATTCAATTCCTTTAAAAATCTTATGCTGTCCCTGTTTTGTCAGTTTCCCACCTGGAGTACCCTACAGATTCTGTTAAAACAAAGTCAAAGTTGTTTCCATTACAAAAGCCATGTTACATAACTGTCCTTTATATAAATGCTGCTTTAATAAGAGAAATGCTAACATAATGCACTTCTTTTGAGATTATTTGGAGCATCATGATGCAAGTAATTAAGACTTGTATTTGACACTTAAGTTTGCACCCATTGGTAAGTAGTTTTAAGTAGCAATGTTCAAAGCATTTGTCTCCTCCTACAGCTCCTATGAATAAAAACCTTGTGATTTTTAATCCTATGCAGTAGCATTTCATCACATAATGAGAACTTAATTCTTCCATAATGGAAATTGAATCTGTTCTACTTATTGATGAACTGAATTTAGTTTGTAAATTGAACTAACTCTGTAGTGAAAGTAAGAAATACAATTATTGATTTTACCAAAACTGAAAGTAAATACCTCGTAGAATTCACTGCAGTAAATTGTGATTAAGTTTGTTAGTTAACTGGGAAATATGCTTTATGCAATACCATCATCAATGTCTGTTTTAAGTTATTCTCAAATTTTTATGCAACTGTAAGCATAAATGACTAGAAGAATTTTGAAATGGTAAAGTGCATCAATCAAATTAATGCAGTTTTATTTTACTTGTAGATGTTACTTGGCTAAAAACAAATGACCTATCTCCTCCCTACCCCACCCCCCCACCTACACTCACCTTTACTGGCTCCATCCCCGCCTCTTCGACTTGTCTGCCTCCTCTCCACCTATCCTCTCCTCTATCCATCTCCTATCCACCTCCCCCTCTCTCCCTATTTATTTCAGAACCCTCTTCCACTCCCCCATTTCTGATGAAGGGTCTAGGCCCGAAACATCAAGCTTTCCTGCTCCTATGATGCTGCTTGGCCTGCTGTGTTCATCCAGCTCCACACCTTGTTATCTTGGATTCTCCAGCATCTGCAGTACCTATTATCTCTATACACATGAAGTTCCGATAAAGGATTTGCAACATTAATTCCGCTTTCTCTCCACAGATGTTGCCAAACCTTCCAGGTTTCTTCAGCTATTTCTGTTTTTGTTTGTGGTGCCTGAAGTTCACTGTACATTGTAGACGTAGGAGGTAGCATAATGCATGCATGCTATTGATTGGCTTGAATTGGGAACATCCCAGAGAATGGAACTGGTAACAATTCGATGTGCCATAAACTACAAGGCTGTAGGACAGGAGTTGGAAAGTAGAATTAGGCTGAATAGTGTTTCTGGCTGCCACAAACATGATGGACTAAATGGCCTCCTTCTTCAGACACAAATTTCTGTGATTCTAAGACACTATGTATATTTTTATAACATAAATCTCTCTTTAAATCTCCAGATGTTTTCAACAGCATGCATCTGTGTTGCCACCTGATTAAAATGACTCACTTAATCATGTTTGTCAAATCAAACCTGTGAATTGTGAAGCATTTTTACTTATTTTTCTTTTTAAAATATTCTTACCAGCATTAAAAGAAGAGTCCAGAGAAATAAGCCTGTTGAAAAAAAAAAAGCCTGAAATATTATTGAAAGTAGATAAAGGAGAAGAATGATGTACAGCGTGATCAGGACCATCTGCCTTTGGAAGATTGGAGAGTTCAATGGTTTAATCCAGATTACTGAAAGCAAACCATTTTCTCAAAAGCACTTTACTGGCTCCCTGCCTTTCAAGTAAAAGCCTGCAGGCTGACTGGACCCCTGTTCATTATACATAACCTCTAACTTAGCTTTGTATCTGATTAATTGTTTTATTAATAAAACATGTCTTTTTTGTTGAAGTCGATGGTGAGTGGACAGGTGAAGAATTTAGGACTTGGGGGTAGCGATGAAGAAAAGAAAGAGGAAGGAGGTACTTCGGACCCTGCAGCTGCAGCAGGCATGACTAGAGAAGAATATGAAGAATACCAAAAGCAGATGGTGGAAGAAAAGTAAGTTTAACAAAAAATGTGGTTGGATCGAAGGGTCTGTTTCCATGCAGTGTGACTCTATGACTATTACTAAAATCATTATGATTATATTCATTTCCAAGAAATAAATTGCCGTAAATCAAAACAAGATAGTGGCAGCATTATAAATGACTTACCAAGCTGTTTACACTGACATTTTAACACTTCCATTTGACAGGTTGTTGAAGAAAACAAAATTCTAGATGCTACCCTATTTACTGAGCGTTAATGATATCAGGATGTGGATGATAATCATGCTAATAATCCCTTTTGGAGATTTGTGCTGCTAATTAGTTTTCAAACTGTTTCCAACAAAAATACCTAGAAATTCCTAAATGACTGAAAACATTCTCAAGTATATATCAGCAAAGGTTTTGTTTTGAATCTCAAATTTCCCTTGCCACCAAAAATCTATATTTGTGTCTGTGTTAAAATGAAAAACAATTAATAAGCACATTTTTAAAAGGCATTTTTATATCATATGTTTGTCAAATATATTCAATAAGAACATTGATTAGACACATTTGTTTTGTTCCTGTAATAGCTTTGAAGTTTGCTGAAATATCTTTTGTACATTTTTTTTCATTAAAATCAAAACTCCAAGTGTTTTAGGCAAGAGCAGATTAAGAAGAACAATGAGGAATGCAAAGGCAGGATTAAAGTGTATTCGCGTAAAAGAACAAAGTATATTGAATAAGGTTGGTGAGCTACATGCATAAATAGCAATGTAGGAATGTCATGGCAATCAAGGAAAAGTGAGGACTGGGTGGCTAATATTCAAGAATATAACATGTTCAGAAAAGTAGGAAAGGAAAATGAGAAATGGATTGGAAAGACTATCAGGGAAACATTAAAGTGTTTATTTGGTTAATTAATTTGGTTAAAGTTGAGAAGAAGTTCAAGTATTTTAGGTATTTGGTAAGCTTCAAAATAGTTTCTTTTTATTCATTGATGGGAAGTGAATGTTGCTGACTTGGATCAGCATTTATTGCATGTTACTAGTTATTCTTGAGATCTGGTAGTGAGCTGCTGTTTTGAATTGATGCTGTCCACTTTGTGTAGGTACCTCCACAATGTAGTTAGAGAAGGAGTTCCAGGAGTTTAACCCAGTGACACTCAAGGAATGGTGATGTACTTCCAAGTCAGTATAGTGAGTATCTTGAAAGGGAACTTGCAAATGTGGTGTTGCTTTTGTCCTTCTAGATTGTAAGGGTTGAGGCCATGGAAGGTACTGTATAAGGAACCTTGGTGAATTTCTGCTGTGCATCTTATAGATGGAACACACTGCTGCCACTGAGGATCAGTGATGGAGGGAGTGAATGTTTGTGGATGTAATTCCAATCAAACGGACCGCTTTATCCTCTGGATGGTGTCAAACTTCTTCAGCGTTGTTGGACTCATCCACGCAAGTGGGGTCCATTCCTTTACACTTCTGACTTATGCCTTGGTATGGTCCAACATGGTAGACAAGCTCTGGGGACTCAGGAGGTGAGTAACTCACTGTAAGAGTCCTAGCCTCTGGCTTGCTCTTGTAGCCAAAGTATTTAAATGGCTAGCCCAGTTCAGTTTCTAGTCAGTGGTAACTCCAGGATATCGACAGTGGGGGATTCAGTGATGGTGGTGACATTGAATGTCAAGGGATCATTACATTCTCTCTTATTAGAGATGGTCATTGCCTGGCATGTGGATGGGTGTAAATGTTACTTGCCATTTGTCAGTCTGAGTCTGAATATTGTCCAGTGTTTGCTGCATTTGGACATGGACTGCTTCAGTGTCTGAGGAGCAGCAAACGGTACTGCAATTATGAAGCAGCAGAAGATGATTGGGCCTAGGACACTAACCTGAGGCATTCCTGAAAAGTACTGAGAGAGATGAAAAAATTGACAGGGAGATCACAATGATTCATAAAACTAAGGAGTGGTGATGGGGGATGGGGAGGGAGAAAGGTTGAGGTATAGTTTAATTATCCAAATAAAAACAGAGATAATGTAATCTCGAAGAATAGAAAGGGGAAAAAATATTTGTAATTTTTTTTCGAAAAGAATCTCCTTAATCTCGAAATGAAGGATTGCTGGATCTGGTGCTGGAAAATGATTTAGACCAAGTGTCTTTGGGAGAGCATCTGGGTAAGAGTGATCATTATATCATAATGTTTAGATTAGTAAGGGAGAAGAGCTAGGAATAATCCAATGTAGAACTTCAAAATTTCTAAAGTTAGAGGGCTAACTTCAATACAATGAGAAGAGCTCTAGCTAGGACAAAATAGAACCAGGAACTAACAGGAATAAACCAAAAAGAATGAAAACACTGGAGCCAGAATCTATTTAGTTGTAAGTAAGAAACAATAAAGGAATGATAACTGAATTGATCAGATGGGCCAGTGGGCTAAGGAGTGGCAGATGGAGTTTAATTTAGATAAATGTGAGGTGTTGCATGTTGGTAAGGCAAATCAGGGTGGGACTTACATAGTTAATTGTGGGTCTCTGGGAAGTGTTGCCAAACGAAGAGACCGAGGGATGCAGGTGCATAGTTCCTTGAAAATGGAGTCACAGGTAGACAGGATGATGAGGAAGGCATCCCAAAACCAGCCCAGCTCGTCCCCGCCTCCCTAATCTGTCCGTCCTTTCTCCCACCTATCCACTCCTCCCACCTCAACCCCCACCCCCACCTCCTACCTACAAGCCTCATCCCCACCTCCTTGACCTGTCCGTCTTCCCTGGACTGACCAACCCCCACCCTAATTCCCCACCTAAACTCACCGTTACTGGCTCCATCCCCGCCTCCTTGACCTGTCCGTCTCCTCTCCACCTATCTGCTCATTTATCCATCTTCCATCCGCCTCCCCCCTCTCTCTCTTTATTTCAGAATCCGCTTCCCTTCCCACATTTCTGAAGAAGGGTCCAGACCCGAAACATCAGCTTTCCTGCTCCTCTGATGCTGCTTGGCCTGCTGTGTTCATCCAGCTCTACATCTTGTTATTGCAGATTCTCCAGCATCAGCAGTTCCTACTATCTCTTATCTATGATGAGGAAGGCGTTTGGCATGCTTGCCTTCATTGGTCAGTGCACTGAGTAGAGGAGTTGGGATGTCATTCTGCAGCTTTGCAGGACATTGGTGAGATGACTTTTAGAACGTGGACTACAATTCTGGTGACCTTTCAATGGGAAGGATGTTGTTAGACTTGAGAGGGTGCAGATATGATTTACAGGCATGTTGCCAGGGTTGGGGGAATTGAGCTAAAGGGAGAGTTTGAAAAGGCTGGGGCTGTTTTCCTGGAAAAACGGAGGCTGAGCGGTGACTTTATAGAAGTTCATAAAATCATGAGGAGTGTGGATAGGGTGAATAGCCAAGGTCTTTTTCCTTGGGTGGTAGACTACAAAACTAGAGGGCATAGGTTTAATGTGAGAGGGAAGGATTTGAAAAGGACCTTGGGGCAACTTTTTATACCGATGGTTGTGTATGTATGGAATGAGCTGCCAGAGAAAGTAATGGAGACTGATACAGTGACAACATTTAAAGGCAACTGGATGGGTATATGAATAGGAAGGGTTTAGAAGATTATGGGTCAAATGCTGGCAAATGGGATTACATCAGGTTGGGATAGCTGGTCAGCGTGGATGAGCTGGATCGAAGGGTTTGTTTCTGTGAGGTATGACTCTATGGCGAATTACCATCCCCTTATGTATTTTTCATTGTTGTTGCTTCAGGACTATAAATTGGGCAGGAAACCACATTGAAATTCTCAAGTCCTCTTTGAATGTCAGAGAGTAGAGGGGACCTTGGTTTAGACAATAGATGAACCTCCAACTGTGCAATGCTACTTGGTGCTGGTTTGGAATGCAAGCCTTGATTTTAAGCTTAATGATTTGAGCCCACAACCTTTTGTCTCCAAGGAGGGAGTGCTACACACTGACCCAACCAGCTGATAGTCAGATATTTATATGTGAGACTAGGCCAAAAAAGCCACGATCTCTCCAATATAATGTGATGACACATAAAAGCAGGTAACATCTTATCATACCTAAAATTGGGAACATTGAACAAGATTTCTTTAAAAATATCTAAAGCCCAGCTGCTCGATGTAAAATGTGATTCCAGCATTGTCTGGATAAGTTAAGTAAATTTGTCCTTTCTCAGTCTTTCTGCCTTGATCTGCAATCCCAGCTGTTTCACAAAATAAAGGCCCATTTTTAAAAAAAAAAATCAGTCTTTATTCTTAAAAGAATAACCTGGCTTATTTCCAGCAGTGGTCAAAACTCATAGGAGTAGTGGGCAAATCCACTTTAAAATCCCTAATCTGCCCCGGAAAAGCCAGTCATAGTAGCAACCAATCAGGTAGAATATTCCCTGCCTCATAACTGGAATAGAAGGAAATAATGAGGAGCCCTTCTTCCAATCACAAGGTAGTTCTCTCCTATGCTTGCTAATGATAGGTTTACTACGGACTTATTAACAATGAACATGGGGGAGAACCAGTCTGTGATTGGAGGAATGAAATGAATGGAACAGTCGCCAACAGGAGTTAGGGGCTGGGAAAGGAAGGTAAGGTTATTGGTCAGAGAAGTGCGACTGCTAAGGAGGAATGCCCACAAATAGAGTTGGGGACCGAGGGCTGTTGAGTGACTCCAAGGGCCTGCAAGCAATTCAGGGGATGGGGAATGAGGCTGACGTCCTGCAGGCTTTTTGCTGGGAGAATTGAGGCTGCACAGTCAGGAGAGGGGAGCTGAAAAGAGGAATGATATGCAAAAGTGGGGAGAAGATCTGGAAATGCTGTAGAGGGTCAGCAAAGAGTGGAAAGGGTTTTAATGGCAGAGAAAGAAGCTGCAAAGGGGAAAAAACGATTTAAAATTTTTCCAGAAAGGAATACTCACCGAACATTAAAACTGAGGAAATGGATTCATCAATTAGCGCAATTAACAAGGAATCTTTGAATAAAGTTATGGGATTACGTAAGTTGTGTATGGAGGTCCAAATGTAATGGGTGCTATTGTAATGAACTATTAGATAATTTAATATTGACCCATTTAATTTCACAAATACTTACATTGATGTGTTTTCCCATTTCAAAGTAGTAGACTTGCCAACTTTAAGGGCATATAAATGGTCGTTGGATAAACATATGGATGATAATGGAATAGTGTAGATTAGATGGGTTTCAGATTGGTTTCACAATTGGCGTAACATCGAGGGCCGATGGGCCTGTACTGCGCTGTAATGTTCTATGTTCTATGTTGTATGTTCTAAAGTACATTGCATACTATGAATTACTTCAGAGTAGTGCAAAGAACAGAAGAACAAAGAAAATTACAGCACAGGAACGGTCCTTCGGCCCTCCAAGCCTGCACCGACATGCTGCCCGTCACAACTAAAACCCCCTACCCTTCTGTGAACCGAAAGAAAAAACCAAAAGAACAAAAAAAGCATACAACAGTGTAACTGTGAGCTCACTTATCAACAGAAAGCATATTGAAGATGATGGCTCACAAAAACAGAAAATGCTAGAAAAACTCAGCATCTGTCAAAAGAAAGCAAAGTCAACATTTCAGGTCCAGTGACCCTTCTTCAGCTCTGCTTTTGGTTCTGATTTCCAGCATCTGCAGTTCTTTTTTTGTTTGTAGTGATGATTTTTTGTGTATAGCAGTATGTCATTTTATTAAATCAAAAAGACATTTTTTTTTGCTAACTTATACTTATTGTCTTGAGTCAATTTAACTATTGTGGTGTCTGGAAAATTAATGTTTTCTTTAGCGTGCTGTGGATTTAAGTTTAGTGGACTGGTGATGACAATTGGGAATATTGATGAATTCTTCAGACTTTGCTTCTGTGTCAGACTAAATCCCCCGTGGATCAACACAAATATGGAAGGTATTGTTACAAAGTGACTGCATCACTTAATTAAGGACTTAATTAGACTGAAAGAGGTGCCCCTAAAAACCAAGAAGTGCTCCTCCAAAATCAAAAAGTAGTCCTGGAGAAATGTCATGAGGATTCCTCAAAAAATACATATTTGGCATTATGATTTCTAATGGTCTTTTTCATGGCCTAGAATGAATCGAAAAAGCTCTAATTCTCACAGCAAGTATCATGATCAGTAAATCCGTAATTTAGTTGTTTGAATTAACTCACAAACATAAAACAGACTGAAGATAATTAATCAATAGCTAAAGAGATGCTCAGTAATGCAACTCTTACGCAGCTAACATAATGAAGGACGAAGTGCTGGGTGCCTTGAAGTATATTAAGGTAAACAAATCCCCAGGGGCAGGCATGATCTGTCCCAGGATGCTATGGGAGGCAAGAGAGGAAATAGCTGGGGCCTTAACAGATATATTCACAGAGATAGTAGGAACTGCCGATGTTGGAGAATCTGAGACAACAACGTATAGAGCTGGATGAACACAGCAGGCCAAGCAGCATCAGAGGAGCAGGAAAGCTGACATTTCGGGTCTAGTCCCTGCTTCAGAAATGGGAGAGGGGAAGGGGATTCTGAAATAAATAGGGAGAAAGGGGGAGGCGGATAGAAGATGGATAAAGGAGAAAATAGGTGGAGAGAAGACAGACAGACAGGTCAAGGATGCGGGGTTGGAGACAGTAAAGGTGAGTGTAGATGGGAAGTTAGGGAGGGGATAGGTCGGTCCAGAGAGCACGGACAGGTCAAGGAGGTGGGATGAGGCTAGTAGGTAGGAGATGAGGGTGGGACTTGAGGTGGGAGAAGTGGATAGGTGGGAGGACAGGTTAGGGAGGCAGGTACGAGCTGGGCTGGTTTTGGGATGCGGTCGGGGGAGGGGAGATTTTGAAGCTTGTGAAGTCCACAGTGAGACCATTGGGCTGCAGGGTTCCAAGCGAAATATGAGATGCTATTCCTGCAACCTTCGGGTGACATCATTGTGGCGCTGCAGGAGGCCCAGGATGGACATGTCGTCCAAGGAGTGGGAGGGGGAGTTGAAATGGTTCGCGACTGGGAGGTGCAGTTGTTTGGTGCGAACCGAGCATAGGTGTTCCGCAAAGCGGTCCCCAAGCCTCCGCTTGGTTTCCCCGATGTAGAGGAGGCCACATCTGGAACAGCGAATACAGTTTACCACATCTGCTGCATACCATACCTGCACATCTGCTAATGTGGTATACTTGGGAACACTGCAGCCCAATGGTATCAATGTGGACTTCAAAAGCTTCAAAATGCCCCCTCCCCCGACTGCATCCCAAAACCAGCCCAGCTTGTCCATGCCTCCGTAACCTGTCCTTACTCCCACCTATCCCCTCCTCCCACCTCAAGCCTCACCCCCATCTCCTACCTACCAGCCTCATCCTGCCCCCTTGACCTGTCCGTCCTCCCTGGACCGACCTATCCCCTCCCTAAGTCCCCACCCACATTCACCTTTACTGGCTCCAACACCGCCTCCTTAACCTGTCTGTCTCCTCTCCACCTATCTTCTCCTTTCTCAATCTTTTATCCTCCTCACCCTTTCTCCCTATTTATTTCAGAATCCCATTCCCCTCCCCCATTTCTGAAGAAAGGTCTAGACCCGAAATGTCAGATATATTTGTATCCTGTTTGACATCAGTGAGGTTCATCCGGGATGAGCTAGCTGGATGGATACAAAACTGGCTTGGTCATAGAAGACAGAGATTAGTGGAGCAAGGGTGCTTTTTCGAATGGAGATCAGTAACTTAGTGGTGTTCCGCAGGGACCAGTGCTGGGGACCTTTGTAGTTTCAAATATATATAAATGATCTGGAGCAAACTGTGGGTGGTCTGATTAGTAAGTTTGCAAAAGACACCAAAATTGGCGGAGTTGCAAATATTGAGGAGGATTGTCAAAGGATACAGTGTGATATGGACAGATTGCAGATTTGGGCAGAGAAATGACAGATGGAGTTTAATCCAGGCAAATACAAGGTGATGTATTTTGGAAGGTCAAATTAAGTGTGTGAATTATAAATGGCAGCACCCTTAAGAGCATTAACATACGTAGGGATTTGGGTGAACAGGTCCACAGATCCCTGAAAGTAGCAACACAGGTGGATAAGATAGTCAAGGTGGCATACAGCATGCTTGCCTTCATCAGCCAGGGCATCAAATGTAAAATTTGGCAATTTATGTTACAGCTGTAAAAACTTTAGTTAGGCCACAGTTGGAATATTGCATGCAGTCCTCATTGCCACACTACCAGGAGGACGTGGATGCTTTGGAGAAGATGTAAAGAACGTTTATTAGGATGTTACCTGGCCTGGAGGGTTTTAGTTATGAGGAGAGGTTGGATAAACTTGGATCGTTTTTACTGGAAGGACAGACGCTGAGGGGGTAACCTGATAGAGGTCTACAAAATTATGAGAGGCATAGATAAGGTGGACTGTCAGAGGCTTTTTCCCAGGGTGAAAAGGTCAAGTACAAGAGGGCACAGGTTCAAGATGAGCCGGGGAAAGTTTAGGGGAGAAGTGCAGGGAAAATATTTCACACAGAGCATGTTGGTGCCTGGAAACACTGCCAATGGAGGTGGTGGAAACAGGCATGTTAGCAACATTTTAGGTATATCTTGATAGACACATTAATAGGAGGCGAACAGAGGGATAGAGACTGTGCATGGGCAATAAGTAGCGGGTCTAAATAAGGATCATGAATCAGCACACACTTGGTGGGCCAAAGGGCCTGTTCCTGTATCCATATGGTATTGTATTTTTTTAAAAGTGCATCAAATTAGTTTCTATTACACTAAATGTATGAATCTTCTGCTTGCTGAATGAATTTGGTTATGGCGTGAAGATAAACTTTATTTGATATCGGCTTCACGTTGCATTGGTTTTGTGATGAACATTTTGATATCACTACAGCGTGATTCTAGAGATAAGCTTGTAATCCTGACACTATACAAATGTTGGGGGAGGAAAGCATATTTCTGAGGAAAATGGTTCACTGAGATAGCAAGAAATGCAGATGCTGGAATCAGACATAACAGTGTGGAACTGGATGAACACAGCAGGCCAGGCAGCATCAGAGGAGCAGGAAAGTTGACGTTTTGGATCAGGACCCATCTTCAGAACTGGGGAGGGGGGAAGGGAGGTCTGAAATAAATAGAGAGGAGGGGTGGGGCTGGAGAAGGTAGGTGGGATGGTGATAGGTGAGTGCAGGTAGGGAGTGATGAGGATTGGTCAATGAGGTGGGAGGAGTGGATAGGTGGGAGAGAAGATGGACAGGTTGTGTCAGGTAAAGGAGGCGGGGATGAGAGGGAGGGTTGGTCATGAGATGAGGCTGGGGGTGGGGTGATTTTAAAACTGGTAAAATCCACATTTAGGCCATCGGGCAGTAGGCTTCTGAAGTGGAATATGAGGTGCTGCTCCTCCAGGTTGCAGGTGGTGTCATTGTAGCACTGGAGGAGGCCCAGGATGGACACGTCCATGGAAATGTCAGCTTTCTTGTTCCTCTGATGCTGCCTGGCCTGCTGTGTTCCTCCAGCTCCACATTGTGTTATCTCTGAGGAGAAGCCTACTTTCACTGCCCACTCCAAAAATGGTCAAAGTAATCTTGGCAAAAGAAACTTCTAATAGGGACAGGATTTTGTATGATTTGATGTGACACTTCGCAAACAATTATTTACAACTATTCAATGTTGCAGGTTCCATGTTCTTGTAAAATAAATTACTTTAAAGAAATAATAACTTCTAGAGTAGCTTTCCAATTGAAATTGCAATACATTCATACTCGTTCTAATTTAATACACTGTGTTCGCTGCTCACATTGTGGTCTTCCCTCTTATGGAAAAACCAAACACAGCTGAATGGCTGCATTGCAGAATACCTCCACTCAATCTAAAAACATTATCTAGTATTTCTCATCAAGTGATATGTCAATTCTCCACTTTGCTCCCACTCTGATTTTTTTAGGCCTC
This sequence comes from Ginglymostoma cirratum, assembly GCA_024137785.1. Taxonomy (NCBI): domain Eukaryota; kingdom Metazoa; phylum Chordata; class Chondrichthyes; order Orectolobiformes; family Ginglymostomatidae; genus Ginglymostoma; species Ginglymostoma cirratum. The sequence continues at coordinate 31,324,755 of JAHRHZ010000248.1, read as the reverse complement.
AGCTTGCTAGTTTTCCAAATCAGGAAATCGGAAAAAAATACACAAACAGGAGGCTGGAAGAACACAGCAAGCCAGGCAGCATCTGGAGGAAAGGAGAAATCAACGTTTCGGGTACTACCCTTCTTCAGGACTGAAGTACCTCATCTTATGACTTGACAATCCATTACATTCTGAATGTTGAGTTCAAAATTTTAGATCATAGCCTCTGCCTTCATCTTCATTCATGAATTTTTTAAAATTCTGGTTTCTTTCTTTACACATGTGCCAACTATTCAACCATTCACACCTCATCGATAGGCATGTCTCTTGTTTATTTAGTGCTCCAATTACCATTATCTTTGGCTTTTGTATCATGAAATCTCCTCCTGAGAAAGCCAAGGCTGACACAATTGCACCTGTTTAGCCAGCAGTGTGTGGTGGTCATTCCTATTGATACAGTCATGGACAGACACATTTGTGACAGGTGGATTGGTGAGGATAAGGTCAAATACTTTTTTCCATCTTGTTGGTTCCCTTGCCTCCTGCTGCAAACACAGTCCAGCACTCATATCCTTTAGGACTTAGTCAGTATAATCAGGAGTGATGTTGCTGAGCCACTCTTGACGATGGACATTGAAGTTCTCATGCTAGAGTACATTCAGTGTCCTTGCCACCCTCAGTGTTACCTCCAAGTGGTGTTCAACATTGAGGAGTACTGATTCATCAGCTGAGGAAGGGCTAGGAAGTGGGTATCAGCAGGAGTTTTCCTTGCCCATGAACTGATGAGACTTCATGGGATCCAGAGTCAATGTTCAGAACTGCTGGGTAACTCCTTCAAGACTATACAGTGCTGTGCCATCACCACAGGAGGGTCTGTTCTGTGCAACAGACGTGGCTAGGGATGCTGATGGTGAGGTCTGGGCCATAGGCATGCTAACTGAATCATACCATACAGACAATGCAGGCTGTTGCTGACCAGTCCGTGGGACAGCTCTCTTTGACACAAGCCCCAGATGTAGGCAGTGACGACTTTATACTATTGACATGGCTGTGTTTGCCATGTCCTTTCAGTGTCTCAGTCAAAGTGAAGTAGTCTCTCCAGTATTAATCCACTCTTTAGTCTCTGGCGTGGTTTGGTACAATTGAATGGTTTGCTAGGCCTTATCAGAGGGCAGTTAAGAGTCAATGATATTGTAGTGAGCCTGGTGACACGTGTCGGCCAAACCAAGCGAAAATGGCAGATTTCCTTCCACTAAGGACATGGTTGCTATCGTGCTAGCTTTTAATTCCAGATTGTACTGCATTCAAATTTCACCATCTGCCATGGTAGAATTCAACATAATCTCCACAATATTTGCCTGGGGTTCTGAATTACTAACCCAGTGCTAGTACAACACTCTACAACACTGCAGTCAATTGTCTGTCGTGTGGAGTATCTCAATGTTGCAAAGTTACTTAGGGAAAACATGTTGCATAATTGACTCATATGCAAATGCATGTGCAGAAGCTTCTCATCAGCTGATGGTAAAACAGACATTTTTTTATTCATTCATGTGATGTAGCATTGCTGGCTGTCCAGCATTTATTGCCCATCCCTAGGTGCCCTTGAGAAGATGGCGCTGAGCTGCCTTCTTGAACTGGTGTGATAGATTGAACCACAATACCCTACAATGGCCTGAAATGGTTTTGTCGTAGCCTTTTACCTTCATTTGTGCATTCAAATAATTAACTTTTTTTTATGAATAATACATGCATCCATCCAGCATAGTTTCAATTCTTCTGATAATATTCCCAATTCTGATACAATTTGATGCCTACCTCTGCTTTGTCTTCCATTTTTGCCTAATATTTTTTTCACTTCCTTTTACCAGTTTGCTTTTCCTCTAGTTTGAGCTCCCTCTTATTATCCTCCTGCCAATCCTTCCTCAACAATACTAGCAAGTCTCCCTGTGAGGATGTTAGTCCTGTCCTGCTAAGAGTCAACCTGCCTCTCTCATACAAATCCAAACTGCCCCAGAACTCAGGCCCTACGCCTCTGAAATCTGATACCTTCCCTCCTATACCTATTCTACATGAAATATATTGCTGTAATCTACTATTTCTATGCACACTAACATGTTAGACTGGGATTCCTAAGATTAGTATTAGAGGTCCTGTTTGTTAGTGTCCTCCCCAACTCCTAAATTCACTTTCAAAATCTCATGTGCCTACCGATGTAAATTATTGGTAGTAACATGGACTATAATCTTTGACTTTTCCTGTTCCCGAGAAGAATTTCCTGACTGCGCCATCTTTGACCCGAACAAGAGGGAGGCATCATACCATCCTGGAGTCATGACTGCAGCCACAGAAAAACGGTCTGTTCCGCGAACTAATTGATCTGCTATCACTGTTCCTCTTTCCCACTTCTTCCTTCCACTTGTATTGCTGATTCATCTGTGCTTCCACAAACCTGACCAGCATGGCACTCTTTCAAGGAACCAACATCCTCACCAGTATCCAAAATGGAAAACCAATAAATGAACAGCACCATTGGATAACTCCTGCACTACCTGCCTCTTCTTGCACCACCTGATATTGTTATTTTCCCTGCTGCCTCCATCCTCCCAGTAACCTGAAACCCAGAGTTCATGTTTCTGTAGTTCCTGCAGATGCAACTGTCCCATTCATGGAAGCTCAGTGGTTAGCACTGCTGCCTCACAGTGCCAGGGACCTGGATTCAATTCCACCCTCAGGTGACTTTCTGTGTGGAGTTTACACATTCTCCCTGTGTCTGTGTGGGTTTCCTCCAGGTGCTCCAGTTTCTTCTTACAGTCCAAAGATGTGCAGGTGAGGTGGATTGGCCATGCTAAATTGCTCATAGTGTTCAGGGATGTGTAGATTAGGGGGACGGGTCTGGGTGGGATGTTCTGAGGGTCAGTGTGGACTTGTTGGGCTGAAGGGCCTGTTTCCACACTGTAGGGATTCTATGATTCTATGAACACACAACATCCAACACAATACAGAATTCAATCCATACGAATTATTATGCCTTACCTCAAATTCACTTATGTTATCTTTATATTACTTGGTCTTAACTTAATTAGCCTTACGGCAATTGATAAATCTTGCAAGTGCTGATAAATTCAAATAATACTTCATTCATTTTACTAGTTGCAATAAACTTTATTTAAAGCACCAGCTTTTACATTTCACCCAGGCATAATCTCTTGATTACATGCTGCTTACTGACCACGCAGTTTGAAAAATCTATTTCTTATTCAGTTGTTTCAGCGGCGGGAGTGCGGGAGGAAGCACAAGGGCAGCCTGGGAAGGTAAGCTTTTCGACTCCATTTTTGCAGCAGCAGCGGGAGCAGTGAGAGCGAGGGCCAGCGGGCTGCCGGGAAGGTAAGTTAATCCGTTAAAAACTTACTTTGTGAATAGGTGGAGCCCACGCTGAGCAGGAGCGAACACGGGACGGCTGAGTAAGTGAGGTAATATATTTGGGCGGTTGCTTTACCCGAAACACTACTTAGGTAGTGTCTCCCACCCATCCTCCTCCTCTAACCGGAAAAGGTTCTGAGCGCCAATTTGGTAAGTTACTAGTTTTTTTTTTCCAATAGTCTGTTTTTGGGAATTCAGAACAATGGAATGGATGTTAGGGCAGTTGCATGCTCCTCCTGTAGAATGTGGGAGGTAAGGGTCACCACTAGTGTCCCTGCTGACTTCGTCTGCGGGAAGTGCACCCAACTGCAGCTCCTCGGAAACCGCATTAGGGAACTGGAACTGGAGCTGGAGCTGGATGAACTTCGGATGATTCGGGAGACTGAGGGGGTGATTGAGAAGAGTTACAGGGAAGTAATCACACCTCAGGTACAGAAAAAAGGTAGATGGGTTACAGGCAAGGGAAGGAAGGGGAACAGGCAGAGATTGCAGGGATCCCCTGTGGCCATTCCCCTCAATAACAAGTCTACTGTTTTGTATACTGTTGAGGGGGACGACTTACCAGGGGCAAGCCATGGGGTACAGGTCTCTGGCACAGAGTCTGTCCCTGTTGCTCAGAAGGGAAGGGAGGAGAGGAGGACAGCATTAGTCATTGGGGACTCCATAGCTAGGGGGACAGATAGGAGATTCTGTGGGAACGAGAGAGACTCGCGGTTGGTGTGTTGCCTCCCAGATGCCAGGATCTGTGATGTCTCGGATCATATTTTTGGGCTCCTTAAAGGGGAGGGTGAGCAGCCCCAAGTCATGGTCCATATAGGCACCAACGACATAGGTAGGAAAAGGGATGGGGATGTAAGGCAGAAATTCAAGGAGCTAGGGTGGAAGCTTAGAGCTAGAACAAGCAGAGTTGTTATCTCTGGTTTGGTATCTGTGCCACGTGCTAGTGAGGCGAGGAATAGGGAGAGAGAGCAGTTGAACACATGGCTACAGGGATAGTGCAGGAGGGAGAGATTCAGATACCTGGATAATTGGGGCTCATTCTGGGGTAGGTGGGACCTCTACAAATGGGATGGTCTACACCTGAACCAAAAGGGTACCAATATCCTTGGGGGGAAATTTGCTAATGCTCTTCGGGAGGGTTTAAACTAATTCAGCAGGGAGATGGGAGCCTGAATTGTAGCTCCAGAGTGCAGGAGGTTGAGAGTAGTGAGATCATGAATAAGGTTTCAAGGTCGCAGGAGTGTACCAGCAGGCAGGAAGATGGTTTGAAGTGTGTCTACTTCAATGCCAGGAGCATCCGGAATAAGGTGGATGAACTTGCAGCATGGGTTGGTACCTGGGACTTCAATGTTGTGGCCATTTCAGAGACATGGATAGAGCAGGGACAGGAATGGTTGTTGCAGGTTTCAGGGTTTAGATGTTTCAGTAAGATCAGGGAAGGTGGTAAAAGAGGGAGAGGTGTGGCATTGTTAGTCAAGGACAGTATTACAGTGGCAGAAAGGACATTTGATGAGGACTCATCTACTGAGGTAGTATGGGCTGAGGTTAGAAACAGGAAAGGAGAGGTCACCCTGTTGGGAGTTTTCTATAGGCCTCCGAAAATTTCCAGAGTTGTAGAGGAAAGGATTGCAAAGATGATTCTGGATAGAAGTGAAAGGAACAGGGTAGTTGTTATGGGGGACTTTAACTTTCCAAATATTGACTGGAAACGCTGTAGTTCAAGTACTTTAGATGGGTCAGTTTTTGTCCAATGTGTGCAGGAGGGTTTCCTGACACAGTATGTAGATAGGCCAACAAGAGGCGAGGCCACATTGGATTTGGTACTGGGTAATGAACCAGGCCAGGTGTTAGATTTGGAGGTAGGTGAGCACTTTGGTGATAGTGACCACAATTCGGTTACGTTTACTTTAGCGATGGAAAGGGATAGGTATATACTACAGGGCAAGAGTTATAGCTGGGGGAAAGGCAATTGTGAGGCGATTAGGCAAGATTTAGGATGCATAGGATGGGGAAGGAAACTGCAGGGGCTGGGCACAATTGAAATGTGGAGCTTGATCAAGGAACAGCCACTGCATGTCCTTGAAAAGTATGTACCTGTCAGGCAGGGAGGAAGTGGTCGAGAGAGGGAACGGTGGTTTACTAAAGAAGTTGAATCTCTTGTCAAGAGGAAGAAGGAAGCTTATGTAAAGATAAGGCATGAAGGCTCAGTTAGGGCACTTGAGAGTTACAAGTTAGCCAGGAAGGATCTAAAGAGAGAGCTGAGAAGAGCCAGGAGGGGCTATGAGAAGTCTTTGGCCAGTAGGATCAAGGAAAACCCTAAAGCTTTCTATAGGTATGTCAGGAATAAAAGAATGACGAGAGGAAGATTAGGGCCAGTCAAGGACAGTAGTGGGAAGTTGTGCGTGGAGTCCGAAGAGATAGGAGAGGTGCTAAATGAATATTTTTCATCAGTATTCACACAGGAAAAAGACAATGTTTTCAAGGAGAATACTGAGATACAGGCTATTAGACTAGACGGGATTGAGGTTCATAAGGAGGAGGTGTTGGCAATTCTGGAAAGTGTGAAAATAGGTAAGTCTCCTGGGCCGGATGAGATTTATCCTAGGATTCTCTGGGAAGCTAGGAAGGAGACTGCAGAGCTTTTGGCTTTGATCTTTATGTCGTCATTGTCTACAGGAATAGTGCCAGAAGACTAGAGGATAGCAAATGTTGTCCCCTTGTTCAAGAAGGGGAGGAGAGACAACCGTGGTAATTATAGACTAGCGAGCCTTACTTTGGTTGTGGGTAAAGTGTTGGAAAGGATTATAAGAGAGAGGATTTATAATCATCTGGAAAGGAATAATTTGATTAGGGATAGTCAACACGGTTTTGTGAAGGGTAGGTCGTGCCTCACAAACCTTATTGAGTTCTTTGAGAAGATGACCAAACAGGTGGATGAGGGTAAAGTGGTTGATGTGGTGTATATGGATTTCAGTAAAGCGTTTGATAATGTTCCACATGGTAGGCTATTGCAGAAAACATGGAGGCATGGGATTGAGGGTGATTTAGCGGTTTGTATCAGAAATTGGCTAGCTGTGAGAAGACAGAGGGTGGTGGTTGATGGGAAATGTTCATCCTGGAGTTCAGTTACTAGTGGTGTACCGCAAGGATCTGTTTTGGGGCCACTGCTGTTTGTCATTTTTATAAATGACCTGGATGTGGGCGTAGAAGGATGGGTTAGTAAATTTGCGGATGACACTAAAGTCGGTGGAGTTGTGGATAGTGCGGAAGGATGTTGCAGGTTACAGAGGGACATAGATAAGCTGCAGAGCTGGGCTGAGAGGTGGCAAATGGAATAGTGTGGAATAGTGTGAGGTGATTCACTTTGGAAGGAGTAATAGGAATATATAGTACTGGGCGAATGGTAAGATTCTTGGTAGTGTGGACGAGCAGAGAGATCTCGGTGTCCATGTGCATAGATCCCTGAAAGTTGCCACCCAGGTTGCTAGGGTTGTTAAGAAGGCGTACGGTGTGTTAGGTTCTAGTGGTAGAGGGAGTGAGTTTCGGAGCCGTGAGGTCATGTTGCAGCTGTACAAAACTCTGGTGCGGCTGCACTTGGAGTATTACGTACAGTTCTGGTCGCTGCATTATAGGAACGATGTGGAAGCATTGGAAAGGGTGCAGAGGAGATTTACCAGGATGTTGCCTGGTATGGAGGGAAGGTCTTATGAGGAAAGGCTGAGGGACTTGAGGCTGTTTTCGTTAGAGAGAAGAAGGTTAAGAGGTGACTTAATAGAGACATACAAGATGATCAGAGGATTAGATAGGGTGGACAGAGAGAGCATTTTTCCTTGGATGGTGATGGCTAGCACGAGGGGACATAGCTTTAAATTGAGGGGTGATAGATATAGGTCAGATGTCAGAGGTAGGTTCTTTACTTAGAGAGTAGTAAGGGCGTGGAATGCCCTGCCTGCAACAGTAGTAGACTCGCCAACTTTATGGGCATTTAAGTGGTCATTGGATAAACATATGGATGGTAATGGAATAGTGTAGGTTGGATGGGCTTCAGATTGGTTTCACAGGTCGGCGCAACATCGAGGGTGAAAGGGCCTGTACTGCGCTGTAATTTTCTATGTTCTATGTTCTTATATACAGCCTCTGATGAGTCACTAGCTAGTTTAGCTTCCTCCTAAATAATCGATAACAGGGCACAGTGATTAGCACTGCTGCCTCACAGCGCCAGGGACCCGGGTTTGATTCCATCCTCAGGCGACTGTGTGGAGTTTGCACGTTCTCCCCGTGTCTGCGTGGGTTTCCACCAGGTGCTCCGGTTTCCTTCCACAGTACAAAGACGTGCAGGCTAGATGGGTTGGCTGTGCTAAATTGCCCCATAGTGTTCATGGATGTGTAGATTAGGTGGGTTATAGGGGGTTGGATGTGGGCGAGATGCTCTGAGGGTCGGTGTGGACTTGTTGGGCCAAAGGACCTGTTTCCACACTGATTCTATGGATTCAGCAATTAAACCAAACACTGATTAACAAATAGCTGCCATTTCCAAGCAGTTCTCTGCCAACACAAACTAATTTACTGGAACAAAAACAGAAGTTGCTGGAAAAGCTCAGCAGGTCTGGCAGCATCTGTGAAGAAAAAAATCAGTTAACATTTTAGGTCCAGTGAGCCTTCCACAGAACTGAAGGTAGCTGGGAAAATGTCAGTTTATATGCAGGAAATAGGGAGGGGGATGGGGTGGGGAGTAGAGCCCGAAGAGTGAGAAGAGCAGTTGGATAGACAAAGAAGTTGATAATGATCTGGCTGGGAGGGTGAATAGCTGTTAATGGGGGCTGGTAGTGATTAACAGTGTAATGGCAGGCTGTATGATAACAAGGCGTGGTGTGTGGAATAGGGGGCCAGGACACGGGAGAGTTTAGACTCTAAAATTATTGAACTCAATATTAAGTCCAGAGGACTGCAGGGTCCCCAAGCGGAAAATGAGGTATTGTTCTTCCAGCTTGTGCTGAGCTTCACTGGAACACTGCAGCAAGACAGAGATGGAGATGTTGGCCAGGGAACAGAGTGGTGTGATGAAGTGGCAGGAAACTGGAAGCTCAGGGTCTTTTTTTGCAAGCAGAACGTAGATGTTCTGTGAAGCGGTCACCCAGTCTATGCTTTGTTTCCCCAATGTAGAGGAGATCACATTGTGACCAGTGAGTGCCGTAGACTAGATCCTAGAAAGTGCAGGTGAAGTGTTACTTCACCTGGAAGGTATGTTTGAGCTTTTGGATACTGGAGAGGGAGGAAGTAAATGGGCAGGTGTTACACCTTCGCCGGTTACAGGGGAAGGTGCCATGAGGCTTTGGGGGAGTGTTGGTGGTGAAGGAAGAGTGGACCAGGGTGTCTGGAGGGATATTGTGGTGGATATTAGTGGCCAGTCTATGCCCAGAAATAGAAACAGAGATGCCAAGGAAGGGAAGGGAGGAGTTAGAGATAAACCAGGTGAAAGTGAGCGCAGGGTGGAAATTGGAAACAAAATCAATGAACTTTTCCAATTCCGGACGAGAGAGGGAAGCAGCACCGGTGATATCATCGATATATTAGAGAAAGTGTTGTGGGTGGGGGCCGGAATAGGACTGGAACAAGGAATGTTCCACATACCCCATGAAGAAACAGGCCAACTGGGGCCCATGCAAGTACCCATGGTCACCCCTCTGAGCTGAAGAAAATGAGAGGAGTTAAAAGAGAAGTTGTTGAGGGTGAGAACAAACTCGGCCAAGCGGAGGAGAGTAGTGGTGGGACAGTTCAGGTCTTTGCTCCAGGAAGAAGTGGAGAGCCCTAAGACACTCCTGGTGGGGAATGGACGTGTAAAGGGATTGCACGCCCATGGTAAAGAGGAGGCGACTGGAAATTTTGAAACCAGCGTAAAGCGTCAAAGGAATCACGGATGTACATGGGCAGGGATTGGACCAGGGGAGAGAAGACTGAGTCAAGGTAGGAAGAGATGAGTTCTGTGGGGTAGGAGCAGGCTGAAATAATGTCTGCCTGGACAGTCCTGTTTGTGGATTGTTGGCAGGAGGTAGAAACGAGCTGTGTGGGGCTGGGGGTCTATCAGCTTGGAAGCAGCAAGGGAGAGGTCACTAGATGAAATGAGATCAGTTACCGTAATAGATACAATGGCCTGATATGTCATGGTTGGTCATGGTCCAGGGGAAGATAGGAGGAGGCATCTGAGAGCTGGTGCGTAGTCTCTGCAATGTAGAGGTCAGTGTGCCAGACTACAACAGCACCATCCTTATCGGCAGGCTTAATAACAAAGTCAGGGTTAGATCTAAATGCATGCAGTGCAGTCAGTTCAGAGGGAGATAAGTTGTATTTGGTGAGGTGGGGGCAGAGAAATTGAGGTGACTAATATCACGTCGACAGTTCTCAATGAACAGATCGAGTGCGGGTAAAAGGCCATAGGGAGGGGTCCAGGTGGAGGGAGAGTGTTGGAACTGGGCAAAGGGGTTTGTGGGAGGGGGAGAGGGCTCTTGTCCAAAGAAATGGGCACAGAGGTGAAGACAGTGTAAGGAAACTTCGACATCATGTCATGCCCAAAATTCGTTAATGTGGGGACACAGAAGATTAAAGCTGAGGCTGTTGCTGAATACAAAATGTTCAGCATCGGAGAGCGGAAGATTAGGAGGGATGATGAATACCCAACAGGAGGCGGGGTTCGGAGAGGGGATGGAGTCAGAGGGAAGGCATGGGGAGGAAGGTTCCAGAGGGCCAGGGGTGCCTGAGTTGGTGCATCTTGTGGGCCTTGATGCCTGAAAGGAAAAGAAAAAGTTTCTTGTTACCACGGCGCATGCACACTCAGGTCAGAGGGGTGGCCACTGGTGCCCACATGAGCCCCACTTATGCTTGTCTTTTTGTGGGGTATGTAGAATATTCCTTGTTCCAGTCCTATTCTAGTCCCCACCCACAACTCTTTCTCCAATATATCGATGATATAATCAATTCTGCTTCCCTCTGTCATCCAGAATTGGAAAAGTTCATCAATTTCGCTTCCAATTTCCTCTCTGCCCTCACTTTCACCTGGTCTATCTCCAACTCCTCCCTTCCCTTCCTCCACATCTTTGTTTCCATTTCTGAGGATAGACTAGCCACTAATATCCATTATAAACCCACTGACTCCCACAGCTACCCTGACTTTACATCCTGACACCCTGCTTCCTGTAAAGACTTCATCTCATTCTCCCAGTTCCTCCATCTCCATCACATATGTTCAGATGAGGCCAACTTTGTCAAGGGAGCCTCCAAAAAGTCCACCTTCTTCCTCAACCGAAGATTCCCCAGCTCCATTGTTGACAGGACCCTCAACCGAGTCCAACCCATCTCCCGCACTTCCGCTCTCACTCCCTCTCTTCCCTCCTGTGACAGCAATAGTGTTCCCCCTATCCTCACCTACCATCCCACCAGCATCCACATCCAGAAGATCATCAGATGCCATTTCCACCACCTCCAGCAAGATGCCACCACCAGACACATATTCCCCTCCCCTCCCTTGTCCACATTCCACAGGGACAGTTTCCTCTGGGACAACCTGGTCCACACTTCCTTCACGCCCAACACTCCCCCCACAGCCATACAACACCTTCCCCTGCAACTGGCAAAGCTGTAACACCTGCCCATTTACCTCCTCTCTCCCCAGTATTCAAGGGCCCAAACATTCCTTCCAGGTGAAGCAAAACTTCACCTGCACTTCCCAGAACCTAGTCTACTGCATTCGCTGCTCACAAAGTGGCCTCCTCTACACTGGGGAAACGAAGCTCAGACTGGGTGACCGCTTCGCAGAACATCTACGTTCTGCTCGCAAAAAAGACCTTGAGTTACCAGTTGCCTGCCAGTTTCATGCACCACCCTGTTCCCTGGCCAACATCTCTGTCTCTGGCTTGCTGCAGTGTTCCAGCGAAGCTCAATGCAAGCTGGAAGAAACACACCTCAGTTTCTGCTTGGGGACACTGCAGTCCTCAGTATCGAGTTCAATAACTTTAGGGCCTAAACTCTTCCATGTCCTAGCCCCTTACCCTACACACCAGGCCTTGTTATCACATAGCCTGCCATTACACGGTACTTATTGTGAGTCACTAACAGTCCCCATTAACAGCTATTCCCCCTCCTAGCCAGATCATTATCAACGCCTTTTTCTGTCCAACTGCTCTTCTCTCTCTTCAGGCTTTAATGTTTATACCATCGTTCACTCCCTACCCAATCCTCTTTTTATTTTCTGCATATAAACCGACATTTTCCCAGCTGCCATCAGTTCTGTGGAAGGGTCACCGGACCCGAAAAGTTAACTCTGATTTTTTCTTCACAGATGCTGCCAGACCTGCTGAGCTTTTCCAGCGACTTTTGTTTTTGTCCCTCATTTACAGCATCCACAGTTCCTTTGGTTTTTTATCTAACTTACTGGAAGAATGTTAATCCATGTCAGAGTCTGGCTCTTAATATAAATTTAAAGATGAACAAGACTTACCAGAATTTATCATTTCAGCCTACTTCTCTATTCCCTCTATGTCTCACTCAGCTGTGGTCTCCTGACCATTTTCCCCTTACCAACCCTGCAGTTTTGAAAATTGTTCAGAGTTGTATTGCAGAATGCTCATGATTTAGTGGTTGTTATTACAACAAAGTCTGGGCTAAATAATTGGTGATTGTTTATAGAAAGGCTCTGAAAAACATTTTAAGAAATCAGGGATTGACAAACACTAGGCTTAGTAGAGAAAAAAAACTTTAAGCAGTTTACAGAAAGGATTAAGGAGATGCATCAAGGGTAACGGAGATCAGAGCTCTAAACTATGTTTGCAGCAAAGACTCTGTCAGATACGGTAAATAAAATATGAAAATGCCAATCTATATGACCAAATCTGTTGAATAACATAGACGCAAATTATTTTACGTGCTGAAAGAGCAAAATAATTATAATATTCTCCACTCTGCATTCAGTTATTTAAGGGATTAATTTCCATAGAGGTTTTTCAAATTGTATGGCCTATTTCACGAAAACTGTGGGGAAATAGTGAGAAGAACACTCATGGTGTTTCTCCAGAACCTCTGTGCATTTTCGTGTCAAGGTTTTGGTGAACAATTAGAAGCACCATCCACCACCCAGACACACACACACACACACACACACACACACACACAGAATTGAAGCTTTTACAGTTCAAACAGATTACTGATTTCAGATATAGATAAATAAGGATAATTCATAGAATCCGATTATAAAGAAGAGGCTTTTCAGCCCATCAAGTCTGTACCACCAAAATACACTACTACCTACACTAGATAACAAGCATGGGGCTGGATGAACACAGCAGGTCAAGCAGCATCACAGGAGCAGGAAAACTTGACGTTTCGGGCCTAAACCCTTCATCAGAAAAAAAAAACTACCTACACTAGACCCACTTTCCCACACTAGGCCCATAACCTTGAAAGTTCTGATACTTCAAATGCTCATCAAATAGTTTTTAAAGGTTGTGAGGTTTCCTACCTCAACTTCTCTCCCAAGCAGTGTATTCCAAAACCTCCCCCACCCTCTGAACAAACAGATGTTTCCTCAAATCCCTCTAATCCTTGCCTTTAACATTAAAGTTAAGGCCCCTAGTTATTGACTCTTCTCAGTTATATTGACAAATCAGAGTTAATGCAAACAGATGAATTTCAATCTAAGAATAATGCAAATATGTGTGAAGTCTGGCTACAACTTGCAGAATGCAAGGGCTGCAATATATCTCGGCCAGCTATGTGAAAGGACGCCTGATAATGAATTAGCAGCTAGGTTTTTATTATGTCTGATCTTCTTTCACTGAAGTTCACAGGAGAAACTCCTTTTGTGACTAATTCTCTAGACTCACTGTTCCATTGACTTCATTAGAAGTTAAAATAACATAAATGGTAACATTTTCCACATCAATGTAAAACAAAAAAAAATCTGGCATGGTGTATAATATGCTGCCAGTTCACTATAACGCTATTTTGTCATTGCAATTGACTGTTTTCACAAGCCTGTAGTTATCATAGACAGATAAATGTTGTGGTCGATGTTATTCAGTATCCTTGCACTCAAGCGTAGACATTAAATGAGCTTTACCCATAGTAGTTCACAACACACTCTACAGGGCACCTGGTGCTTGTGTGAATCGAACAATCATCATAGAATCCCTACAGTGTGGAAACAGGCTATTCAGCCCAACAAGTCCACACCGACCCACAGGACATCCCACCCAGACCCATCCCCCTATAACCCACCTAATCTGCACATCCCTGGACAATACAGGCAATTTAGCATAGCCAATCTAACTAGCCTGCCCATCTTTGGACTATGGGGGGAAACCAGAGCACCCAGAGGAAACCCACACAGACAGGGGGAGAATGTGCAAACTCCACACAGACAGTCACCTGAGGGTAGAATTGAACCTGGGTCCCCTGCACTGTGAGGCAGCTAACCACTGAGCCACCGTGCTGCCCTCAAGTAAGTGTGTACCTTCTCAACTGATCAGATGAAAGTATTGGTCCACCAGTTATGCACAATGGTACCAGTTTGTGCCACCTAACAGATGCATTGCAGCAGTTCGTCAACTTTCCTTTGACAGTACCTTCCAACACGTGGCCTCTATCAATTAGAACAACAAGGGCAATGGAGGCATGCAAACCCTCCAACTACAAGTGCCCCTTGAAGCCACACAGCATCCTGAATTTGAACTACATCATTATTCCTTTACTGTCAGTGGGTCAAAAACTTCCTAACAGCACGAGAGACAGTAGGAACTGCCGATGCTGGAGAATCTGAGATAACAAGGTGCAGAGCTGGCTGAACATAGCAGGCCAAGCAGCATCAGAGGAGCAGGAAAGCTTGACGTTTCGGGCCTAGACCCTTCTTCAGAAATGTGGGAGGGGAAGGGGATTCTGAAATAAATAAGGAGAGAGGGGGAGGTGGATAGAAGATGGATAAAGGAGAAGATAGGTGGAGAGGAGTCAGACAGGTCAAAGAGGCGGGGGTGGAGCCAGTAAAGGTGAGTGTAGGTGGGGAGGTAGGGAGGAGATAGGTCAGTCCAGGGAGGACGAACAGGTCAAAGAGGCGGGATGAGGCCAGTAGGTAGGAGATGGGGGTGGTGCTTTAGGTGGGAGGAAGGACGGACAGGTTAGGGAGGCGGGGATGAGCTGGGCTGGTTTTGGGATGTGGTTGGGGGAGGGGAGATTTTGAAGCTT
>JAHRHZ010000248.1:31282673-31309727 GCA_024137785.1 Ginglymostoma cirratum | reverse complement strand
CCCCTTGACCTGTCCGTCCTCCCTGGACTGACCTATCTCCTCCCTAGCCCCCTACCTACACTCACCTTTACTGGCTCCATCCCCGCCTCTTCGACTTGTCTGCCTCCTCTCCACCTATCCTCTCCTCTATCCATCCTCTATCCGCCTCCCCCTCTCTCCCTATTTATTTCAGAACCCTCTTCCCCTCCCCCATTTCTGATGAAGGGTTTAGGCCCGAAACGTCAAGTTTTCCTGCTCCTATGATGCTGCTTGACCTGCTGTGTCCATCCAGCCCCATGCTTGTTATCTCGGATTCTCCAGCATCTGCAGTACCTTTTATCTCCGAAAAAGAACGCTGATAGGTTAAGTGAGTGAGCTGAAGTTTTCAGATCGAGAGTAGTGTGGGAAAATATGTGGGTACGTACTTTGGTAGGAAGAAAGGAGAATTATTTCAATGGAATCAATAAACATAATACTGTAATATAGAGGGAGCTGAGTACTCTCAGAAATATATCACAGAAGTTGACATGTAGATACAACAAGTAATTTGGAGGGCATTTGGATTTTTGGCCTTTATTGCAAAAGGGACAATGTAAAAGTACGTAAGTCCTGTTAGAGTCATGGAGTCATACAGCATGGAAACAGGCCCTTTGGCCCAACTTTTCCATGCTGACCAGTTTTGCAAGGTGCAGGTAAGATTTACACGGATGTTGCCGGGTCTGGACAGTTTGAGTTAAAGAGAGAGGCTGGGGTTTTTTTTCTTCCTGGAGCATAGTAAACTGAGGGATTACCTTATGAATGTTTAAAATCATGAGGGGCATAATAGGGTGAATAGCCAAGGCCTTTTTCCTAGTGTGGGGAAATCCAAAACTAGAGGGCATAGGTTTAAGGTGAGAGGGGAACGATTTAACAAGGACCTCGGGGTAATGTTTTCATGCAGAGAGTGGTGCGTGTATGGAACGAGCTGCCAGGGGAGGCGATGGAAACCGGTACAATTACATTCAAAAGTCATCTGGATGGGTGTCTGAGTAGGAAGGATTGAGAAAGATATGGGCCAAATGATTGCAAATAGGACTAGGTCAGACTGGGATATCTGGAACAAAATGTAACATCTCAAAATTTGCAGATGATACCAAGTTGAGTGGGAGGTTGAACTGTGACAAGGATGCAGAGATCCTTCAGCATGACCTGGACAGGTTGGGTGAGTGGACAAGTCATTGGCAGATGCAGTATAATTTGGATAAATATGAGGTTATTCACTTTCAAAGCAAAAACAAGAAGGCAGATTACTACCTGAATGCTGTCGAGTAGGGGAGGGGAGTGTGTAACGGGACCTGGGTGTCCTTGTGCGCCAGTCGCTGAGGGTAAGCATGCAGGTGCAGCAGGCAGTAAAGAAGACAAATGGTATGTTGGCCTTCATTGCGAGAGGTTTCAGGGACTGCAGCAGGGTTGTGTTGTTGCACTTATACAGGGCATTAGTGAGGTCCCACCAAGAATATTATGTGCCATTTTGGTCTCCTGTTCTGAGCAAGGATCCTCTTGATCTCGAGGGGGTGCAGTGAAGGTTTACCAAGCTGATTCCAGGGATGGTGGGTCTGACGTATGAGGAGAGATTGACTAGGTTAGGATTATTTTTGCTGGAGTTCAGATGAATGAGGGGGGATCTCATAGAAACTTAAAAAATTCTAACAGGACTATACAGGGTAGATGCAGGGAGGATGTTCCTGATGGTGTGTGTGTCCAGAACCAGGGGTCACAGTATGAGGATTCGGGATAGACCATTTAGGATGGAGATGAGGAGACAATTCTTCACCCAAAGCGTGGTGACCCTGTGGAATTCATTACCACAGGAAGTAGTTGATGCTAAAACATTGAATGTATTCAAGAGGCGACTAGATTTAGCACTTGGGGCGAATGGGATCAAAGGTTATGGAGGGAAAGCAGGATTAGGCTATTCAGTTGGTCAATCAGCCATGATGATGATGAATGGTAGAGCAGGCTCGAAGAGCTGAATGGCCTCTTCCTGCTCCTAACTTCTATGTTTCTATGGTCGATGTGGATGAGTTAAACCAAAGGGGCTGTTTCGGCGCTGTATGACTTTATAACTGGTCTCTCCTATCTGTGTTTGGCTCTTAACCCTCTAAATCTTTCCTATCCATGGCTATGTTCAAATGTGTTTTAAATGTTGTAATTGTACTGACCTTTACCACTTCCTCTGGTAGCTCGTTCCACATATGCACCACCCTCTATATGCAAAAATTGCCCCTCAGGTCCCTTTTAACTCTTTCCTCTCTCACTCTAAACCTGTGCCCTCTAGGTTTGGACTCCCCTACATTGAGGAAAAGACTTTGGCTATTTACCTTATCTGTGCCCCTCATGATTTATAAATCTCTATATGGTCAACCCACAGCTTCCTACACTCCAGGGGGGAAATAGCCCCAACCTATTCAGCCTGTCCTTATAACTCAAACCTTCCAGTAACATCCTTGTGAATCTTTTTTGCACCCTTTCTGGTTTAATAAAATCCTTACTATCGCAGGGCGACCAGAATTGTACCAGTACAATGTTGCCCAACCAATGCCTTATACAGCCACATCATGGCATCACAACTCCTACATTCAATATTCTGACCAATGAAGGAAAATGTGCCAAATGCTTTTTTTCACCACCCCGTCTACCTCCAATGCCACTTTCAAGGAACTATGTACCTGCAATCCTCAATGTTTCTGTTTGCCAACACACCCTAGGGCTCTACCATTAACTGTGTAAGTCCTGCCCTAGTTAGACTTATCAAAATGCAACACCTTGCATTTATCTGAATTATACTTGATCTGTCACTCTTAGCCCACTGACTCAGTTGGTTAAGATCCTGATGTACTCTAGGATAACCTTCTTCACTGCCCACTATGCTACCAATTTTGGTGTCATCTACAAACGTACTAACCATGCTTCCTATATTCCTATCCAAATCTTTTGTATAAAAATGATGGACAACATGGACCCGGCACCGATTGTTGTGGCACTTTGCTGGTCACAGGCCTCCAGTCTGAACAACAACCCTCCATCACCACTCTCTGTCTCTTATTGTCAAGACAATTTTGTATCCAGCTGGCTAGATCTCCCTGGATCCCATGTGATCTAACCTTACTAACCAGTCTACCATACAGAACCTTGTCGAGGGCCTTGCTAAAGTTCATGTAGACAATGTCTACCACTCTGCCTTCATTTATCTCCTTGGTCTTCTCTTCAAAAAACTCAATCAAATTTGTGAGACACAGTTTCCCATATACAAAGCCATACTGACTATCCCTAATCAGCCCTTGCCTTCCAAATGCATATGAATCCTGTCTTTCAGTATCCCTTCCAACAACTTACCCACCACTAATGTTAGGCTTACCAGTCTGTAGTTCCCTGGCTTTCCCTTGCAGACTTTCTGAAATAATGGCACACATTAGCAAACCTCTAGTCTTATGGCACATCACCCATTATGGTCTATGACACAAATATCTCTGGTGAGGGCCCTGCAATTTCTTCCCCCAATATCCCGGAATACACTTGATCATGTCCCAGTGATTTATCTACCTTTATGCATTTTAAGATCTCCAGGACCTCCTCTTCTGCAATGTGGATTCTTCTGAAGACATCATTATTTATTTCCATGATTTCCCTAGCTTGCATGTCTTTCTCCACAGCAAATGCTGACATGAAATATTTGCTTGGGATATCACCTATCTACTGTGGTTCCACATATAGATGGCTTCATTGCTCTTTAAGGGACCAACTTCTCTCCCCAGCTATTCTTTTCACCGTTAATATACATGTAGATTCTCCTTTGATATATCTTTCAAAGCTCTTTTTTCCCTCCTGATTTCCTCTTAATTGTACTCCTACAGTCCCTGTACTCTTCACGGGATTCACTTGATCCCAGGTGTCTATACCTGACATACGCCTCCTTCTTTGTCTTGACCACAGCCTCAATATCTCTTGCCAGGCTTACCCTTCACACTAGCAGGAACATGCTGGCTCTGAACTCTCGTTATCAAACTTTTGAAAACCTCCCACTCCCAGATGTCCCTCTACCTGTGAACAGTCTTCCCCAGTCAACTTTTGAAAGTTCCTGTCTAATACCATCAAAGTTGGCCTTGCCCCAATTTATAACTTTAACTTGTAGACCAGACCTATCCTTTTCTATAACTATTTAAAACTAATAGAATTATGGTAACTCGTCCCAAAGTTCACCCTCACTAACATCTCAGTTACTTGTCACTGTTCTAAATGTATAGCACTCTGTTGCGTTCAAATTTAGACTATTTTGTACAGTTTTGCTTTCCTTGTTTAATGAGGGATGCATTTACTTTGGTAGAAGTTCATAGAATGTTCATTAGTTTGGAATGAAGTATTGGAGTTGGGAAGTCATGTTGAGGTTGTATAGGACATTGGCGAGGTCCCTTCTGGAATACTGTGTCCAGTTATGATCGCCCAGTTATAGGAAGGATGTTATTAAGCTGGAAAGGGTTCAGAAGAGCTTTACCAAGAAATTTATGAGTATGGAAGGTTTGAGTTATAAGGAAAGGCGAGATAGGCTGGGACCTTTTTCACTGGAACATAGGAGGTTGAGAGGCAACCTGATTAAAATTTATAAAATAGTGAAGATAGAGTTAATGGTAGTTGCATTTTTTTTTCCTTGGATGGGGCTTTCAAGACTAGGGGCACATTTATAAAGTGAGAAGAGAGAGATTTAAAAACGACATGAGGGACAGTATTTTTACACAGAGGGTGGTTCACTTGTGGCATGGGCAAGGGATGGGTACAGGAATAATTACAATGTTTAAAAGACATTTGGCTAGATAACTGAGAAGGAGAGGTTTGGAGAGATATGGGCCAGGAGCAAGCAGATGAGACTAGTTTAGTTTGGGATTATGTTCGGCATGCACTAGTTGAACCGAAGGGTCTGTCTCCATTATGTATAACTCTATGACTCTATAAGTGTTCTGAAGAAGTCATATCTGACTTTGTATCTCACCACAGATGTGGGCAGACCTGCTGGTTTCCTACAGAATTTTTTTTTTAAATTTTCGATCACCAGCAACTGCAGTATTTTACTTTTACATATTGAGATGAAGCCGTTGACTAAGGATGAAAGGTTGAGCAGGCTTGGCCTAACTAGATTGGATCTGCACCTAGGTGAGGAGATACTTGCCTTAGAAATAGTGCAACAAAGGTTCACATGGTTGATTCTTGGCCTGAATGGGTTTCCTCCGAGGAGAGATTGAATTGCCTAGGCATGTTCTCTCTGGATTTTCGAAAGCTGAGAGGTGATCTTATTAGAACTTTTAAGATTCTGAGGAGGCTTGACAGAGTATATTGAGAGGATGTTTCCCCTTGTGGGGGGATCTAGAACTCAGGGTAAGGTAGTTTCAGAATATGGGATCTCCCATTTAAAACTAAGTCAAGACAAGATTTCTTTTTTCTGAAAGTCATTAACCTTTGGAATTTACACCAGAGAAACATTAATGCCAGGTCATTGAATGTGAACAAGGCTGACTTACACAATTTTATTTCTAAGCTGAAGTCAATGGTTGATGAAATTGATGGTGGTAAGCTAGAAAATTGAATTAAGCCAAAGCAAAAATCAGCCATGGTCTTATTGGAGAAGACACAATGGGCTGAATGACCTACTCCTATTTCTTATGTGACTTCTGGATTACTGGACTGCAACTTGGCAGTGTCAGAGGTTGTTGCATGTCACGAGCAAGATGCAAGTAATTTGAAAGCTACAAAGTTATTTCCTTTCTCCTTGTGTTTGAGTCCTTCTCGCGTCATCCCCTTTTAAATTCACAAGCATTATACTCCAATTCCACGCTCACTGAGGTGAACTGTATTCATAACAGGCTAGCCTCTTTAATTCACAGTCAACTGAGAAGCATTTTTGTCTTTATTGCTGTATCAAAATGAATTCAAAATAAGTCCTTGAACAGAAATAAACCTGACTTAATGAAAGATCAAGTTGTCCTTTGACAAGGAGGTAATAGCCTTGAATTTTCAAGCTTTTAGTATTAATGGTGTGTGGTATATGCTTTCTTCTAAAAAGCCAAATTCAGCAGCTGTTAATGTTTTTTAAGAAAACCTCTTGAACAACTTTTCATGAAAAATTAATTCTGAATTTTTTGTTCTTTTGTTTCTTTTTTAAATATGTAGCCATTTTCAGAAGATCCCATTATTTCTAACTGGTAATTGAATGGCTTTGGGGGAAGGGTTACATTTATTATTGTCTCATTTCTTTTGCCTTTTTTGGAAGTTCACAAAACCATATGGCTACCATATGTAGAACAGGAGTTTAGGACTCTTCTATAATTCCAAGATCTAATCTTGGCTATTGTGCCAGTATTAATAGTGCATCAGCTCAGCTCACCTTATTTAACAGTTTATTAAGTCTGCAGGATGTCCATCTGAGGAAAAGCTATGCTATTTTTCCTTATCAATTGCTTCTGCTAATGGGTTTAGTATCATAACAAGAGCAAATTATACTTATGTAAAGCTTTTAATCTATTAAAGCATCCCAAGATGATTCACAGAAACATTATAGAACAACATATAAAGAGATGTTAGGTTGGGGGCAAAATGCTTGGTGGAAGAGATTGGTTTTAAAACAAGTCTACAAGGAGGGCAGTGAGTTAGAGAAGCTGACAGTGTACAGAGAGGATTCAGGAGCTTGGGGCCTAGACAATTGAATGCATGGCCTTCAATGATGGAGCAGTTAAAATCAGTTATGTTCAAGGGGCCAGAATTAAAGGACAGTAAATATCTTGGAGAGTTGTGCTGTTGATAAGAGTGTTAGGCAAACAGATCTAGTGTGAACTTGAATGCTTGCATCTTAGGATGATCTCAATCCTACACATAATGGATTAAATAGCAATTTGGTTGTACAGGATTTGACAATTACTGACAAGGGACATTTTGAGAAAGCTTTTCATCTTGCACTTACAAGCACAATCTGCAAAGACTACAAATGTAAGAGGAAAACAACATTTCTATACTGCATGAGAAGAAAGTACTGCTTGGTTGGCAAGTAGGCTCTTATTGCTAGAGATGTGGCCATGGAGGATGAACCAGTTATGTGATGACTGACTGTTAACTGGCAGGTTTTGCTTAAATTTAAACCAGAAAAGATGACTCTGATTCATCATGGCATTTCTTGGGAAATGAACAAATGTATAGCTGTGACATATTTTGTTGAGTTGGAACAGGTGCAACATATGCAGTTTCTTTCTGTCTGGAAAGAAAAGGACCCTATGTATTAAAAATGTAACTTCCAGTAAATGGAAGTGCATGACCCTGCCTGCCCAACTGAAGATCTTAAATCATTGTCAGTATAACTCAAAGTACATTCAGGATTATTTAGTAAATGATGTCCAATTGAGGAATCACACCTAATGTTGGACATATGTTTTGAGTTTCATGAACACAAATTGGTTGGATATGGTCAGTACCATGCTTGAGGCTTTCATAAAAACATTTCAACACAATTTGTGTTTTCTTTTCAGCAATACTGAAAAGTGTAGGTCATGGGAGATGAAGGAGTGTAGTCAAGCTTAGAGATAACAAAGCCAAAAATGATCACTTCAATAGCAAATGGGTGAGACAGAGGCAAAGTCAGCTGATGTTCCAGAGGTGGAAGTAGTTGACTTACAGTGATGCCATTTATTTCCTCATCTTAATGTCTAAAATGGCAGACAAGTTTGGAAATGACTGGATTAGTACCAGACTGCTGACAACTAGAGAGATGGAGTTGGTAGCTAGGGAGCAGCATTTGGCACAAGACTGAAAACCATGGCTTCAGTCCTTTCAATATTTAACAGGAAGAAATTTCTGCTTGTCCTATACTTAATATTGAAGAAGCAGTCTGATAATTCAGAGATAGCAGGGAACTGAGTTAAGTGATGGTAATACAGAGCCAGGTGTCATCAGCACCCATAAGAAAATGAATGTTCTGAATGCAGATGAAGTTGCTGAAGGGTAGCATGTAAATGAGAAATACAGGTGAAAATGTGTGAACAAGAAGAGAAACCGATGTGAGGATTTTTGTTCTTTATTCATTTATAGCATGTAGGGAACATGGCTGAGCCAGCGTTTATTGCCCATCTCTAGTTGCCCTTGAGAAAGAGAATGGCAAATTTCCTTCCCTGAAAGACATTATGAGTCAAATCCAATTTTCTCCCAATCAACAATGGTCATCAGGAAACAATTAATACCAGATGTCATTATTGAATTCAAACTGTACCATTTGCCGTGGCAGTATTCGAGCCTGGGTCCCCAAAATATTAGCTGGGTCTCTGGATTAATAGTCCAGCAATAAACCACTAGGAAATCACCTCCTAATTTGTGCATCTGGGATGTAGGTATGTTTGGCTCTCCCATTACTGAGGATAGGGAGGTTTATGGAATATCCTCCTCCAATGAGTCAGTTAATTGTCTACCATTAATTACAACTAGATTTGGTAGGACAGCAGGGCTTAACTCTCAACTATGATTCTGTGGAATTGCTTCATTCTCTCTATTATTTACTGATATACTCCTCATATGCCCTTCTGCAGTCTGTATTGAACCAGGGTTGATCCCTACTTGGCAGTAATGGCGGAAAGGGAGCTATGCTGGGCCTTAACGTTGCAGATTGACTTTGATTACAGTTCTGCTGCTGCTGATGGCCCACAGTGCTTCATGGGTGCCCAGCCGTGAGTTGCTAAATCTGTTCAAATTCTATTTCATTTAGCATGGTGGTAGCACCAGACAACACAACACAGGGCATAGCCAATGCAAAGATGGGACTTCATCTCAGCCAGGACTGAATAGTTGTCAGTTCTACTGATATTGTCATAGACAGAGGCAAGCAGATTATCCCTATCCTCGATAGTGGGAGAACTGAACATATCTACATCACAGATTAGGAAGGCGATGGCCTAACTGTATTATCACTGAACTATTAATCTCGAAACTCAGCTAATGAGGACAAAGTCAAATCATAGAATCCCTAGAGTGTGGAAGCAGGCTATTTGGCCCATTGAGTCCACACTGACCGTCCGAAGATTGTCCCACCAGACCCACTCCACTACCCCATCCATGTAACACTGCATTTCTAATGACTAATCCAGCTAGCCTGCACATCCCTGGACACTATGGGCAATTTAGTATGGCCAATTCACTGAACCTGCACATCTTTGGACTGTGGAAGGAAACCGAAGCCCCTAGAGAAAACACAGGGAGAATCTGCCAATTCCACACAGACAGTCACCCGACGGTGGAATTGAACCCAGGCCCCTGCCACTGTGAGATAGCAGTGCTAACCAATGAGCCACCATGCTGCTACTGCTTTTCCTTCTGGTTGGTTCCCTCACCACCTGTTGCAAACCCAATCTAGCAGTTATGTCCTTTAGAACTCCACCGGCTCATTCAGTAATGGCGCTGCCATGCCACTCTTAATGACAAACATCGAAGTCCCCACCAACAGTACCTTCTGAAACATTGCTTCCTCCAAGTGGTGTTCAACATGGAGGAGACCTGATTCACTATCCAAGAGGACACAGTGTATACTAATCAGCAGGAGGTCTCCTTGCCCATTTTTGACTTGATATGATAAGACATTAATGGTGTCTGGATTCAATGTTAAAGATTACCAGGGCATTTCCCTCCTGCTTGTCTACCACTGTGTGCAACCTCTGCTGGGTCTACCCTGGCGGTGGGACAGGGATGGTATTGGTCGTGTCTGGGACATTGTCTATAAGATATAAGTTCATGAGTATGAATGTCTACGACTGTGTATTGACTGCAGTAAACCTAAATTACTTAGAAGATATTTACATGTAAAATCTTGTAGCCTATCAGCACGTTTTTTGTGAAGATGTCCTTTGCTGAACTTTTAGTGACAAAAACTGACATGGCTCAAAAGTAATGTAAACTTGCACTTTGGTAATGTATCAAAGTGGTTATCTTAATCACAACAGGAAAGAATTATCTGAAAGAAGAATAGAAAACATTTGAAATGTACAGATATGTCAGTGCTTGGAAAGGGAGAAAAGTTATACACATTTGGTAGTGTTAGAGTACTGGGCTTGCCCAGCTGTCACTCGATCTTGAGTGCAACTGTGGAAAAGACACATTGTTTTGAAATTTAATCTTGCAAATTATCTTGATGAGTGCAAGATAAAGTGTCTTGACAAAGTGTGTCCATTTTCAGCAATACTCATGTTACTTCGCCTAACAAAATCACATTGCTCATGGCCAGAATTACATCATTATTTGACTCCGTACAGATGGGATAGGTGAGATCATGAGCTGAATTATTTTGAATTTCTATTGCATTATCTAAACCCTGCCAATGAGATTGGCCTGGAAATATTTCTGTTTCAATGCATTTAATACCATGAAATTAAAGGCTATTTGATTAATATGCACTTATGACTAGAGCTCAAGCCTTGTAAACTTCTCTACCCAAACAAATGCACCAAAAACTTCTTCATCTGGTATAAGTGCCTTTAGGTTTGGAATTCCATTCTTTAATACAATATTTTTATGATCCCAGAGTGAAATCTGGCCTGATAGATCTTATGTTTTTTCTCAAATGTTAGTTAACGTGGTAGTCAGTGAAAAATAGTCACGTGAGGCTGCAGAGTTTCTTTAAGAACAGAACTGAAGTGTATTGCAAAAAAGTTATCTAAATATAGGACGTAATGCAGAAAAATTTTAAAACATACAGCAAAACAAAGTTTCCAACTCATTACCTGACTCCATACAAAATACACTCAATCTCTCAACTTGTTAGGATTTCACTTGGCTGAGTCCTGAGAGTTTCTTTGCTGTAGACTGGACAGCCAATTCATTGAGGCGTTTCCAAACCTTCCACAACTCTGACATCCTAAGCTTTCTCCATTCTAATAACCTGTACATTTCTAACCAAACTTTTCTGGTTTTAAAGTTTCATAAACTGAATTTTTCTGCTGAGGTGACTGTGTGTTTTTCTGAACTGTCTCATACTCCTGTAAAGAAACAAAACCAAAATTTGCTTCTGACCCCAGGCAACTTTCATCTGAACTGCCCTAAAATCTTCAGAACTCTACTTTTTCTAAACTAACCTTAATCCTTCATTGTTCTGAATGGAAATCAAGCTAATGGCCTTAATTGTTTACCCAATCATCATAAACCACCATAGTATAAACATTTTTCCACAAGCACACAATAGGGATCTGTAGTCACTTGAATACTCAAACAAGTTTTATAAGAACTTTGAAAGAGAACCCACCACAGAAGTAACCAAAATCCTTATGCGTCGGTAGTAGCCGATATCCATTTCAAGCCCACCGACTCCCACAGCTACCTAGAATACACCTCCTCCCACCCACCTTCCTGCAAAAATGCTATCCCCTATTCCCCTATTCGCCTCTGCTGCATCTGCTCCCAGGATGAGGCATTCCACTCCCGAACATCTCAGATGTCCTCATTTTTCAAGGACCGCAGCTTCCCCCCCCTCAGTGATCGAGAACGCCCTCAACCGTGTCTCGCACATTTCCCGCAACTCATCCCTCACACCCCCTCCCCACAATAACACCCGAAACAGAATATCCCTCGTCCTCACATACCACTCCACCAACCTCCGGATCCAACGCATCATCCTCCAACACTTCCGCCATCTGCAATCCGACCCCACCACCAAAGACATTTTTCCCTCCCCACCCTTATCTGCTTTCCGGAGGGACCACTCTCTCTGGGACGCCCTTGTCCGCTCCACACTCCCCTCCAACCCCACCACACCCAGCTCTTTTCCCTGCAACCGCAGGAAGTGCTACACCTGCCCCCACACGTCCTCCCTCACCCCCATCCCAGGCCCCAAGAAGACTTTCCACATCAAGTAGATGTTCACCTGCACATCTGCTAATGCGGTATACTGCATCTGCTGTACCCATTGTGGCCTCCTCTACATCAGGGAAACTAAGCGGAGGCTTGGGGACCGCTTTGCAGAATACATATGCTCAGTTCACACTAAACAACTGCAGCTCCCAGTCGTGAACCATTTCAACTCCCCCCACCCCCCCATTCCTCAGACGACATGTCCATCCTGGGCCTCCTGCAGAGGCACAATGATGCCACCTGAAGGTTGTAGGAACAGCACCTCATGTTCCGCTTGCAGCCCAATAGTATCAATGTGGACTTCACAAGCTTCAAAATCTCCCCTCCCCCTACCGTATCCCAAAAACAGCCCAGCTTGTGCCCGCCGCCCTAACCTGTCCTTCCTCCCACCTATCTCCTCCTCCCACCTCAAGCTCCACCCCCATCTCCTACCTACTAACCTCATCCCACCCCCTTGACCTGTCCATCCTCCCTGGACTGACCTATCTCCTCCCTAACTCCCCACCTACACTCACCTTTACTGGCTCCATCCCCGCCTCTTTGACCTGTCTGTCTCCTCTCCACCTATCTTCTCCTCTATCCGTCTTCTATCTGCCTCCCCCTCTCTCCCTATTTATTTCAGTGCGCCCTTCCCCTCCCCCATTTCTGAAGAAGGGTGTAGGCCCATAACGTCAGCCTTCCTGCTCCTCTGATGCTGCTTGGCCTGTTGTGTTCATCCAGCTCTACACCTTGTTATCTCTAAAATCCTTATGCCACTTCTTTGAAATCCAAACTCTGAAAATCATACGAAGATATAAATATATATAGAAATTACACACTTTTCATTACAGTCCACAATTTTTCTCTCAATTACAAGTGTAGTATGATTGAAAAATGGGAAAATTCTCATAGATTTCTTTATTGAGAGTATTAACATTTTGATATACTGATTTCACTGCAGAAAAAGGACCATTTTCCCTGTGGTTGCTGTGACCATGGAGATGCTTTCCTAAAACTCACTTGTTCTCTCATCATGATCTGCACAATGTAATTTGAAAGCTAATTTTTCTTCTCATACCATATCTCGTTCATCAATGATAATACTTCTGCTTTCAAGCAAACTTTCTTTTTATATATATCTTAACAACAGTAATCTGCTTTCCATACATACGTGCCTGGTGCTAATATTCTTAGGTGTCAGCCATGGCTCAGTGGTTGCAGTGTCTGTAGGTTCAGGCAGGCTGAAAGTTCTCTCAGTGGTGCACTATGAGCAGTAACATCTTGTCAATGAGCTATTAAACTAAGGTGCTGACTGGGCTCTCACACAAATATAAAAGATTCAATAACACTAATTTTAGAAGAGCAGTGGAATTCCCTAGCCCCTTGCCCAAAAGAAGTCCCTCAATTTATGTTACTAAAAACTTACAATTCTCATTAGGTTTGAGAAACTTGTGTGTAAATGATACAATAGTGACTGCACTTCACAAGTACTATGTTGCAGATAAATAATTTTGGGCCATTCAAAAGTTATGAATAGGGCCATATGCAAACAATTTCATCATTTTCTTACTACTGCTACCACAAACAAATTTTCAAAAGGAATTTTGCCCTTCCTGGCTGAATTCTCAATTTTCAAACTTCATAAATCTTGTGATTATCAAAACATTGGAAAACCATTATTGACAGTACATCTTGACAGAATACGAGGTTCCCGTACACATGACAAAATCACATTTCTTACCATCAGCAGTTAGTAATGGTGCATTTTGCACTTTGACCAGAGCTGCCATGTGACCTAAAGGTGACTTACTTTGAATTGACAATGAATTGTGTAAAGAGAGAGATAGAAAGAAAATTATGCATCAATTAAGAACCTAACATGAAAATAAGATAAATGTTACTGTTTAGACTCTTAAAACAATTTTCTTGCCAGAAAATTGCAAAAATGTACACAACAAACAATTAACAATAAGCTGCTTGACCTGCTGTGTTCATCCAGCCCCATGCTTGTTATCAACAATAATGATCAGTTCTTTCCAGATATGATTGACCTTTTTATTTCTGTTTTTTTTTTGTTCTGCTATTGAAGTTGTTTATTTCTTATGTTTCTGTGTTTCTGATTTCAGAATGGAACGTGATGGCCTGTTTGCACAGAAGAAAGCAGAAAGAGCAACACTGAGGGTTCACTTAAGAGAAAAGTACAGGCTCCCAAAGGTTAAAAATATATTTGCCAATATTTTTTGTTAAAAGCTAAAAATGATAGACTGATGTTAAGTATGTTTTAAATATTATGATGGAACAATATACCAGGTTAATATTCCTGCTCCAATTTTGTTGAACAGGATGTCACACCAGGCAATCTTATAAGGGAAGACCATCTGTATGAATTTCCTGAGGACTATTTATTTGCTAGAGGATCTGCAGTAATGTCACTTATGTGGCTATCTGTGGTTTCTGTTGATCACCTGCTGACATCATAGCTGTTAATCAGGAGAAGGTCTGTGGAAAGTACCAATCCATGTGAACAGTGTTCTGTTTGATTTGCAATACAACAATTCACATAACCTCAATATGAGGCAACATCCAAGAGTGAAGCTCCATTAGGCGGTTAAAATAGAGCTCTTTGGCCCTCTAGAGGGTGGCTGCAATGCATGCTAGTTAGAAAGTTGACCAATTGGCAAAAGGTCATACTCATATTGTTCCTAACTCCTGTGTTATATTGACTAATGAATTCTAGCATATGAAACTTAAATGCTTCACACTTGTGCAATCCCAGAGGCAGTTGACAACATTGTTACTTCAGTGACAAAAAAGTTTCATAGTTTTTCTTCCAACATATCTCAGTCAAGACTTCTGAGTATACTCCTAGAAAAGTAGTTCCGTGTTAGAATGCCTACTCTGTTGCTGAGTTACAATCTCAGAGCAGTGTGGAAGATTTGGATTAAGATTTGGTCAGGACGTCCAGACTAGTGTGCTTCAGTCAATTAAAGTTCGCCTGGTTATTACAAGAGACCAGGCAGCATCAGAGGAGCAGGAAAGCTGACGTTTCGGGTCTGGAGGGAGGAGTCGAGGCCCAAAACATCAAGCCTTCCTGCTCCTATGATGCTGCTTGGCCTGCTGTGTTCATCCAGCTCTACACCTTGTTTCGGGTCTGGACTCTTCTTCAGAAAGGGCCCAGACCCGAAACATCAGCTTTCCTGCTCCTCTGATGCTGCTTGGCCTGCTGTGTTCATCCAGCTCCACACCTTGTTATCTCAGATTCGCCAGCATCGGCAGTTCCTACTATCTCTGGTTATTACAATATTTGTTCACAATACAGCACAGATGCAGGTCATTTAATCATGTGGACTCTTTGAAAGAAGG
The DNA here is from genome assembly GCA_024137785.1 of Ginglymostoma cirratum. NCBI lineage: Eukaryota > Metazoa > Chordata > Chondrichthyes > Orectolobiformes > Ginglymostomatidae > Ginglymostoma > Ginglymostoma cirratum. The sequence goes on along the minus strand of JAHRHZ010000248.1, from coordinate 31,294,508 downwards.
CTCCAATGAGCTTCACTCACTGCTTTTCTCCTCCCCCCACCCCTTCCCACTATCACAACCCCACCTATAATCCTGTATTTTTCAACCCTTCAATTAGGTCAGTTTCAGGAATTAATGTTTAAAAACTTGGTTTTCTTAGTTGGAAACTTGGTTTAAAGGAAATTAAACATAAATCACTATTTGGGATAGCTCAGCGTGATTTTGATTTTTTGGGAAACATATCAGATAAGTTATTAGAAATCTGAAATTATACTTTTAGTCAAACACATGCAATGTAGAAAATAAGCCATCATTTTTATTTGTTATTGACATCGCTGACAGACACTGAACTTTAAACAATCCTGTTTGTCTTTGCTTGGAGGCAAAAATACATAAAGAGCTCACAGGGACATCGCTGGCTGGGTCAGCATTTATCTTTAATTCTTGATTGCCCTTGACATGATGGTGAATTGGCTTATTGAATAAAGCTGCTTGAATTGCTAGGCCATTTAGAGGGCTGTTAAGAATCTAGGATAACATAAAGGCTAGATGAGGGAAGCATGATAGCATTCCCTCACCAAAGGGCAATTTTGAACCAGAATGTATTTTTTATAACAACTCAGTCACTTCATGGTTATTGCCAGTAATAGTGTTTCGTAACCTAATTTGTTTAGTGTAATTTAACTTTCATACTTATTGAGCTGACATCTAAACTCATGTTTCCACATCATTAGTTCAGGCCTTTCGACTATTAGTCCACTGACATAACCGCTCTGCTACTATGTCCGACTTTGTATAGTGCAAAAGTCCGTTTTTTTGACTGGGTAAGTCATGGAATCCACTGCAGCCGGTATCTGATAACCAAGTCACCATTTATTTACACATGGAAAGGCTTTGACGCTGATCCTGCTTCCTCAGAGCCAGCTCTCAGAGAGAACAGAACTTCTGACAGAGCTAGTAGGGACTGAAGATGCTGGAGAATGTGAGATAACAAGGTGTGGAGCTGGATGAACTCAGCAGGCCAAGCAGCATCACAGGAGAAGGAAAGCTGACGTTTCGGGGCGAGACCCTTCTTCAGAAATGGGGGAGGTGAAGGGGGTTCTGAAATAAATAAGGAGAGAGGGGGCAGCGGATAGAAGATGGATGGAGGAGAAGATAGTTAGAGAGGAGACAGACAGGTCAAAAAGGCGGGGATGGAGCCAGTAAAGGTGAGGGGGAGGGGAGATTTTGAAGCTTGTGAAGGCCGCAGTGAGACCATTGGGCTGGAGGGTTCCCAAGCAAAATATGAGATCCTGTTCCTGCAACCTTCAGGTGGCATTGTTGTGGCACTGCAGGAGGCCCAGGATGGACACGTCGTCCAAGGAGTGGAAGAGGGAGTTGAAGTGGTTCACGACTGGGAGGTGCAGTTGTTTGGTTTGAACCGAGCGCAGGTGTTCCGCAAAGCGGTCCCCAAGCCTCTGCTTGGTTTCCCTGATGTAGAGGAGGCCACAACGGGTACAGCGGATACAGTATACCACATTGGCAGATGTGCAGGTGAACATCTGCTTGATGTGGAAAGTCTTCTTGGGGCCTGGGATGGGGGTGAGGGGGGACGTGTGGGGGCAGGTGTAGCACTTCCTGCGGTTGCAGGGAAAGTGCCGGGTGTGGTGAGGCTGGTGGGGAGTGTGGAGCGGACAAGGGAGTCAGGGAGAGAGTGGTCCCTCCGGAAAGCAGATAAGGGTGGGGAGGGAAAAATGTCTTTGGTGGTAGGGTCGGATTCAAAATGGCGGAGGTGTCGGAGGTTGTGGATGGTTTGGGAGATGATGGTTTGGTGGTTGGAGGTGGGGTCATGATCAAGGGGGCGGTAGGAGGAGGTGTTGGAGAGTTGGCGCCTGGCCTCGGCGATGTAGAGTCAGTGCGCCATACTACAACTGCGCCTCCCTTGTCTGCGGGTTTTATGGTGAGGTTGGGATTGGAGGGAGCAGATGGCTGCATGTTCTGCAGGGAAGAGGTTGGAGTGGGTGAGAGGGGTGGAGAGGTTCAGGCGATTGATGTCTCGGTGGCAGTTGGAGATGAAGAGGTTGAGGGAGGGTAGGAGGTCTTGGGGTGGTGATTAGGAGGAGGGAGTGTGTTGGAGGTGGGAGAAGGGGTCAGTAGATGGAGGGTTAGGCTCACGGTTGAAGAAATATGCGTGGAGGCAGAGGCGGTGGAAAAACTGCTCAATGTCCAAGCATGACCGGTATTCGTTGATATGTGGGTGGACGGGGACAAAGGTGAGCCCTTTACTGAGGACTGACCATTCATCCTCAGTAAGGGGGAGGTCTGGGGGGATGGTGAAGACTCGGCAGGGCTGGGTGCTGCTGTCTCCTCTGGAGCTGCTAGCTGTGGAGGCAGTGGACGGAGTGACGTCAGCGGCGGCAGAAAAATTGCTCAATGTCAGTTTCATCATCATTTTCATCAATTTCATCATCTCCCAAACCATCCACAGCCTCATTACCACAGGTGACCTCCCACCCACAGCCTCCAACCTCATCGTTCCCCAACCCCACACCGCCCGCTTCTATCTCCTTCCCAAAATCCACAAACCTGACTGCCCTGGTCGACCCATTGTCTCTGCCTGCTCCTGCCCCACCGAACTTATCCCCACCTATCTCAACTCCGTTTTCTCCCCCTTGGCCCAGGAACTCCCTACCTATGTCCGTGACACCACCCATGCCCTCCACCTCCTCTAGAACTTCCAATTCCCCAGTCCCCAACACCTCATCTTTACCATGGACGTCCAGTCCCTATAAACCTGCATTCCCCATACAGATGGCCTAAAGGCCCTCCGCTTCTTCCTGTCCCGCAGGCCCGACCAGTGCCCCGCCACTGACACCCTCATCCGCTTAGCCGAACTCGTCATCACCCTACACAACTTCTTTTTCAATTCCTCCCACTTCCTACAGACAAAGGGGGTGGCAATGGGTACCTGCATGGGCCCAAGCTCTGCCTGCCTCTTTGTAGGTTACGTGGAACAATCCCTCTTCCGTACTTACACTGGCCCTAAACCCCACCTCTTCCTCCGTTACATTGATGACTGTATCGGCACTGCCTCGTGCTCCCACGAGGAGCTCGAACAGTTCATCCACTTCACCAACAACTTCCACCCCAACCTTAAGTTCACCTGGACCATCTCTAATACCTCTCTCTCCTTTCTGGACCTCTCTGTCTCCATCTCTGGCAACCACTTAGAAACCGACATCTCTTTCAAGCCCACCGACTCCCACAGCTACCTCGCATACACCTCCTCCCACCCACCTTCCTGCAAAAATGCCATCCCCAATTCCCAATTCCTTCGCCTCTGCCGCATCTGCTCCCAGGATGAGGCAATCCATTCCCGTACATCTCAGATGTCCTCGTTTTTCAAGGACCGCAACTTCTCCCCCTCAGTGGTCGAGAACGCCCTCGACCGTGTCTCCCACATTTCCCGCAACTCATCCCTCACACCCACTTCCCGCAATAACAACCAAATCAGAATCCCCCACGTCCTCACGTACCACTCCACCAACCTCCGGATCCAACGCATCATCCACTTACACTCACTTTTACTGGCTCCATCCCCGCCTCTTTGACCTGTCTGTCTCCTCTCCACCTATCTTCTCCTCTGTCCATCTTCTGTCCACCTCCCCCGCTGCCTATTTATTTCAGAACCCTCTTCCCCTCCCCCATTTCTGAAGAAGGGTCTAGGCCCGAAACGTCAGCCTTCCTGCTCCTCTGATGCTGCTTGGCCTGCTGTGTTCATCCAGCTCTACACCTTGTTATCTCAGAACCTCTGACAGTCCTGTTTATATCTGTCAGCCACAGCTCCCTGATTGGACCAGATTAACAGCCCCAATCAGGGAACTCATATTCTATGAGGTCCGCCTGGCTGACTTCATTACAATCTTTACAGACACTTGGAGAGGTTACAGTTAATTCAGGCACATTAAATAAGATATACAAGAAAGAACTTATCATACAAGGGTTAGGAGACACAGATTTAGGATTTTTGGCAAGAGCCACAGACAGAATGTGAGGAATAACTGTTTTACACAATGAGTGGTAATGACACAGACTCACTGCCCACAAGGTTAGTGGATGCAGAAACAATGAATGACTTCTAATGGAAATTGGATGGGCACTTTAAAAACTTACATTACAGGAATATAGAAATCAAACAGTGGCAGTAGGATGGACTGGATTGCTCCACTGACAGCAGTGGGCTGAATAGACTCCCTCTGCGTTATTAATGACTCTGTAGTTTCAGCCATAATAATTGTTAAGTTAGCGTTAAATAGCTTCCAGTTGCAATAAAGCAAAACTATGTACTCAAAAATATAATTTCAATGCAAATCGTTTGCAAATTTATTATTTTTAAATTTCCAAACAGAAGTGTGTTAAGATATTTGCCAAATGGAATAAAAATGTATTTTATATAGCAGGTTATTTGGAGTTGGCCAAAATCAAGTCTCGAGACATCCGTTTGCCTAAATCTTCACATTTAGATATTTTAGCTCCTGTTGCTTCCTTTGCTAGTTTCAAACATGGTCCCATTTTGAAAAACAGCAATGAACATTACCAGATGTCTTTACTTCCAACAACAAAAAAAAATTGCAGATGCCGGAAATTTGAAACAAAAACAGCAAATGCTAGAAGCATGCAGTGGGTCAGACAGAATTCTGGAAGAGGATAATTTTGGTATGGATCTTTGTACAGAGAAATAGTACTTAAAAGACAGAAGAAGGGAATAAGGAAAGGAAGAAAAAGACTTTATAATATTTCGTCCTCCTTGTTCTGTTCTTTTTTTACATGCTGTTAATCTGTAAGTTCCTCCACGTATGAATAAGAACCTATTCTCAAAGTTAACTTGGCTGCAAATTCCACTGATGCTGATTGACCTATTGTATGTATGTAGTGGGTTTTTGTTCTGTCTCTGATATTCAGTCTAAAGATTTTCGAAAGAAATATTTTGGTCGGGTCTATTTTCTTTCAGAAATACAGAATCAGCTAAATAATAATGGATTCAGTAATGTATTATGCGTAGAATCACAGTAGAGGTTCTATCAAAAAGTACATCAACCAGTTGTGGAAACTTGACTGAAGCTTTGACTGTAGCAAAGAAACAGAAGAGGACCCTGGTGCAAGATGTGCTGAGGCTGGGAACCACACAATCTACAGCAGGAACAAATATGTTTTGCTAGCAAAAAAGCTTCACAAAAAGTAGAAAGCCCAATCACAGGATAAATGAGAGAGATTTTCAAGGATGCCTACCCTGAAGAAGTTACCCTCCTCCCTCCAGACAAACCTCAGGAAAAAAGCTTTCCTGCTCCTATGATGCTGCTTGGCCTGCTGTGTTCATCCAGCTCCACACCTTGTTATCTCAGATTTTCAATGCTTACTGGAAATGCATCCTCAGCCCCCTACTGTACTCCTGTCCACCTACGACTGTGTTGCCAAATTCCAAACAAACACCATCTACATGTTTGCTGACGACACCATCGCAGTGGGACGGATATCTAACAATGATGAGTCAAAATACAGAATGGATAGAGGACTTGGTGACATGCTGCAATAAAAACAATCTCTCAACATTGGCAAAACTAAAGAACTGATCTTTAATTTCAGAATGAAATGAGGAGAACCCTCCCCATCTACATGAATGGAACTGAGGTTGAGAGAGTGAAGAGCATTAAGTTCCTCGGAGTTACGATAACCAGCGACCTGTCCTGGACTTCCCACGTAGATGCGATAATCAATAAGGCACAACAATGCCTTTTCTTCCTCAGGTGGTTCAGGAAATTTAGCATGTCCATAAGGACCCTCACCAACTTCTACAGGTGCACCGTAGATAGCATACTGTCTGGGTGCTCTACCCAGGACCGCATGAACCTACAGAAGGTGGTGTGCACAGCCCAGACTGTCACGGAAGCCAAACTTCTATGGATAGACTCCATTTACACAGCTTGCTACCACAGAAAGGCTGCTAACATCATCAAAGACCCATTGCACCCCTGTAATGATCTTCTACAACCTCTTTTGTCAGGCAGAAGATATAGAAACCTGAACACACGCACAAGCAGGTTCAGGAACAGCTTCTTTCCGGCTGTTATCAGACTATGGAATGGACTCTAGCCTCAAATAATGTAAACTGCAATGTAGCCTGTATGCCTCTAAGTCTTTTTGATCTGTACATCCTTTGCTTGCTGTGATCTGCCTGTACCACTCATAAACTTTTTTACTGTATATTGGTTCATGTGACCATAAGATCAATCAATCAATCAAAGAGACACATCATCTTTAAACACAACAACATTGCAGTTAAAAGCCACGTTCTGAACTCTGAAAACAAACCAGAAGAACCGCAGATGCTGTAAATCAGAAACGAAAACAGAAATTGCTGGAAAAGCTCAGCAGGTCCAGCAGTATCTGTGAAGAGAAATCAGAGTTAACGTTTCGGGTCCAGTGACCCTTCCTCAGAACTGAAGGTAGGTGGGAAAATGTCAGTTTAAGTGCAGAAGATAGGGTGGGGAAAGAGGGTAAGGAGTAAGTGATAGGTGGAGACAGAGCCCAAAGAGAGAGAAGACAGACAAAGCAGTGGATAATGATCTGGCCAGGAGAGTGAATAGCTATTAATGGAGACCATTAGTGGCTAACAATAGGTAGAGTGTAATGGCAGACTATGTGATAACAAGGCCTGGTGTGTGGGGTTAGGGGCTACGACACGGGAGAGTTCAGGTCCTAAAATTATTGAACTCGACATTGAGTTTAGAGGGCTGCAGGGTCCCCAAGCAGAAAATGAAGTGTTATTCTTCCAGCTTGCGCTGAACTTCACTGGAGCACTGCAGCAAGCCTGAGATAGCTCTGAGAAATGGTCACCAGACCCGAAACGTTAACTCTGATTTTTTCTTCACAGATACTGCCAGACCTGCTGAGCGTTCCCAGCAACTTTTGTTTTTATGCCTGATACAGAGATGTTGGCCAGGGAACAGGGTGGTGTGTTAAAGTGGCAGGCAATTAGAAGCTCTGGGTCATTTTTGCAGGCAGAATGTAGATGTTCTGTGAAGCGGTCGCACAATCATGAGGAAAGAAAAGTTTGCGTTATTTTTGTTTAATTTGCATACAAGGAAATGTATTATAAATTCTGTATAAGTACATCAGTGCTTCACTTCCACACTCATGTTACTTTGTATTCATTGCTGTGTGCTTTTTGTCAAGAATTAATCATTTAAACCATTTATTGAGTCTAGTTTTGGTCTTTTAGCTGTGTAGCAGGGGTTTTGATATATTAACTTCAATTTACCTCAAAGTTCCAAATGAATATTTCAAAAATCCAATCAGTTACTATACTCATATGTAACTTCACAGCAGGAAATGAAGAATGGTAGTTTCATTGGTGGTCTTTTAAATAATAAAACACTACCCATTACAATTTCAGCTTCCAGCAGATAGTTGAGCATCCAAAGCAAACTGTCCTCAAACATAAAGCCAAGAATAACACACCTGCAAGTATCCCTTTACTCTCCTGCCCTTTCCTCTGCATGAGCTCTGATTTTGTAATTCTGTCGTTGAATGAAACATAGTGTCATTTCTGCACATTTTTCAAGTTATACTTAATAACATTTAGCAGCATTCATTTGCACGTGCATGCTAAAATTTTTAAGTTTTGTTTTGCAAAACTTATAAGCAAGGAATTATTATGAAATTGATCATATTAATAAACCTGCATGTTATCATTTTACAATTTCCTATGGACTACACTGATGGCGTGACTTCTGTTTTTACAGAGCGAACAGGATGAGAATCAGATTCAAATGGCCAGAGAAGATGTTGAGCTGCCAGAAGAGCTGAAGAAGATGGTAAATGAAGATCAAGAGGAAGAAGATGACAAAGATTCTTTCATTGGGCAAATTCAGAGCCTCCAGAATATGGATGCAGACCAAATAAAAGAAAAGGCCCAGGCAACATTTAGTGAAATAAAGCAGGCTGCTGAACAGAAATGCTTCATAATGTGAACCAGGAATGATTCCTCAACTTTCAGTTTTAGTAAAATCTCGAATAAACCTTGTAATCATGCACCTAACACAGAATTTGTCTCTCCACTGTCCACTCTTGAAACGAACAACATTAGTGTGACCTCTGGGGCACAGTTTTTCTGAGGAAAATAATCAAAAATCCATACAAATTATTGGCATACACAAGTATGCGTATGTACATATGCATGTTGGAGACCAAAACGTATTTTTAATTGAAGAACTGTCAAAAAGTAGAAATATATTTTTAAATTATTTTTCTCCAGAGGCCGCCGTTAAGATTGTAAAGAGTGAATGTACATGTCCTAGCGTATATTTTAGGTAGTGGGAATTGGATGAAATTAAGTTACTCTGTGGTGTAATGCAATTTATTGGAATGTGTGATCAAATAAATGATATATCTATCTGATAATTAAATCTACAATGACAACAAGATGAATATTCACCTTAATTAATATGATCAATCAAAATTGGCTATACGAATCAAATAGAAAATATTGGTGAAATTTAAAACCTTGGCACATCTTAGAAGACCAAACAAAAAGATTAAAACTCTCATTAATTTATATTATACTTGATCATAGATGTGAGGGGTGCCTGGTGAGAAGTTCTCTGCAGTCATCCTTCACTTTGATAAAGACAAAACCCAGTAGAAAAAAGAAACTCAGAATAAAGTTTTACAATGACCTGTAGGCAAGTTACAAGTCATAAAAATTGCGTTCTAAGGTTGAACATGAAAATAGATTCACGTGTGGCAAGTTTAGAGCAAATCATATTTTCTCATTGCTGTGCTGTTATTTGTTTCTTATTGGTAAAAGAGCTTAAACCTGTAACTAAGCAATCTACATCAAGTTGTTTCAGAGATAGTAGGAACTGCAGATGCTGGAGAATCTGAGATAACAAGGTGTACAGCTGGATGAACACAGCAGGCCCAGCAGCATCAGAAGAGCAGAAAGCTGACATTTCGGGCCTAGACCCTTCTTCAGAAATAGGGTTTAGGCCTGAAACGTCAGCTTTCCTGCTCCTCTGATGCTGCTTGGCCTGCTGTGTTCATCCAGCTCTACACTTTGTTATCTCTAATCTACATCAAGTGTTAGGATCCTAGCTCAGGTTTGAAATTTTTATTTGATACAAGTACAGTCGTGCAGTAATGAACAAATTCCCAACCTGAATGTAAATCAAAAAAATTACAAAAGTAATGTATATGAGAGATCAATAACAAATAACTTTTTACAGTGAGTTAACAAGTCATTACAATCCAATGAAACAGTATGATGTCCACTGGAGAAAACATGGCACTTTATCACATGCATTGTTAATTTTCACGCCAAAATTGATAGCTGTGCATATGAAGCTATGAGCTGAAGTTTTACTAGATCAACTGGCTAAATGGATACTGAACACTCATAGTAAAGTTAATAGTTAAAATTTACCAATTACACATTTGAATTTTAAAAAAAAGCTGGCTTAGGAGTCATGATGGTCTTTTTTCCAAACTGAAGGGTAGCAGTTAGTGGTGTTCCCTGAAGGTCATAGAGTCATAGAGATATACAGTATAGAAACAGACCCTGCAGTCCAACTCCTAGATAAATCTAATCCCATTTGCCGGCATTTGGCCCATATCCTTCTAAATCCTTCCTTTTCACATATTCATCCAGATGCCTTTTAAATGTTGTAATTGTACCCACCTCCACTATTTCCTTTGGCAGCACATTCCATCACACACCATCCTCTGCATGAAAAAGTTCCCTCTCAGGTCCCTTTTAAATCTTTCCCCCCTCACCTTAAACCTATGCCTTCTAGTTTTGGACTCCCCCACACGGGTGAAAAGAACTTGCCTAGTCACCCTATCCATGCCTCTCATGATTTTATAAACCTTTATACGGTCACCCCTCAGCCTTTGACGCTCCAGAGAAAATAGTCCCAGTCTATTCAGCCTCTCCCTACAGCTCAAACCCTTCAACCCTGGCAACATCCTTGTAAATCATTTCTTAACTCTTTCGTGTTTCACAGGGAGACCAAATTGCACACAGTATTCCAAAAGTGGCCTAATCAATGTCCTGTAGAGCCATAACATGACCTCCTAACTCCTATACTCAATGACAAATAAAGGCAAACATTCCAAATGCCTTCTTCACTATTGTGTCTACCTACAAGTCCACTTTCAAGAAACTGTGAACCTGCACTCCAAGGTCTCTTTGTTCAACAACACTGCTCAGGACATTATCTTTAAGTGTATAAGTCCTGCCCTAGTTTGCCTTTCCAAAATGCAGCACTTCACATTTATCTAAATTAAACTCCACCTGTCACTTCTCTGCCCATTTGCCCATCTGATCAAGATCCCATTGTGCTCTGAGCTAACCTTCTTCACTGTCCACTGCTCCACTAAGTTTAGTGCCATCTACAAACTTACTAACCATACTTCCTATGTTCACATCCAAATCACTTACATAAATGATGAAAAGCAGTGAACCCAGCACTGAACCTTGTGTCACAGGTCACTGGTCACAGGCCTCCAGTCTGAAAAGCAACCTCCACTACTACCCTGTCTTCTACCTCTGAGCCTGTTCTATATCCAAATGGCTAGTTATCCCCGTATCCCATTGCTAGGGCCACTGCATATTTCAGGGTATATAGAAATTACTCGAATTCTAGAATATACAGTAAAATTTGAAAATTTGCCAGTTATAGCTGAACTTAGAGAAGTGGCAAACATTGTGGATGACACAAATTTCCCAGAACAAGACATAGATAGAGTGACAGATGGAATTTAATACAGAGAAGTATATATTTTTGGCAGAAGGGATGGGCGAGACAATATAGACTTAATAGCATTATTTGAAAGAGTGTGCAGAAACTGAGGGATCTGAGGTTGCATAAACATTGATCTTTGACATTACCAAGATATGCTGAGAGTGCAGGTATCAAAGTATATAATATCTTGAGCTGCATAAATAGAAGCATTGAGTATGAAAGAAGGGAAGTTATGCTGAATCTATGCAGAGTTCAAGTTGGGTTCCAAATGGAGTATTGATTTAATTCTGGTCACCACACTTTAGGAAAATTGAAATTGCCCTTGATGAGGTATAGAGGAGATTTACCAGAATGACTCCAGGCCGGAAGGATTTTAGTTACAAAGATATGGTGAAAAGAATGGTGTTGATCTTCTTGGAGCAATGTAGAGATTTGATAGCAATGTACAAGGTTATGACAGGCTGAGAAATAGATAAAGAAAATTTCTTACCATCAGCATATCATACAAGGACTAATGGGCATGCATTTAAAGATTTGGGAAACTCTGCAGGAGGAATGTGAGAAAGTTATAATGCCCTGGGCATTGCCCACATGCAGGTGGTGGAAAAACAATCAATGATTTCAGAAGGAAATTGGATAGGAACTTGAAGGAAATAAAGTTTTAGGACTATGGAGTTCAAGCGGGGAGTGGAAATGATGATTGCTTCCAGGGACACCAATGTGGGCTCTTCCTGTGGTGTAAATGAATATGACTCACAGCATTATGACATATATGATATATGAATTATTTATCCACAGGGGGCTAGGAGAGCCTACAGACAAACCTTAGGAGGGAAACAGGACTAGATCAACGTGGTGATCAATGCCAAGAGTCTAGGCCTATGGAACTGGATGCACCAATGCAAAAGGTTCAGTAAACACATGAGTGGACAAGGCTAGTGAATGTACTTGCAAATGCCATATTCCACCAAACACAGTATCACACATCACCCAAGGAAAATCCATCACTCACACTTTAACAATCGCTATGGCTACTCTAATTTTATAGCTTCACATTACCCCAATGCGCTTAGTA
>JAHRHZ010000248.1:31263605-31282273 GCA_024137785.1 Ginglymostoma cirratum | reverse complement strand
TCCAACAATGTTGTTTCCTATCAGTGGAACACTTATGTCAGGTCCATGCCCAGCAGTGGGGCTGAAATCATTAAAGATGATGGGATGCTCATACCTAATCCTCCACCCCACATTCTACCTCCCCCTCATGCCATTGTCTCTTCTGTGGAAACTACAAATGGTGTACATGTCACTAATGGCCTTTCATTCCTCCCCTAAACAACAACGTGTCATTATGTTTTTCTTCTTTCAGCTACCCAACAATTGCAAATGATCAGATAGTAATGGAAGAGAAATTTAGGAAGATAGTGACACTGGAATTACACCATCATTCAGTGTACAATTTGCACCCACAAGCTCAGTTAAAGCCAATGCACATATATTACAGAATAATCTACAAACAGTTTATGCATAAAGTAAGATGCCAGGCATGAGCAGCTTGGGATAGGCAAGGACATCATAACTGTTAGCTTGGTGGAGGGTGAGTTGACATGAGTCTGTCGCAGAACGTTTACTGGAGAAAGCTAACGTGGGTATACTCTAAAATTTTTGACACATTGACAGACTGCTGCCATCAGATAGTCACAGATAGCAGTGTTCAACAGATTAACAGGGTGTTACAACAGCCAGAAATCTGTCCAATAATTACAGAGGCACTGCCCGGTGGGATTGCCAGTGGCTCCAAGAAGCATACAATTGTTGTCCTCTCTCAGAATGATGGCATTTGTGCTCCCACCAATACCACTCCAAAAAAGTTCCTGCTGTTGCTTATCAGCCAGCAAACCTGGACTACTACCCCCATAATTGAGCTGGTACTGTATAAAACTGATCTCCTTAACACCAGAACTGGTTGAGGTCATCCTGCATTACATTTGCAGTCTTCGCAAAGGAAAATCAGTAGTCCCCCACCCACTGGGACCAGCACTGCTTTGCATTTCTGGGACAGGCAAGAAGGGAACAAGAAGGACAGAAACATAAGGGATCTTAGTCAACTTTTGTAGACAATATAGCATGGTGCGATTTATAAATATGGCTTGGAATGTTTGCCTCATGTAAGCTTTTAGTTCAAGGTGTGGCCAAGTGCACACTGTGATAGTAATAGAGGAAAGTGCGGGACTTAGGGTGAATGGAGAAATGAGTCTCAGTTTAATGGCACTGCCATCGGATGAGTAATTCACACCTCAGCTGGAAAGGGGGCTTGTTGGTTGCCTCCTCCATTCTTGTCTTCTGCTTTTTCTCAACCGATCACCACATACCTGGTGAGAAGGGCTGTTCTGCCATGATGGTGAGGTAGTATAGCATGCAACAGACTGCAATGATTCTTAATACGTACTCTGAATTGAGGGCTGCTCCAGAGATATCCAGACAGCCAAAGTGAAACTTAAACATCCCAGTGATCAGCTTGTTCACATTCTGCAAATGGTACACTGGACTGCTTCAGAGAGAAGCATCAAGACTGCTTCTAAGATACCAGACATTAACCTGCATAATTCATCGAACGTGATCGCAGAATAACTGGGCATTAAGGGAATGGATTCCATTCCACTTGGGATCCATCTCAGGCTTGACATTCAACATCCACAAAGCTATATGAGTGCACTGTGATTGGCGAGGATATTGCAAAGTAGTATACAACTCCCCTATTCTCTCTGCTGAGAGAAAATGCAATGTTTTAAGTTGTTTTGGAATGAAGGTTATCAATAACCTCCATTACTCAACAGTGGAAGACAAATTGGGAAATGTTGCAAATGTCACAAATGACGCATGCACAAGTCTGGGAAGACAGGGATACCTAAATGTTCATCTTCACAACCACAGGAAATTCTGTCAGGGAGACGATAGCCTAGTGGTATTATTGCAGGACTGTTGATCATCATGCCCTGACTAATCTAAAAAAACAAACTTTCTGCCCTTATTTGGCCCATATCCCTCTATTCCCTCCTTATTCATGTAACCATCCAGATGCCTCTTAAATGTTGCCAATGTGCCTGCTTCCACCGCCTCCTCTGGCAGTGCATTCCAGGCTCCTACCACTTGCTGTGTGAATAACTTTCTTCGTACATCTCCCTTAAATTTTCTCATCTCACCTTGAACCTGTGCTCCCTTGTAATTGAAACTTCAACTTTGGGAAGAAGCCTCTGACTATCCACCCTATCTATGCCTCTCATAATTTTCAGACCTCTATCAGGTCTCCTCTCAGCTGCTGTCTTTTCAGTGAAAACAATCTGAGTCTTTTTAGCCTTTCCTCATAGCCAATGCCCTTGAGACCGGGCAACATCCTGGTGAACCTTCCCTGTACTCTCTCCAAAGCTTCCACATCCTTCTGGTAATCTGGTGACCAAAACTGCACACAATACTCCAAATGCAGCATACCAAGCCTTTTATACAGCTGCAACATGTTTTGCCAACTCTTGTGCTTCATGTCTTGGCCGATGAAGGCAAACATGCCAAATGCCTTCTTAATCACTTTTGCCATCTCTGTTAGCACTTTAGGGAACTGTGGACCTGCATGCCCAGATCCATCCATATGTTAATGTTTCTAAGGGTTCTGCCATTTACTGTATAATTCACACCTAAATTTGATCCTCCAAAATGTATCACTTTGCATTTGTCTGGATTAAACTCCATCTGCCATTTCTGTGCCCCAGTCGCCAACCTATATCCTGTTGTATCCTTTCACAATCATGGAACTATCAGCAACTTCACCAATCTTTGCGTCACCTGCAAACTTGCTAATCACCCCACCCACATTTTCCTCCAGATCATTCATATGTGCTACAAACAACAGAGGACCTAAGACTGATCCCTGTGGAACACCACTGGTTACCAGTCTCCATTCTGAAAAACACCCTTTCACCGCTACTCTCTGTCTTCTATGGCCAAGCCAGTTTTGTATCCATCTAGCCAGGCCACCCCGAATCCCATGCGATTTTAATTTTTGTTCCAACCTGCCATGTGGGACTTTATCACATGCCTTACTAATGTCTATATAAACTATATCCACAGCTCTTCCCTCATCAATTATCTTTGTCATCTCTTCAAAAAATTCAATCAGGTTGATGAGATATGATCTTCCCCATACAAAACCAAGCTGCCTGTCACTAACTAGCCCATTTTCTTCCAAATGTGTATATACCTTGTCGCTTCGTATCTTCTCCAAGAGCTTCCCCACCACCGATGTCAGGCTCACTGGCCTATAATTTCCTGAATTATCCCTGCTTCCTTTCTTAAACAAGGGAACAGCATTGGCCAACCTCCAGTCCTCTGGAACTTTGCCTGTGGTCAAAGAATATGTGAAGATACCTGCTAATGCCCCAGCTATTTCATCCCTTGCTTCTTGCAGTAACCTAGATTAGATCCCATCTGCTTCAGGGGACTTGTCTACCTTAATGCAACTTAAGATACACAAAACTTCCTCCTTCAATGTATTGACATTCTCTAGAGCATTCACACACTCATCCCTGACCTCAGTATCAGTCATGTCCTTCTCCTTGGTGAATACCAATGCAAAGTATTCATTAGGGATCTCCCCCACTTCCTGAGGCTCCACATATAACTTCCCTCCTTTGTCCCTGAGTGGGCCTACTCTTTCCACTTGGTACCCTCTTTCTTCTAATATATGCATTAAAAGCCTTGGGATTCTCCTTGACTCTGTTTGATTAAGACATTTCATGGCCCCTTTTAGCCTTCCTAATTCTGTGTTTAAGTTCCTTCCTACTTTCTGTATTTTCTTAAATAGCTTCATCAGTTTCTTGCAATTGTACGCTAGACCTATTGTATCCTTCCTTTTTCCTTTTGACTGAGCTTATAATTTCCCTTGTCATCCATGTTTCTCGAATCCTGTCATTCCAATCCTTCAGTTTTGCAGGGACGTGCATGTCCTGCATTTTAATCAACTGTTCTTTAAAAGCCTCGCACATGCCAGATGTGGGTTTGGCCTCAAATAACTGCTCCCAATCCACATTCTCCAGTTGTTGTCTAATTTGGATGTCGTAGGCCTTTGCCCAATTAAGCACCCTCACCCAAGGACCACTCTTGTCCTTGTCCATGACTACTCAAAATATTATGGAGTTATGGTCACTAAGTCTAGAATGACCTCCCAGTGAAACATTGATCACCTGTCCTGGCTCATTCCCTAATACCAAGTCTAGTATGGCCTCCTCTCTGTGGTTGGATTGTTAACGTACTGTCTCAAAAAGCCCTCCTGGACACATCCAACAAATTGCTCTTCCTCTGAGCCCCTGGGTCTAAGACAATCCAGTCAATAAGAGGAAAGTTGAAGTCACCCCCCCACCCCCGCTCTTTTCACACCTTTCCAGCGTCTGACTACATGTCTGCTCCTTTGTCTCCTGTGGGCTGTTGGGAGGTCTATAGAAAACTCCCAACATTGTGGTTTTACCCTTCCTATTCCTGAGCTGCACCGAAAATGCCTCACTGCAAGATCTCTCCGATATGTCCTTCCTCAACACAGCTATGATGCGATCCCTAACCAGCAATGTAACTCCCCCACCCCTTTTGTTTCCCTTTCTGTCCTGTCTAAAACAATGATATCCTGGAACGTTAAGCTGCCAGTCCTGTCCTTCCTTTAACCATGTCTTCATAATGGCAATAACATCATTATTCCATGCAGTAATCCATGCTCTTAGTTCATCTGGTTTACTCGCTATAATTCTTGCGTTGAAGTAAATGCACTCCAGACCTCCAGTCCCTCTGAGCCCTGCGACTTCTGAATGCCTGCTCTTACATTCAGTCTCTCTTTTGTCTTCAGTCCCTGCACTTACTGGCCTAGTATTCTGGTTCCCACGCCCCTGCCATGCTAGTTTAAATCCTCCCAGTGAGCTGTAGCAAACCTCCCGCCCAGGATATATGTGTCCCTTCACTTCAGGTGCAACCCATCCTTCTCGTACAGGTCCCATTTTCTCCAGAAGACATCCGAATGATCCACATATCTGGAGCCCTCCCTCCTACACCAGCTCTGTAGTCAACTGTGTTCAACTGCACCCTCTCTCTGTTCCTAGCCTCACTAGTCCATGGTCCTGCTTTTTAGCTCCCTACCTAACTCTCTGAATTGTCTTCATAGGACTTCTTCCTCCTTCCTACCTATGTCATTTGTGCCAATGTGGACAAAAACGGCTGACTCAGAAATCAGTTGGGATATGGGAAGCCTATTTCCTAATTGATAAATACGGTAAGTTGTCAAAGTATTACATGTCTACACATATAAAAAAGAAAGGTGAGCACCAACTTATTATATTCTCAACAAGAGTTCATACTATTGTTTCTTTCATAATGCACGAACTAAAATTTGTATCCAAAGACTTTTAGTCTGATTATCCTGGAGATTTCAGTTCTGGAACAAAATCTGAACTTGGTAGTGAACTGGAAACTTGTATTTGCCATTTGCACCATCACATCACAATGCCCTCTGAAACAAGATTAATTTAAAAAATGTTATTCAAAATGCATGGGAAAAACTACATTTTAAGAGAGTATATTATACCTTTTCAAACTGATTGCAATTTGTTGTTTTTATGCAATTGTGCTGGTTCAGTATTTTGTTGTGCTTGTAAATAAAACTGATTCATCATCTTTATCCAGCACCTGAGCTCCTCAGGGTAGTGTCCTAGACCCAACCATCTTCATCTGCTTCCCCAATGACCTTCCCTCCATCAAAAGGTCAGAAGTGCGGATGTTCACCAATGATTGCACAATGTTTAGCACCATTGATGACTCCTCAGATACTGAAGCAGCCCTTGCTCACATGCAAGAAGATCTGGACAATATCCGGGCTTGGGCTGACAAGTGGCAAGTGACTTTCGCGCCATACAAATGCCAGGCTATTATCATCACCAATAAGAGAGAATCTAACTACCGTCCCTTGACAGTAGTTCAATGGTGTTACCATCACTGGATCCCCCACTATCAACATCCTTGGGGTTACCATTGACCAGAAACTCAACTGGACTCACCACATTAACACAGTGGCTACAAGAGCAGACCAGAAGCTAGGAATGCTGCGGCAAGTAACTCACCTCCTGACTCTGCAAAGCCTGACTGCCATCTACAATGCACAAGTCAGGAGTGTGATGGAATACTCCCCACTTGCCTGGATGGGTGCAGCCCCAACAACACTCAAGAAGCTTGATACCATCCAGGACAAAGCAGCCTGCTTGATTGGTATTATCAATTCCACAAGCATTCACTCCCTCCACCGATGCTCAATAGCAGCAGTATGTACTATCTACAAGATGCACTGCGGAAATTCATCAAAGATTCTCAGACAACAACTTCCAAAACCACAACCACTTCCATCTAGAAGGACAAGGGTATCAGACATATGAGAACAGCACCACCTCCAAGGTCCCCTCCAAGTCACTCACCATCCTGGCTTGAAAATATATCGTCATTCCTTCACTGTCTCTGGATCAACATCCTGGAGTTCCCTCCCTAATAGCATTGTGGGTCAACGCATAGCAGGAGGACTACGGCGGTTCAAGAAGGCAGCTCACCACCACCTTCTCAAGGGCAACTAGGGATGGGCAAGAAATGCTGGCCAGCCAGTGATGTCCAAATTCTACAAATGAATAGAAAAACTTATCAGTCAATTGTGCTGCTCTATGGTGGACAGAAGAAGAGACAGAAGATTATGCTGACCGTTCCAAATGATCTTGAATGTATGATGTTGTGTGATTGCGTGGCAATTCTTATTCTGGGACTCCTGTCCAATTAAAGGCTTCAGTAACATCTTCTGTTTTTCAAACATGGCAAATTCAGTCTGGTTCTAGAAAAAATATTATACATTTAAACAAGCTATTTAACATAGTGAAATGTCCCATACACTTCACAGGAACATTTTTGAACTAAGTGTGCCTCAAAGCCAAATGAGGAGATTTTTGGAAAGGTGACCAAATGTTTAATCAAAACGACATGGTTAAAGGAACAGCTGGAACAAAGAGAGTGAGCTAAAGGTGTGGAAAGCTGTGGAGCTGGAGGATCAGATTTAGGTGTGAATTATATTGTAAATATTGTGAACACTTAGGAACACTAACATTTAGATGGATCTGGGCGTGCAGATCCACAGTTCCCTGAAAGTGTCGACACATGTAACCAAGGTGATTAAGAAGGCAAATGGCATGCTCACCTTCATCGCCCGGGGCATGGAGTACAAGAGTTGGCAAAACACATTGCAGCTATATAAAACCCTTGTTAAGCAGTCCTTCCCTGCTTGTGGTCAGTGTAGTGAACCTTCTTTGGACTACCTCTAATGCTAGTATGTCTTTTCTTAGATATATTCATAGTATTCCAGTTGTGATCTGAATAATTCCAAGACATCTCTATTTCAACATTCCAATCCCTTTAAAATAAAGGCCAAAGGTTCATTTGCCTTCCCAATTACCTGCTGAACTTGGATGCTTGTTTTTCACGATTTATGAAAGTACACTCCCAGATTCCTCTGTCCTATAGCTTTCTGCGATCTTTTTCCATTAAATAATATCCAGCTCCTTTACTCTTCCTGCCAAAGAGCATTACCACACATTTATCCACATTACATTCCATCTGCCATGTTTTGTTTTTTTTTCCCCACTTGTTTAACCTGTCTATAGCCCTCTATAAACTCTTTGAGTCATCTTTTCCATCTGGCCACCAAACAATATGGACGCAAAACCATCACATTTAGTCTACACAGTCTTATCTGTGCCTGAATGCTGACATTATACCCCGATATTGCCTGCCCTGCTCCTTTACAATGCCCTGTAGAGGGCATGGTGATGGTCATTTCCGCTAACACCCACTTTCCATATCTGACCATGATCTCCAAAGCTGTTCCACTGAATCCCATACACCTCCAGCATGTCCCATTATTGTCCTTATCCCCACCTTTATAAATACCTCTGCTTTTGACATCAAACCTCGAACTGTCCCACTCTTCCTGACAGTGATTCCCCAACTGCCTCTCCAGGCACTCATCCACCTCCACCACCCCCACAGCCAACCCCGGAACCCTCCTTAACAATTGACAGATGGAGTCCCAAGACTGCTGTGTGTGAAACTCCCCCCAGCTCATGACATGTAATTTCCCTGGCTGTTTGTACTAGCCTCGCAGGACTGACCACTGAACACTCTGTGGACTGTACTAGGACAGTTCCCCTAACAGTGAGCATCCCAAGCAGACCACTAACTGTGGAAATGTCCCTGGACTGTATGTAAATTGTAGCCTTGGCTAACAGAACTGTGAACCCTTGATGGACAGGGTAGACCGCATCTTTGTTTTTTTCCTTATAAAGCAATTATGCCAGTTACTGAATACATTCACAAAAGGCTGCAAGTGCACGTTTCACACAATTAAGAAAATAGTTCTTAAACAAGGAAAATACATGAGCTATATTACACTTAAAGAGAAAAAGAACAGGTTGGAAAGAATTCCATTACACAATAGCTTTGCGTGTGAGAAATCGTGTCTCACTAATTTATTTGAAATGGATGAAGGCAGAGCGATGGACATGATCTACATAGAGTTCAGTAAGGTGTTCGACAAGGTTCCACACGGAAGACCGGTTCACAAGGTTAGATCGCATGGAATACCAGGAGAGCTAGCCATTTGGATACAAAACTGGCTCAAAGGTAGGAGATAGAGGGTGGCAGTGGTAGATGTTTGCTTTTCAGACTGGAGGCCTGTGACCAATAGTATGCCAAAAAGATCAATGCTGGGTCCACTGCTATTTGTCGTTTCAATAAACGATTTGGATGTGAGCATAGGTGGTATGGTTTGCAGATGACACCAAAATTGTTGTCGCATTGGACAGAGAAGAAGGTTACCTCAGGGTAGAAAGGGATCTTGATCAGATGGGTCGATGGGCCAAGGAGAGGCAGATGGAGTTTAATTTAGATTAATGTCAGTTGCTGCATTTTGGAAAGGCAAATCAGGAAATGACTTATACACTGAATAATGAGGTCCTGGGAAGTGTTGCTAAACAAAGACCTTGGAGTGCAGGTTCATAGTTCCTTGAAAGTAGAGTTGCCATTAGACAGGATAGTGAAGAGGGCATCTAATACACTTTTTCCCTTATTGGTGGGTGCATTGAATATAGGAGCAGGGAGATCACTTTCAGGCTATACAGGACATTGATTAGGCCACTTTTGGAATATTGAGTTCAGTTTTGGTCTCCCTGTTATAGAAGGGATGTCGTGAAGTTTGAAAGGGTTCAGAAAAGATTTACAAGGATGTTGCCAGGGTTGGAGAGGTTGAGCTATAGGGAGAGGCTAAGTAGGCTGGGGCTATTTTCCCTGGACTGTCGGAGATTTGAGTGGCCAGAAAGATGTTTATAAAATCATGAGGGGCATAGTAAAGGGTGAATATTCAAAGTCTTTTCCCCAGGGTAGAGGAGGCCAAAACTAGAGGGTTTTGTTTAAGGTGAGAGAGGAAAGATTTAAAAGGGACCTAAAGGGCAAATTTTTTACACAGAGGGTGGTGCATATATGGAATGAGCTCTCAGAGGAAGTGGTGGAGGCTGGTACAATTACAGCATTTAAAAGGCATCTCGATGGGTCCATGAATAGGAAGGGTTTAGAGGGATATGGGCCAAATGCTGGCAAATGGGACTGGATTAATTTAGGATATCTGGCCAATGTGGATGAATAAGACTGAATGTTTCCATTCTGTACAGCTGTATGGCTCTATGACAATGGGAAAATGTTCAAATTCATAGTATTCCTTTTGTCTCAATTACATGAGACAAAGAGGGTTAGTTGGCTCAGTTGGTTGGACAGCTGGTGAATGATTCCAACAGCATGGGTTAATTTAACTATGCTGGCTCTGGTTACCTCTGGTTACCCCTCCCCTGAGGCACAGTGACCCTCAGGTTCAACTACCATTAGTTCTCTCTCTCTCTCTCTCCCTCTCTCTAACAAGAGAGTCAACCTATGATCTTCTGGGGCTATGGTGACTGCACCTTGTAAGCACTTAAATCTCAGTAAAAAGTCATCTCTATCTCCACAGTAAGGGTTCTTCCTTAGGCTGGCATAACTTTGATCAACTTTCTGAGTATTGGTGGAAAGACTATGCCTTAACAATCACATACCATGTGAAGTAACAGACTACCACACCCAATCATGTAATGATTTTATCCTTTCTGAGAAGATAGTGGTGAGCTGGCATCTAGAACTGTTGCAGTCCACTTGGATGGAGACATAAAACAATTAGGGAGGGAGTTCCAGGATTTTTATCTGGCAAAACTGATGGAATGGCAATATACTTCCACATCAGGATGGCGAGTAGCTTGGATAGGAACTTGCACGTGTTAGTGATCCATGTAACTGCTACTCTTGCCTTTCTAGATGGCAATGGTTGTGGGATTTGAAAATACTGTTTAAGCAGCTTTGGTGAATTTCTGTAGTATATGTTACATCTGTATTTATGTTACAGTACATCTGTAATACACTATTGTTACTGAGCATCAGAGATAGAGGCAGTGATTGTTTGCAGACATGGTGCCAATCAAGCGAATTGCTTTTTCTTAGATGGTGTCAAGCTCCTTGAGAGTTATTGGAGTTGAAGATAAGTGGAGGATATTCAATGACACTCCTGACAATAGTCAGTGGACAGACTTTGGTCAGTCAGGAGGTTAGTTATTCACTGCAAGATTCCTAGCTTCTGACCTGTGGTTGTAGCCACAGTATTTATACAACTTGTCAAGTTCAATTTCTGGTCAATGGTAGCCAGTAAGGTGCTTATCAATTTCAGGATCACCTACAATGGTTCGGTTGGTCTAACTATTTGTCACTTTCAGATCACTGATAATCTGGCATTTAACAGAAATTAGTGAAGATCAAATAAATCTAGTTTCAGTAAGTAATCAGATGTTAGTGCCCTGAAATCAAATAAAATCTATGTTTTTGTTTGTAGACCAATGCAGTTTTTATTTAGAAAAGTAATGGAGTTAATTAAAGGTGAAAGCTAGATCTAGAAATAGATTGTAGATTTGAGTTTAAAAATGATATCTTCAAACCAGACCATTAAGGGTTAATTGCAATGACGATGAGCAATTGAAGCAACGTGGAAAAATGCAAGAAAATTGACCTTATGTAAAAAACCTGCCTCTTGGGTGGGGATCTAACTGCGTAACCTCGATTGTGGGAACCATTCTTTTGTGTAGGTGGTTGACATAGAGCCTCCTGGAAATCTTCTCTACTTTTATTTTGCACAGTGGAATGTCTGGAAACGTACCAGATGTATTACAAAATGGCAATTCAGCACATAATCTTAGATTCAGAACAGTATTAATAACAGGGACTTTGCCTTGTTCCTCAGGATTTCCACAATTGGTCTGGAGTTCATGATTTGTGCCATGGAGTCTTAAGAGAGATTTCTGAGCACCACCATCACCAAAGTCCCCGATGGATAGAAGGCAGTGTGAGAGTCACTTGTTTATATACATATATACGTATATTATACAGTTTATGCTAAAAGATTCACTGACTTGTTTGCGTATGTTTGCAACATATATTTTAAGTAGATTAAACTAATAAGTTTGCTTCATATTAAATTGCATGTCTTCTTGTATTCATTCTGATCAGGCATCAAAGAACCCATTAAGCACTTTCAGCCCAACATTACAGAGATTTATTTTTGTTTACCGTATTTCCAATACTTCCATCAAAGTGCTGATTTGCAGTAAGGTTGAAATGACACTTGAGCAGTTGTGCAATGTTTTGGAAAAGTTCACAACATTCTCCATCTAAAAGAAGATATGCACAAGGCATTCTTATACTCAGCATCTCTGTGGACTGATTTTGCTGATTGACAAGCAGTCTACAAGACATTCTTCTTTGTGAATCTGGGAATAATGGCAATTGTTTGGTTGCACTATGTATGCTTGGGCTGCTCATTATAGTCATCAGAACCCAGCCAGCAAGGGGAAGAAATAAAGGGAAAAGATCAAATATCAGAGTGAAAGCAGAGATGCAAAGAATGAGACAAAACATAATCAAAAAGGAAACAATTAGATGAGTGACAATAGTAAAGAGAACAAGATTGAATGAAAGAGTAACATGTCAGTGTCCAAATAAGTTAAAAATTTACCAAGCAAGCAAAGAAAGTAAGACAACAGAAAAAAAGATGTGGAAGATAGTATCTTGATTTATAAGAAAACACTGCATGTGAAATGGCCATTGAGCCCACTAGGATCATTACACTCACTGACCACACACAATTTATTTCATCCTGAATTCTATCCAGTTTATTTAATCTCCATTTCATCTGAAAATATTCAAGTGAAACTATATTTGGCCCAAATGTCTCTAAGCTAAGAAAGACAATACAATTCGTAAGTTTCCACTCCTGTCAGCTGTTCAGTGACCCCTGCTGGATAAAACACATCACAAATGAAAAGATGGTGGAACTCTCGTTCATTTAGGCGTTAGAATTGCTCCAACCTATTGCATATTGAATAGAAATATAACCAAGAAAATAAAACAAAGTTGAAAAAAAACAGCAATATTTCTGATAATGAAGTAGCGTTTGACAGTCAACACACAAACATGGATAATATCCAGTTATGGGCTGCCAAGTGGCAGGTAAGATATTCCCCAATTAAGTGCCAGACAACTACTATCTTGAATAAGGAAAGCCAAGTGATCCCTTCTGATTTTCAATGGGATCACTCAGCCTCATATCTTTTAACATTTTCAAAAGTAGGGGTCATTGCTAGCCTGAAGCTTAGTTGGAGCAATCATATATACAACATGGTTACAAATAGACAGCAGAGGTTTGGGTCTTTAGGGAATGCCTTATCTCCAAAATCTTCAAACATTCATCTGTCATCTGCAAGATTTAAATCAGTATTTGATAGCATACTCATCTAGATGGGTACAACTGTAACAACACCTAACAACATTAGGCTTGACACCTAATATTGATCAGCACCACCATTGGACTTTATTTCCAACCCGCCTAATACTAGTGTAACTTGGCTGCAGTGTATTCCACCTACCAGTTGTGCAGCAGAAATTCTTACAGTTTCTTAGACAGTACCTTTCTCCTTTGTGTCTGCAAACAACAAGTAGGACAAGAGCAGCAATATTTTGGTAACACCAATATCTCAAATTTTCCTCCAAGCTTAAAATCACACTCACTCGGACACAGATTCCCATTTCTATTTTTTGATATTTTTGAATTCCTATTGTGGAAACAACATCTAAGCAAAGATTAGTGTTTTAAGGAATAAACACATTATATTTGCACCACTAGTACTGGAGGGAAATAAATAGACCTACCCGGCATCCATTTTTAAACCTTTGCTTTTACTTGTACAGTGATAGAAATTTGACTTGTTTCACATGTCTAGTTTCTGTAGCCTTTTGATTTTTGAGGAATATCAGTCCTGGGAAATGCATGATGAGGCAATCTAGGTGACTTTGCACTGCATTCAGAACCATTACTATCAACAAGATTTCTCACCATCTCACTCTGGACACCAACAGATACTTAACTGGACAAACCACATAAATACTGTCATGACAAGAGCAAGTCAGAGGTTGCAAAATCTGTAGGAGTATCTGAAACTCAGAAAGACTTGGGTAATATTCAGGCTTGGGGTGACAAGTGGCAAGTGACATTTGTGCTCTACAAATACCAGACAATGGCCATCTCCAACAAGAAAGAATCTAATGATCATTCCTTGACATTCAGTAGTGTGGCTATCACTGAATTCCCCACTATCAACATCCTGAGGGTGACCATTGATCAGAAGCTGATTTAGGCTAAATATTAATATTGCAACTTCGACAGCAGGTCAGAAATCTACACTGACTAATTCACCTTTTGACTTGCTAAGCCTGTTCCCTATCTACAAGGCACAAGTCAGGAATTTGATAAACATACTCCACTTGTCCAGAAGAGAGCAGCTTCAATATCACTCAGGCAGTTTGATGTAATCCAAGACAAATCAGCCCACTTGTTTAGCACAATACCAACACCAAATACTTTGCACATTCTTTTCCTCCACTACCAGAGAACCTTTGGAGCACAGTGTACCATCTGCAAGATACATTGTAGCAACGCACCATGGTTCTTTCAACTGCACTTTCCAAACCTGGGAGCTATACTACCTAGAAGGACAAGATCAGCAGATACAGGAAAATATTGCCATCTTCCAGGTCCCCTTCAAGCCACACACCACTCTAAATTAGAATTACAAATGTTCCTTCATGGTTCTTGTCACAAGATCATGGAACTCTCTCCCAAACACAACTCTGGCTGTGCCAATATGACATGGACTGTAATACTTCAGGAAGACAGCTCACAGACGCCTTCTCAAGGGAAATAAAGGTCAGACAATGAATGCTGACCTGGCCAGCAATGCCCATATCCCAAGAATAAAAAGCTACTGTGGCCACCCTGTGCTAGTCTTCAGAAATCATAACAAAGAAACATAAGAAATTGGAGGAGTGAGACTCAAGCTTCCCCCACCATATTTTAAGAACATGGTTGTCCAGGCCTCAACTCCTCTTTAGTGCTAGCTCCTCAGACCTCAAATTATCAATATTTCAAAAACCTACCTACTCTTTAAATATTTTCAGTAATCTAGCAACACAAATCTGGGGGTATAAAACTCTAGGGATCCATTAGCAGAGAGGAGAAATTCCACCATATCTCAGTTTTAAATGACTGTCTCCTTTATCTGTAGCCACATCCCTTAGTTTGAGATGCACCAAATAGTGAAACTATTTTCTCAGCATAACCCTTGCAAAGCCCCAACAGAAACTCATACTTTTCAATAAGATCACACTTCATTTTTCTAAATGGCAGTGAATCGAGGTCTAAGCTGTTTAATAATTCATCATAAGTCAGTCAGGGAAGGTGAAGGTTGTTAAGTGATAATGTTGCTGGTCACAGAATTCAAAACTGTGGGTAATGTTCCGGGAACATGAGTTCAAATCACACCATGACAGAGAGTGACATTTGAGCTGAAAACAAAAAGCCAGAGTAAAAATCTAGTCTAATAGCAACCATGTAACCAGTACTGTATTTTTTTAGAAACCTATTTGATTCACAAATGTCCTGACAGGAGGAAATCTACCACCCTTATTTGATCTGGCTTACACTGATTCCACATTCATTGCAACGTGGTTGACTCTTAACTGCCTTCTCGGCAATTAGGGATGGGTAACGCATGTTTGTCCAGCCAGCAACATCCACATTTGTTTTTTCAGAAAAATCTCTCCATCCAAAGAGTAAGCCTAGTCTCTGCTAAACTGCCTTTAAAGGCAGCATAATCTTTCTTAAATCAAATAAATATAAATAGTCCTCACTAATGTTCACTAAGGCTAATATGCTTCGGGTAAAGTAATCTGCCATTCTCACCTGGTCTGGCCTACATGTGATTCCAGACCCACAGCAATGTGGTTGACTCTCAACTGCCTCTGAAATAGCCTCGCAAGTTGTATTAATCACTACAAAATCTCAACAAAGAAATGTAACTGGACAGATCACCTGGCATCGACCTACATATCAGAAAAAGACAACAGCAGAAATAGTATCACTGCTTGACCTGCTTGACCTGCTGTGTTCATCCAGCCCCATGCTTGTTACAGCAGAAATAGCCTTGTCGACCCTGCAAAGTCCTCTTCACCAACATCTTGGGTCTAGTGTCAAAATTGGGAGAGCTGTCTCACCAACCAGTCAAGAAACAGCCTGACATAGTCAGACTCATGGAATCAAACACTATAGAAAATGTTCCAAACAACACCATCACCATCCTTGGGTATGTCCCGTCCCAGCAGCTGGACAGACCAGCAAAGAGTGTTGTACAGTGATATACAGTCAGGAGGGAGTTGCCTGGGTGCTCTTAACATTGACTCCGGATCCCTTGAACTCTCATGGTTTCAGATTAAACATGGGCAAGGAAACCTTCTACTGGTTACCACATACTGTCCTCCCTTGGCTGATGAATCAGTACTCCTCCATATTGAACATTCCTTGGAGGAAGCACTAAGAGTGGGAAGGTTGCAAGATGTACTCTGCAGGCAAGATTTCAAAGTCCACAGGAGTGGCTCAGCAGCAGCGCTACTCTCAGCTCCTAATGGACATAGCTGCTAAACTGCATGTTGGCAGATGGTGAGGGAAGTAAAAAGAGATAAAAACATTCTTGACCTCATCCTTAGCAATCTGTTGGCTGCAGATGCATCTGTCAATGAAAATGTCTGTAGTAGTGACCACCACGCAATCCTAGTGGAGACATAGTCCGCCTTCATATTGAGAATACCTTCCATCGTGTTGTCTGGCACTTTCACTGTGGTAAATGAGCCAAACTTCACACAAATCTAGCAAATCAAGACTGGGCATTCATGTCGTGTGCGGGCCACCACCAGCAGCAGAATTATACTCTAGCACAGTCTGCAAACTCATGGCATGGCATATCCGCCACTCAACCATTACCATCAATACAAGGAATCAGCCTTCGTTCGATGGAGATAGGCATGCCAGGAGCAGCACCAGGAAAACCTGAAAATGAGATCTCAACCTGACTATTTGCATGGCAAACAGCATAAGCAGCAAGTGATAAACAGAGCTAAGTGAGCCCACAACCAATAGATCAGATCTAAGCTCTGCAGTCCTGTCACATCCAGTCCAGAATGGTGGTAGATAATTAAACAATTCACTGGAAGAGGAGACTCCATAAATATCCCCATCCTAATAATGAAAGAGCCCAGCACATCAATGCAAAAGATAAGGCTGAAGCTTTTGCAGCCACCTTCAGCCAGAAGTACCAAGTAGATGATCCATTTTGGCTTCCTCCAGTAGTCCCCAGCATTATAGATATCAGTCTTCAGCCAATTTGATTCACTCCATGTGATAGCAAGAAACAGTTGGACGTACTGGATATAGTAAAGGCTTTGGTATCTGTCAACATTCCAGCAATAGTACAGAAGATTTGTGCTCCAGAACTTGCCACTCCCCTAGCTGAGCTCTTTCAGTACAGTTACAGCATTGGCATCTGCGGAAATTTGTCCAGGTATGCCCTGTACAGAAAGGGCTGTACAAATCCATCCCAACTAATTACTATTCCATCAGTCTGCTCTTGATCATCAGTAAAGTGATGGAAGATGTCATCAATAGTGCTATGAAGCAGCACCTCCTCAGCAAGAACCTACTCACTGAGTTCCACCAGGTCCATTCAGCTCTTGACCTCATTACTGCCTTGATTCAAACCTGGACTAAAGAATTGAATTTGACAGGTGATGAGAGAATGATAGCCCTTGACATTGAAGCCACATTTGACCAAGTGTGGCATCAAGGAGTCCTAGCAAAACTAGAATTATTGGGTATCAGGGGACAATACCTCCACTGGTTGGAGTCATACCTGACATGTGGGGTGACAGTTGTGATTGTTCAATGTTAACCATCTCAGCTCCAGGCATCTCTGCAAAAGTTCCACAGTGTAGTGCCCTTGGCCCAACAATCTTCAGCTGCTTCATCAATGACCTTCCCTCCATCATAAGGTCAGAAATGGTGACGTTCATCGATGATTGCACAATGTTCATCACCATTTACAATTCCTCATGCTGAAGCAGCCTATGTTCAAATGCAACAAGATCTGGACAATATCCAGGCTTGAGCTAACAAGTGGCAAGTAACATTTGCTCCACACAGATGCCAGGCAATGGCCATCACCAATAAGAGACAATATAACCACTACCCTTTGACATTCAATGGCATTAACTTCACTGAATTCCCCACTATCAACATCCTGGGGTTACCATTGACCAAAAACTCAACTGAACTCGCCACATAAACACAGTAGCCAGAAGAGCAGGTCAAAGGCTAGGAATACTGCGGCAACTAATTCACGTCCTGACTCCCCAAAACTTGTCCACTCAAATCTCCCTGTGTTGTACTTTTTTGGAGTCTCTCTTGATTTAGATTATGGCTTGCTTTTGATTCATGCTTTCAATGTGCATATCCTACATGAAACTCCATCTGCCAAGCTTTTACCCACTCACTCAATCTATATCTCCTTACAGATTCATTATGTTCTTATCACATCAGGCCCTTCCTCCTATTTTTGCAATGTCAGCAAATTTGGATACATTAAACTGTGGCAGTTCTTGAAGTTATTCATATAAGTGCTAAATACCTGAGGACCAGAATTGATCCTTATAGCATTCTACTTGTTAAATTTTTCAACCTGAGAGAAAGAAATACCTGACTCTTTCTCTCCTGTGCACTAACCAATCCTCAACTCATTACCCCAATACCATGAACTCCTATCACGCACAATAACCTTTTCTATGGCACCTTGTGGAATGGCCTCTGGCATAAAAAGGGAACCAGCTTAAAGAGCCCCTTTGACGTCACCCTAAGAGTGTGCCTTCACTTCAGCTTCACAAAATCCACCATTTCCTACCCAAGTGCAAACTCCTATCAGTGTCCAAAGAAGACTTATAACCCATCTGACTGAGTAGGATTTTGATGGGAATCTAACTAGAAAAGAAATGCAAGTATGCCATAATGACGCCTCTGCCAGCTCCCAAAACCAGCGTTCAGCTATTATACATTTAGCGCATGTAGAAACTGTTTGCAAGCAAGTTCGAGATAACAAGCATGGGGCTGGATGAACACAGCAGGTCAAGCAGCATCAGAAAGGTTTAGGCCCGAAACGTCAAGTTTTCCTGCTCCTGTGATGCTGCTT
>JAHRHZ010000248.1:31235382-31263205 GCA_024137785.1 Ginglymostoma cirratum | reverse complement strand
ACAAAACTACAGTTGGAGCGGAAACGAATTTCAATTTTACACCAGTACTACGCAGCTTTCAACACAAGTTAGGGCAAATCGAGAACTTTAAAAAAACATTTCACCCTTGTTTTCTGCCCCCGGGTCCGAAACAAACGAAAATCCAATGAAATCCATATGACCACCCTGATTGTTAATGAACTGATTCGAGTTTATCCGAATGATTCACCCAGCTCAAAAACACAGAGAAGCTGACGCACAATTAGCCCTAACTGGCAGCTGTTATGAAAGAGAAACCCCAACAAGAAGGTGCATTCATCACGTAGTATTTAATCAGTGGATTAGATACAAATATCTGAATAGCCTGAACAACTCGGAGGTAGTGAACATTCTCCTTCTCGCTTATGAAAGGAATTAGTTGTAAACATACACCAGGACTCCCCTTAACTTAAAAGAGCGGTTGGATTTGGGTATGGAGCCTGCTTCTGACCGAACCTCGGAGCTATTGCCCCCGCATTATACCGTGCACTAATTCCTACTTTAGTCAAACCAACCAACGCTGTACTTATTCTGCGTGGCGAAAATATTATAGAGAAAGCTGGTTTTGCATCTATTTACAGACTGAAAATAGACTAAAGATTAGCGTTGGTTTTGACACGAATTCAGCTTAAATTGCAGGCAGATTCAAATAGGAATTGTTAGCGCACAGTTCATCAAAACTGATACAAGGGCAATATCGATGCAAACTGAAACACCACAATGCACCTAAACCGAATGCTGTAAGGACTCTCCACCAGCCAACCCACACAACACTATTGACTTACTTTTTAATTGCTCACAATAGCCTCCCTAGACCTTTTATGTCTCTCTTCACCCTGTTGCCCTGACAACCTGTTATTGACAGGTAAATTGTATACAAAGCAAACCCGAGTTCTGGCATCGTTGTAAATAAAGGATAACACCGCCTCGTCATTAGAAACGCTCAGCCGATGTAAACTGGCTTACAACGGAAAATGCCTTAAGCCCCTTAGCAGCGTGTGGGCATTGGACTAAGATGCAGCCACTCAGTTTAGCTCTAATTGTAGTGATCACTTTAACTTTTGCTAGCTTTATTTACATTGTGGGACAGACACTAGTCTCTGCTGTCGTTTAAACGTGCAGCAAGCAAATCGTTTTCAATTAAAGTATTGCTTTCTAAAGTTCAAGTTATCACTAATTTAGTAAACACCTTAATGTAAAGAGGTTACTTTCTTGTGTTTTAACGAAATACATTGCGCTGCATTTATTGTCTCCGGTTCTAGTGACTACCCTGAGTTATACTTTTACTATGTACCCAATACAATTCATGCGATTTAGTGGCGAACCGCTTCTCACTGAAACTTACCTCGTCACCGAATGTATAATTTCTTCCAGAGAAGAGAAATTTAAAACTGGGAGCTTAATAGGAACAATATGCACCAATGTGGCTCTTAACCATTTCAGCAACCGAAAAAACGAAATAAATAAACATTTAAGGAAGAAAGTGGATGCATAAACATTTTTTTTAAAAAAATGCTACTTACAGCGCAATGGCTTCTTCTCACGGATAAACTAATTAACGATAAATCCTATTAAATCATTAATTAATGTGTAAACCTTTCAATAGACTCAAATAAACGATCTAACCAAGCACTTGTTGGCACACATGTCTGACTTGAAGGAGATTACTAGAAGCGTCTCCTTGAGACAAGGTTCCCAGTAATTGCTTTACAAGGACATCTCTTCATTTTGCAATGCGTTCCCCAACTGTCCTTTGACAGAATGCTCGAATACATCGAGCAACAGGCGCTGGCGGATATTTACAGCCATGATGGGACAGCGTCGTTCTCTCTGCAGTGTACTGGAACTGATAGGCATTCGGATATTTAATATTAAAGATGGGAGAGTAACAATAAAAAGCCCAATAACTGAACAATAATGACACAAATAATTATTATCGGGTCATGACAGTTGCGAGCTCCGAGCCTTCACTGAACTGTAATCCTTATTTGTTTGTAGTGGCGACATTGGTAAAGTTTTTCGATTGTCCTTTAAAGGGCAGGGAAATACTCCGGGATATTCCTCACTGTTCATCTATTGGACAAATGTGGATGTGTGAGAATGAAATTATTTAATTGGTATCATCCATAATCCTATTTTGTGACCTGTTGATTGTAATTATTAACATACCTGCACATTAGTTTAGCTGTTTCATTGTGGCTACTAGACCTTTACACAAGGTGTACTTAGTTCTAACCCCTATTTTAAACGACAGTGCATATTCCGATATTGTGTAACAACTGCCCAGTATGAAAGAGGATTGAGCTATAATTTATGTTGTAAATGAATCGCACATTGGTAAACTGTATTTATGGAGGATGTTCAATTGTGTGGTCGTGTTCTGTCTGCACAAACTCTGCTCTAATCTGTATCCGTCCCTCCCCCAGTCTTTTTTTTATCGATGCGACAGCTGGGAGAGGCAAAGATTGGTCCAAGATTTATAAGGACCACTTTCCACAGAGGCGCCACAAGAGGTGTCAGGAAGCGGCTTGGCGCTGCAAGTCATTAGGTGCTCCAAGGCCCTGGTAACAGCATCTCAAGCTTAGCGGAAACCTACGGACCGTCAGCTCGGTGGGAGGCTCTCGGAGTGTTTAAGGAGGTGCCTATGAATGGATGTGAGCTGATGCATGAGCTCAACTCGAAGGCTGTGATCGCCGGAGCGGGGACAGGTCCACTTTAGGAGCTAAAGATTCATTCTCCAAACGGCGCTTCACCTGCACCGAGTCTTCGCCCTTACGTTCCAGTGAGACCTCTCTGTGACCACTGGCAGCGTTTATGAAAGAAACAAACAGGAGGAGGAAGTTAGACCAAACGAAAAGAAACCACTTGTAGAATCGCTGCAAGGAGCAAACCGCGGAAGGTGAAAGAAGCAAAGAAAAAGTGAAGCTTGAGCGTGCAGAAACCGAATTCTTGTCGTTGGTCCAGGCGGACAGGAAGTTGATCGTTATTATTTCGCCGTTGATCATTCATGCGGTTGCAGAGCCCGGCCAGCAGCGCGATGGATGGAAGTTTGTCCCCATTTGGGAGCTTGGCCAGGAGTTCGGGAAGCGCCTCTTCCAGGGTCCACAGCATAGACGCAATCTTGGGATTTACCAAAGAAGATTCCGTCCTCCATTCGCCCTTCACTTCCCACAGAAACTCCAGGAATGTGGAGGAAGCGGGAAAAAGCAACGGCCGGGATTGTTTCAACCGAATGTCAAACTTAAAGCATGACCAGGAGAACTCTGAGACTTTGGATGGTAAGAGCGTGTTCCGTTTTTACAATGATGCTGCGCTGCAAATTAATGTTAATATAAAGCTAACGGGGGTGAAGTCCGCCCCAAATACGCATGTCCATTTGTACGACTAGGTGTCAATGTGTCGCAGTTTTACTCTGGAGTGGATTGTCCATTTAACTCCATTTAATAACAACGGCCGCAATTGCAAATAATGAAATGTTGATCCCCTTATTGCCAATCGCTTATTATCATTTTAAAGAATTGGGATAAATACTGCAACTTGGGGTTCTTGTAGTACAGTGGTCATGTCCCAACCTCTGATCCAGGAGGCCCGGCTCCTGATGTGTGTAATAACATCCCTGTAATAACCTGGTTGGTTAGGAAATATCTAAATACTGTAGCTTAGACGAAGTAGGTTAACAAAAACATGCGAAATAAAGATGTCGTCCTCTTTTGTTCGGATCAGATCACTTCTGTACGAACGGCAGTGGCGAAGGTCTCCGGCCTCCGGATATTGTCAAAAGCAAGCAACAGGAGAATAGTGTGATAAACGCTGACCAACCCAAGAAGAAACACCGGAGGAACCGAACAACATTCACCACATACCAACTTCATGAGCTTGAGAGGGCCTTTGAGAAATCCCATTATCCAGATGTCTACAGCAGAGAGGAGCTGGCCATGAAAGTCGACCTACCTGAGGTTCGGGTACAGGTGAGATACCTCTCTTTCTGTGTCCGTGCTGTGCCTTAGTACCTACATGCTCGTATCTTGCTCAATGCTCACTTCTCTGGCCTGAGTTTCACGATTCGATGATAAGCCGTTAGATGTAAACACGAGCTGTGAGCGGACGCGATGATTGACCTCTCTAAGATTTCGTCTGCCTGACAGTCACTGTCTCTTGAGGTAATTTCTGACCCGGTCACTGTCTCTTGAGGTAATTTCTGACCCGGTCACCGGGGGTTCTGGAAGTTTATACCTGATCATCCATTCAGTATTGTATTTTATTTCCAACATGTCACTTCGTGAAGTTAGCGTCCATTGATTTGGTGCGTGGGATGAGAGGGTTCTTTAAGGACGAGAGATGAAGTAAATTCTTTGGGTTTAGAAGAATCAGAGATGATTTCCCTGAAAGATGGAAAGCTGGGAAAGGCTTTGACGAGTTTAATGTTGAGACGTCGTTTCCATTGACTGAGGGATCTGGAAGGTGTGTGTGTGGGGGCGGGGGGTGAAGGTTCACGGTCTCAAGACCAGGAATCTATCCTTTTAGGAGATTCCCGGGATTCTGAATGGTTGAAATTGTCTACACCAAAGGGTTGTGGTGCTCTATCACTGAATTCATTCCTAGCTGGGATAGACAGACTCTCTCTCTGGGAGAGAGTGACAATGATCTGCTAGGATAGAGGGGCCAAATAGTCTTCTTCCGCTCATATTTTCATCTGTATGATCAAAATGAACCTTAAAGCGCAGACATACTTACCATCAATTCATGCCTTGTTATTTACTTTTACAACTTCAAATATTGTCGTTCGTCCTAATGACCCCAAAACGGTAAATTATTCCCGGTTTTTAAAAAGGCCTCCAATACATTTCTACAGATTTGTTAAATTCTATGTGTAACGTAAAGTGTAGAAACCTCAGTTGGAGAGGGAGCTCCCTTGAAACAATATTATCGATGCTGGAAGAAGAATAAAACCGAAAAGTACTGCAGATGCTGTAAATCGGGAACTAAAACGAAAATTGCTGTGAAAAAAAAATCGTAGTTTAAGTTTCCGGTGTTAAACATTGTGTTCTGAAGAAAGGTCGACTAACCCGAAACGTAAACTCGGATTTCACTCCACAGATGCTGCCAACCTGCTGAGCTTTTTCAGCAACTTTGTTTCTCTTACGCGGGAGGAAATGTCACGTGATTCTTATTGAATTGCGCCCAATGTAATTTGACGATACGATTTATTGGTAACATCTGACAATATTATACATCAAAGAGATTAATACTGTTGCCAGAAGATTCTGGACGTACATGACCAGTTAGTCAGTGTCTGCGGGTGGGAGCTAAATGCCAACTGGGGGCTGTGTCCAGAGATAATAAGTACTGCAGATGCTGGAGAATCCGAGATAACAAGGTGTGGAGCTGGATGAGCACAGCAGGCCAAGCAGCATCCTAGGAGCAGGAAAGCTTGACGGTCTAGGCCCGAAACGTCAAGCTTTCCTGCTCCTGTGATGCTGCTTGGCCTGCTGTGTCCATCCAGCTCCACACCTTGTTATCTGGGCTGTGTCCAGGTTGGGTTATTGCTCCAGATTCGCAGAAACTGCCATCTAAAGTTTTCTCACCAAAGAGCGTGCAGAACACGCACGGTTTCTGCTCTGCTCGGACTCATTAGGTTCGCAGTCTTAACGAACCTTTTCTCCTCCTGTTTGGCTTGGCAATTTAAAAAAATTGCGTCGAATTTGACAAGTTTTAAACTGCAAGGAGAAACTCTTAAATGTATTTCATGATTATTAAAGATCCTGCTACCTAAAAATCAGTACTTCAGAAATATCATAAACGTACCTTGAGTAGGGCTAAATGAAAGTTGATTATCTTGGGCAAAGATTGCAAAGTATAAGCCCCATGCATCTTTCGTGTATTCACGTATTCTGCCTTAAAATTTGCTGCAATGTTGCAATCTGCCCAGACAAATTAAGGGCACGAAACAATGCAATCCCATTCATGATTAACACACGAAAAGACATGACAGTAAGGGAAGCAATGTACGGTACCTGCTAGACAGAATACAAATGGAGTGGTTTGTAACCAGGAGTGTCAGATTAAATTCATGAGGCATAGTCGTAAGAGTTATAAAGCATGAAAACAGACCCTTCGGTCCAACTTGCCCATGCCGACCAGATATCATAAACTGATCGAGACCCATTGCCAGCACTTGGTTCATATTCCCTCTAAACCCTTGCTATTCATATACCCATCCAGATGCCTTTTAAATGTTGTAATAGTACCAGCCACCACCACTTCTTCTGGCAGCTCATTTCATACACGCACCACCCTCTGCATGAAAAAGTTACATTTCAGGTCCCTTTTAAATCTTTCCCTGCTATAATACGTTAGTATTACCACAAGCAACTTGTTTTGTTCAAGTTGGAGATTTTGTTCAAAGTACGGTTCGGAAATCGATTTCTTTTTAGCAGTGTAACAGTAATCATATGCAGCTGGTAGTTTAAACAAAAAGATTCGGTGGAGTTTCATTGCAGTTTGTTCCTTTTTTTTCCCAGAAACGAATCTTGAACTAAACGGCGGTCGTTAACAATCTGGGAGCCTTTCTTTTATTTCTGTTTTCTTTGAAACAGATTGTGACAAGAACTCTTCCACCCAAGTAACAAGCAATTTTAACTTGCTCTTTCCGTTCTCTAAGGGCCCTGCAAAGTCATAAGAAAGTCGCTCGGAACAAAGGGGCGGTATGGTTGGTTGATTTTATCCTGGTAGACATTAAAAGCCTGAATTATCATTATTGTATTAGTTGGCATTTCCGGTCATAAAAGAGTGTTCTAGACCAGATTGCAAAGTAAATGTTGATACAGGTAAACTTTAACCAAGAAATAGATTCACGTCAAACTCACTCATGTAAATAGCGAAGAAATAGAAATCCAATTATTAAAATCCATCTCTAACACGAAATACATCTTGCTTTCCTTAGGCCTCGTTCTGGCATAAGTACATGGATCTAACCCCCCAAAAAATGAGTTCTAATCAAATATTTCCACCAAATCTTTGTTTACAGGCATTAAATTAGGCAAATATGCAACAAAGGTACTTTCTCTTTGCTGATCCGGCCCCTAAATAGTTTCAAAACTTAAAAAAAAAATTCTTGTGGAGGGAAAAAAAGCTGTGAGCTATGCAAGCTGGTTGATAACTTTATTAAACATTTCAATCATATTAAATGGTGTAATAATAACGAAGACGCAGTAGTTAAAATTCATTTTTTTGCGCTCGAAACATTAGGCCTTCGCCAGGGATTTGTTTAATTTCAGGCCAGATTCCTGAATTCAGTGCGACTTCACATACCGCAAGGTGTGGGTAATTCAGCGGATTGAAAACGGGCAAATGTTTGTGCGCAGGTTGCTGAGTGGGATCGTAAATTGGTATATTGCCAATTGGAAGAGACGCTTTGGCACCATTCTTCATTAGAAAATGTAAGTTATGTGCAAACAAGACAGATCCGAACGAGCCTGCCCAAATAAATGCACATATAATTATTGCTGTGTAAATAACGCCAGAAATTCGGAATGAGCAGGACATCCCATGAAAAAAAACAGAAATTACTGGAGAAACTCAGCGGGTCTGGTAGCAGGGTCACTGACTCGAAACATTAAAAATTCTGCTTTCTCTCCACAGATGCTGCCATACCTGCTGAGTTTCTCCTGCAATTTCTGTTTTTGTTTCAGATCTTCAGCATTCGCAGTTCGTTGCTTTATTATACAAATTCCATTGCTGAGAATTTATGCAAATAATTGGACTTTCTGCTTTTCCGTTTAACCTCTTAAACTATCGTTATCTGTCAACTCTGTGAATTCCAAGACATTGCTACGTTCGCTTTTTTAAAACAAATTAAATTCACCGCAGAAAATTGAGCGATTGTATTTCTTTTTAAAAGAAATCTGCATTTTATCTTTCTGTTGATCCAATCTTATTACCCGTCTCTTTCCTTTTACCTTTGCACTTTGGGTTGACTTCAATCCAATTTTTTTTCCATCTGGGGTTCCTCTTCACCAAATAAAAATCTATAAATCTCATGGTGAGCAGAGATCATAGAATCCCTACAGTGTGGAACAGGCCATCCAGCCCATTGAGTCCAAACAACCCTCTGAAGACCATCACACCCAAAACCACCTACCTACCCCATCCTTCTAACCCTGCATTTCCTATGGCTGACCTACCTATCCTGCATACCCCTGGTCACTACAGGCAATTGAGCATGGCTATTCCACATAACCTGCACATCTTTGGACTGTGGGAGGAAACCAGAGCACCTGAAGAAAATCCATGCAGACACAGGGAGAATGTGCACACTCCATACATAAAGTTGCCCAAGGCTAGAATCAAACCCAGGCCCCTGGTGCTGCAAGGCAGCAGTGCTAACTACTGAACCACCATGCTGTTGGTGATCCCACCAACCAGTAAGACCACTGCTGCTTTATTATTCGCTTACACTTTCAGTAATCTGGTATGCAAAAGTTTTCCTACTGGACAGTGAATGTAACAGTAAAATAGCAACTAGGGAACATCTCCCTGTAAAAAAAAATCAAGGAATTGCTTCAGTGGCAATATCTGTTTTTATTTACAAATGAAACAAAACACTTGTCCAGCAGCATAGCTATTTAGGGGAAGATAGTGGTGAAGTGGTCATTTCACTTGACCAGTAATCCAAATGCTGGGCCAATGTTTTGGGGCCATGGAATCGAATAGCAGGCTGACCCCTGGTGTGACAGGATTGAGCATGAAGAGAGACCTGATCAGTTTGGACTACATTCACTAGGGCTTAGAATAATGAAAGAAGATCTCATAGAAATCTGTTACATTCTAACAGGACTATGTATGGGACTTTGGTTTGTACAGGACGTTGGTTCGGCTACGTTTGGAATACTGCGTACTGTTCTGGTCGTCACATCACCAAAAGGATGTGGTTGCTTTGGAGAGGGTGCAGAGGAGGTTCACCAGGATGTTGCCTGGTATGAAGGGCGCTAGCTATGAAGAGCAGTTGAGTAGATTAGGATTATTTACATTAGAAAAACAGAGGTTGAGGGGGGACCTGATTGAGGTCTACAAAATCATGAGCGGTATAGACAGGGTGGATAGCAAGAAGCTTTTTCCCAGAGTGGGGGTCAATTACTAGGGGTCACAATTTCTAGGTGAGAGGGGAAAAGTTTACGGGAGATACGTGTGGAAAGTTCTTTACACAGAGGGTGGTGGGTGCCTGGAATGCGTTGCCAGCGGAGGTGGTAGAGGCAGGCATGATAGCATCATTTAAGATGTATCTAGACAGATACATGAATGGGTAGGGAGCAGAGGGATACAAATCCTTGGAAAATAGGTGACAAGTTTAGATATAGGATCTGGATCGGCGCAGGCTTGGAGGGCCGAAGGGCCTGTTCCTGTGCTGTAATTTTCTTTATTCTTTGTTCTTGACTAGACAGATTAAATGCAGGAAGGATTTGTCCAATGACTGAGGAGTCCAAAACCAGGGGTCACAATCTAAGAATACAAGTTAAGCTATTTAGGGCTGAGAGGAGGAGAAATTTTGTCACCCAGAGATCAGTAAGCTATTGGAATTGTCTGTCACAAAATACGGTTCAGGCCAAAACATTAAATGTTTTCAAAGAGGAGATAGATCTAGTTCTTAGGGCTAAAGGGATCAAAGAGTATGGGGCAAAAATGCAACAGGATACTGAGTTGGATCATCAGCCATGATTGTTTTGAAAATGGCCCATTTCTGTTCCGATTTTCTATGTATCTGGTGTCATCACCACATGGTGACCAACATTGATGTAAAAGCCTGTCTGGTTCATTAGTGCCCTTTAAGGGACTTGATTTGTTCGACATGTGGCACACAATAATGTGATTGACTCTTAACTGCCAATTCAAGTTGGGCAATGGCCAGCAATGCCCATATGCCATGAATAAAAACATGTTTACCCCTAACAATTTCTGTAATTTGCATACTCTACAAGTTACCTGATCAAATATTGTTGCTTTGAGCAGATCAAAAACAGTTTGCTAAACCTGATGAAGTGCCATGTTTGGTTATGTACACACTTTTATATCAGAGCTTCAAGTGATGATCTGCACATTTAGCCAGATATACTGACAAGTTGAAAGAATTATGAGAAGGAAGTCATAGGTTCATTTGTATAAGGGACTAATCATTTCAGACTGAGATAAGCATAAATAGCTTCACTCAAAATGTTGCAAATCTTTGAAAGTCAACCCCAGAAAGTTTGGATATTCCATTATTGAATACCTTCAAGAATGAGATAGAAATTTGATGCCTCAGGGATATAGGGAGTTGGCAGTAAAGTGGCATTGAAGTGTAAGACCAGCCAGGATTGCATTAAATAAAGGAGCAGGTTTGAAGATCCATATGATCTGCCTCTGATCCTATTTCCTGTGTTTAGTATAATTTTTGTATGCAATTGTGTAATGTTTTCGCAAGATCAGAATGAAAATGCACATACAGGATACTGTTGGAATACTGTGTATAACTGTGGTCATCATGCTACAAGAAGGATATAATTAAATTGGAAAAGGTGCAAAGAAGATTTATAAGGATGTTACCGGGATTGGAGGGTTTGTGTTATAAAGAGAGGCTAGATAGGCTGGAACTTTTTTTCCCTGGAGCATAGGAGGTTGAGAGGTGACCTTATAGAGATTTATAAAATCATGAGAGGCAATAGATAAGGTAAATAGCAAAGGTCTTTCCCCTAGGGTAGGGGAGATCAAAACTAGAGGGCATAATTGTAAAAACAGAGAGGAAAGATTTAAAAGGGACCTGAGGAGCAATTTTTTCACAGAGGGTGGTTCATATGTAGAATGAATTGCCAGAGGAAGTGGCAGATGCAGTTATAGTTACAATATTGAAAAGACATTTGGACAAGTACAAGAATAGGAACTGTTTGGAGGGATATGGGCCAAACACAGGAAAACACTGCTTTAGTTTGGGAAACCTGGTTGGCATGGACGAGTTGGATGAGTTGATCTGTGTTTGTGTTCTATGACTCTGATTATAATTTCCTTTTATATTCCTTGCAAGACTAAAGCCCATGTCCTATAAACCCAATAGCTTTTCTTTCTGTAGCTTAAGAGCCTCAGATGTATCCCTTATGACTTTACTACCATGCCACAGCTTTCATTTTACAAGTCAAGACATTGAGGAATTCTGTATGCTTTCTGCTGCTCCAAAAATTTGATTTTGTCTTATTTACTCTGGGTTGTGAGCATTATTTTCCCATCCCCAGTTGCCCATAAAAAGATGCTGATGAGCCATCTTGTGTTAAATGCCTAGTTCGCTCTGCTTCACCATTAGCTACTTTTCCAACATCCATATTCAACTTGCAATAACATTTTTCCCTCTCGGTGTGCAGAATCTAATAGGTGTCTGGACTGAATTTCATCTTCTTCCATTGCCTTGTTAATTTGCAGATTTTGTCCATTTCTCTTGATTTGGCCTCTTGGCTCAACCATGCTCCCATTGTTTTCCTTTCCATCAATTTAAGGAAATCAGCTGGCAACCTTTTCTCTTTTCCAAAGTCCTGTTCGTATTATTTTGGGACAAAGCAGCAGATGAATGGAAATATCACCACCTGCAAGTAATGCTCTAGTTCACACACACAGGAACACAGGAATGGGAGAAGGCCACTCAGCCTGTGGAGCCTGTTCCACCATACAATGAGATCTGTAGCCTAACTCCATAAATCTGCCTTTAGTTCAGATCCCTTAATATCTTTATAGAGCCAGACAGCGCAGAAATAGACCCTTTGGTCCAAATCATCCATGCCGCTCAGATATCCTAAATTAATCTAGTCCCATTTGCCAGCATTTGGCCCATATCCCTCTAAACCCTTCTTATCCATATACCAATTCAGATGTGTTTTAAATGTTGCAAATGTACCAGCATCCACCACTTCCTCTGGCAGTTCTTTCCATAGACGCACCACCCTCCACATGAAGGAGTTACTCCTTAGGTCCCTTTTAAATCTTTGCCTTTCACCAATGCCCTCTCGTTTTGGACTCCCTTACCCTGGGGAAAAGACCTCACATATTCACCCTATCCATGTCCCTCATGATTTTGTAAACTTCTATTAGTTCACCCCCTCAGCCTCTGATACTCTGGGGAAAATAGCCCCAGCCTATTCAGCCTCTCCCTACAGCTCAAACCCTGAAACCCTGGCAACAGCCTTGTAAATCTTCTATGAACCCTTTCAATTTTTGCAACATCCTTCCTGTAGCAGGGAGACCAGAAATGAATGCAGTATTCCAAAAGTGGCCTAACCAATGTCCTGTACAGCCACAGCATGACCTATCAGCTCTTATACTCAACACACTGACCAAAAAAGGCAAACAGTAATAATGTATATTTATGTTTAATGTTTCTTTTTTGTGTCATAATTGACCATATGAACTGAGGATCATCTCCTGATCTGACCCAAGTGGGAAGGTAAACCTGAAGAAGGCAACCACACACTGGTCCATAATCGAGAGCTTAGCTATAAAGCAGTGTAAAATTAGGCTGGAAAGGAATTCAAGCGATCCCTTGGAACTCCTGGACAATTTCCAAATTTATACAGTGCTTACTTAAATCCTCCAAGATTGCCAACAATCCCATATCCAGTTCTTGAACATTTTTTGCATGTATTTCGGTTTACCTGAACATAACTGTTTTCTGATTATGAGAATTTTCATCCGGACCACACAATATTACAAGACACTAGAATCTTTTCAGCAATATTTTTTAAAAACGCTTTACAAGTAGCAACATATGTAATCTCTAGCATGAATACAAATGAAGTGCAATTTCTGCTTAAGATGCAAAAGAAAACACACAGCTGAAACCAAGTAGAAGCATGTCTCCTGGTGAGCCCCCAGAAAGGCCCAATACCTGCCTATTAGAAAATTCACTCATAGTTTGTTGTTTAGACAGTTCCCATCTGATTTCTATTTTATGTTCTGTATCAAATACTGAGGACATCTTTGGCTTTGTATCTTTCTCTACTGGAAGCCATAGAAGCTATTTTCATTAAAAATGTTTTTAATTTTCTATGCTGAATTAGCTGAACCTAGCCAGGAAAAAAAAGGGTAAAATATCAACCCCAGGAAACATATGAAACATATTCCCAACAGTAAACCTTTGAGGGGGTGGGGGTAGCATTTTAAGTCAAATACATTGTATTGCAAATTTTGTTTATATCTTAACACTAAAATGTCCTTTCATTTCAGGTATGGTTTCAAAACAGAAGAGCCAAGTGGAGAAGGCAAGAGAAATTGGAAGCCAGCGTAATGAAACGTCAAGATTCACCCATGCTTTCCTTCAACAGATCGTCACAAACTTCTACCATGAGCACTCTGAATGGTAACTTGGCACTTGACCCTTGGCTCACTTCACCAATTTCCAGCTCATCCACATTACAAAGCCTTCCAGGTTTCATGACCACAACACAAGGCCTGCAGAGCAGTTATACACCTCCACCTTTCTTGAATTCCTCAGCCATGAGCCACAGCCTGCAAAGTATGGGTGCAATCACTCCCTCAACCTTCCAATGTGGGACACCTTATGTGGACAAATTTCCTTTGGAAGATGCGGAACAGAGAAACTCCAGTATAGCTTCCCTAAGAATGAAAGCCAAAGAACACATCCAATTCATTGGGAAAAGTTGGCAGACAATCTGAGAGATTTGGTGGAGATTATAAAATGAAAATTCTATTAAAATTCCTTAATTGTTTAAAATGCTGATTACAAGTTTTAAATTGGGATGTAGAAGGGTCACATTAAATGTCAGAGCATCAGAAAATTTCGGAACTATTCTGAAGAATTTACCTTTAAACATGTCTTTTTTTTAATTTTGTGCATTTGTTGACAGTGTATTTGATATAGCTGCAATAAATTTGTTGTGTCGGGTATGTAGTTTCTTAAATTAATACTAAATGAGCCATATTTAGTGCTTTATACATTTTTAACATTTGCAGGGTTTTAAGATAATAGTCTGTTTGAAGAAAATTTTGCATTTGATCAGTGAGATGATTCACATCTGACCAAAGTAACATGATTGTTTTCATAACTATGGCAATAAATGAATGCTTTATTAATGATAGACCATAAACATTTTTACATCTAAGAAAATA
The DNA here is from genome assembly GCA_024137785.1 of Ginglymostoma cirratum. Taxonomy (NCBI): domain Eukaryota; kingdom Metazoa; phylum Chordata; class Chondrichthyes; order Orectolobiformes; family Ginglymostomatidae; genus Ginglymostoma; species Ginglymostoma cirratum. The sequence continues at coordinate 31,249,048 of JAHRHZ010000248.1, read as the reverse complement.
GTACATCTATATTATTTCAATCGAGAATTTCTTCATTCCTGATTCAATGGAATAAAGGTTATCCATGCACTTGCAATGACTGGTCCAAATCATAAGATCATTCAGTAGGACAGATCATATTAAAGAAAGAAGGATTTTCATAAAAGAATTACCAATAATTACACTTTTAACATTAAGGCATTTACTTTTTTTTCTTGATGCATGCATTTGTTTCTTCTCAGTTTTTTCCCCTTGCTCAGCTGACGTGGCCAATTTATGGTGGGCTTTAGATCTACAGATGTAGAAGCCTACAAATACCTGACCAATTGACCAATCTTCGTGTGTAAATCCAGACAGCACGTGTCAAGAGCAGAACAAATAAGCTCCTCTTTAGCCTTTGTGACATGCACTTTTTAGTAAGAGTCATTGAATTGCAATCAGATTAAGAACCTTGTCTGAATTTTCTTCAGCTTTTTGTGCCAGGAGTGCTATGCCCAATTATATAGCTGTTAATTAATTACATTAAGTAATGCAACCAAATTGGAGCAAACATGGAACGTTATGAGTCCACATGGCTCAGTATTCATGGTAATGCATTTATCCTCCAAAAGAAGAATAATAGCAACCTCTTAGCGATTAGAGCAGAATGTTATGCAGTAGTTTACTTTCAGGTCACAAAATGCAGTGAAATTTACAGGAATTTGTGTTTTAGTGTCAAATGCTTTTGTAATATGATCACTTCAAAACATGAAAAAAAGAACTAAAGCAAAGAGATAATTTGTCAAAAGCAATCTTGCATTATTTGAGTTTAAATTTATATTCATCTTGTCTACAGTTCTAATTATCAAGCCACTCTAATGAGCTACAGAGATTTAGAAATCATGAGGAGCAAAATTCAATATTGACATGGGGATTTGAAATGGCCATTTGTAAATTGGCTGGCTAGCATATGAATGAAGAGACGTGGCTATAAAATCCACTGCTGGCCGTTTTGGTCCACTGCTACATTTGAATGACACCCCACTAAATGTGGTTCTGCGTTCTTTGCTGGTACTATCTGTTATACATTAGTTTTAGTTAGTTATGTGTAAGTCAAATAGCCTTAATACTGTAGAAAATCTAAAATTGTCATTCTGCTTTAACTTTGTTTACATCTTGCAGACTGGGTTCAACTATTCCATGAAATGTTTAGTTTTTACTTTTGAAAATGTCCATTATCCAATGGGACATCCAAATTAGTCAGACAATTGTGAACTTTCTATATATCTGTTTACCACTGTCAATGGCCAGGAACTTCCACTTCTGCATTCGTTAATATGTAATGTGTCGTCTATCAAAAAGAAAGAGAAAATTTGCAGTTATCTAGCACCTTTTATGATCTCAGGATGCCCCAAAGTGCTTTATAACCAAAGGAGTGCTCTTGAAGTGTAGTCACTGTTAAAATGCAGGAAGCCAGGCAGCCAACTTGGATTCAGCCCCGTCCCAAAAATGTAATAAAATAAATAACCACAGCATCTTTTTTTAGGTGTGTTTTGAGATAAATCTTGACAAAACAAAGAATGGATTCTATTGCTGTCATTTCAATAGCACTGTTCCTGATGTTAAAATTTCATTCTTTTTTCATTAGATTTGTAGGTGTGGAGTTATATGCAGGCCAGACCAGGTAAGGATAGCAGTTTCCTTCCTTAAAGGACATAAGTGAACCGGATGGATTTTTTCAAAATTTCAAATGACAATCGTTAGGATCTTAATTTCAGATTTTTTTTTTTTGATTTCAAATTCTACCACCTGCCATGGTGAGATTTGACCCAGGTTCCAAAGCATTATTTGGATCACTAGATTAATAGTCTAGCAATAACACCACTCGGCCATAGATATATGTCCAAGTCAGAATAATGTTGGCTTCAAGAGGCATCTGCAGGTAGTGGTGTTCCCATACATCTGTTGTCCTTGTTCTTCTATCTTATGCAAATTATAGATTTAGAAGGTCCTGTCAAAGCAGATTTAGTGAATTGCTGCAGTGCATCTTGGAGATGGTATTCACTGTGGCAAAGGGAGTGAATATTGATGATGCTGAAAGGAGAGCCAATCAAGTGCATTTTTTGAAATGGATTGTGTTGAGTTTTTGTGTGTCATTGGAACTGCACCCATGCAAGCAAGAAGAAAATGGTCCATCACATCCCTGACTTCTGTCTAGTGGACAGACTGTGAACAGTCAGGAGGTGAATTGCTCACTGCAGACATCCCAGTTTCTGATTTGTTTCCTATCCATAGTATTTATTCAGCTGGTCTAGTTCAGTTTCCATTCAATGATAATCCCCAGGATGCTGATAGTGGAGGATTAAGCAATGGTAATATAATTGAATGTCATGGGGAGATGGTCATTACTAGACATTTTCAAGCCACAAATGTTACTTGCCACTTATTAGCCCAAGTCCAAATGTTGTCTTGGCCTTTCTACAAATAGTCTTTATCTTTTTGTATATTTTTAATAATCATTCACTGCTTCATTATCTGAGGCAGTATAAGTGGTGCTAAACATTGTTCAATCATGTGATGCCTTACATCTGGCCTTATAATCATTGAGAGAAGATTTGATGACTTTGCTGATGACAGTTGGACACTGAGAAATTTATGGAGTAACGTTGGACTGAGATGATCTCTAACAACCATAACCATTTTCTGTTTTGCTAGATACAATTCTAAGCAGTCAAATCATACAATGGAAATCCCACTGTTTCCCAACTGACAGCAGTTTTTTCAGGGCTTCTTGATTCCAAAAGCAGTCAAATGCTCCCTTGATGCCAAGGCCAGTCACTCTCGCCTGTCTGATTGAATTCAAGCATTCAGCCCCTCCACCACTGATGCTCAGTAGCAACAGTGTGTACTATCTACAAGATGCACTACTGAAATTCACCAAAGATCCTCAGACAGCACCTTCCAAACCCATGCCCACTTCCATCTAGAAGGACACGGGCAGCAGATATTTGAGAACACCACCAGCTCAAAGTTCCCTTCCAAGCCACTTGCCGTTCCTCCATTGTTGCTGGGTCAAAATCCTGGAATTCCCTCCCTTATGGCATTGTGGGTCAAACCACAGCAGGTGGACTGCAGCAGTTCAAGAAGGCAACTTGCTATCACCTTCTCAAGGGCAGTTGGGGATGGAAGATAAATGCTGGCCCAGCCAGCAATGCCCACATCCCACAAATGAATTTAAAAAGTGCTCCTTTGTTCAAGCTTGAACCAGAGCAGTAATTAGATCAGGAGCCGGTGGCCTAGTAGAACTAAAACTGAGCATCAGTGAGTAGGTTATTGAATAAACAACACTTCATAAGAACATAAGAACTAGGAGCAGGAGTAGGCCATCTGGCCCCTCGAGCCCGCCCGGCCATTTAATAAGATCATGGCTGATCTTTGAGACTCAGCTCCACTTACCCGCACACTCACCATAACCCTTAATTCCTTTACTGTTCAAAAATTTATCTGGCCTTGCCTTAAAAAGATTCAGTGAGGTAGCTTCAACCACTTCACTGGGCAGAGAATTCCACAGATTCACAACCCTTTGGGTGAAGAAGTTCCTCCTGACCTCAGTCCTACATCTGCTTCCCTTTATTTTGAGGTGATGCCCTCTAGTCCTAGTTTCACCTGCTAGTGGAAACAACCGCCCTGCCTCCACTTTATGTGTTCCCTTCATAATCTTATATGTTTCTATAAGATCTCCCCTCATTCTTCTGAATTCCAATGAATATAAGCCCAGTCTACTCAGTCTCTCCTCATAATCCAACCCTCTCAACTCTGGAATCAACCGAATGAATCTCCTCTGTATCCCCTCCAGTGCTAGTATATCCCTTCTCAAGTAAGGAGACCAAAACTGCACACAGTACTCCAGGTGTGGCCTCACCAGGACCCTATACAGCTGCAGCATAGCCTCCCTGTTTTTTAAACTCCATCCTTCGAGCAATGGCAGACAAAATTCCATTTGCCTTTTTAATCACCTGCTGCATCTGCAATCCCACCTTCATAGCATTGTTGACAACATCTTCCATCATTTTGCCGTTATTTGAGAGTCAGCTGGAATGGTAATATATCGTGATTTTTCCTGATTTTTGTGCACAGGTTATACCAAGAATTGCCCACATTGCCAGGTAGATTTCAGTTTTGTCTCTGTACAGGAACAGCTTGCATAACAGGGTGCAGTTAGCTCTAGAGTACAAACCTTTAGTACTGTTGTTGAAATGTTGTCATGGACCGTAACTGTTGTAGTATCCAGTGCTTTCAATATTCTTGATATCACATGGAAAAAATCTTGCATCTGAGATATTAGGGCTCTCAGGAAGAAGCTGAGATGGTTCATCCACTCAGCACTTCTAGCTGTTTGTGAATGCTTTGGCGTTATCTTTTGTATTAATGTGCTCTGGTCCCCAGTCATTGAAAATGGGAACCCTTTCCTCATTGTTAGTTATTGAATTGTCCACCACTATATATGACAGGCTGTGGCAGGACTATAAAGCTTTGATCTCATCTTTTAGTTATGCAATCACAGCCCTATCTATTGAAAGTTGTTCCTGGTATTTGACATGCATGTAGTCCTTTGTTATAGCTTCACTAGATTCATACCTCATTGTGAGGTAAACCTGGTGCTGGCTCTGCATGCCCTCTTACCCTCTAGAATAGATCCTCTGGCTTTATGGGAATGGGAATGAGGGGATATGGGCTATGAGGTTACAGATGGTGGTTGATTCTAATTCTGATGAGCTACAGGGTCTCATGGGTGCCTAGTTTTTTAATTGCTCAATCTGTTTGAAATCTATCCTGTTTTGGTACACTAATTGTAGCTTGACATGGTGGAGGGCATCCTTGACAGGAAGTAGACAGAACTCTGTTTTGGTCACTCAAACCAATTCTGTCATGGACAGATGCATCAGTAAAAAATTGCTTGGTTTCGATAAGAATAGGAAGGTTGTTTCCTCTTTTCGATTCCCTCACCATTTGCAGCAGACCTAGACTAAGTGCTCATTGACTTGGGTCAGCTTGGTCTGTAGTGGTAATAGTAAGCTACACTTTGAGGTGGACTTTGAAGACTCCATCAGCATTACATTCAGTGGCTTTACTACCCTCAGTCAGTCCTCTATATGAGGTATATGGAGGCGTAATGATTCATCAGTAATAGGGGATGGTAGATGGTCATCAGCACATTGGTTCCTTGTCTGTGTTTGAACCGATGCAATAAGATAGCTGGAGTAAGAGTCAATGTCGAGGACTCCTGGGCCAATCCGTCTATCTGTAAACCACTACCATCACCTATGATAGGTCTGGCCTGCGCTTGGGATGGGGCAGACCCCATGAGGGTGGTCCCTGGGATATTGTAAGGTATGATTCAGTAAGTACGGCGGTCAGGCTTTTGCTGGTCTAATTTGTGGGATAGCTCATCTAATTCTGACACAAGCCCCACATGCTTGTAAGGAAGATCTTCCAGCATCAGTCAGGCTGTCCGCTGTTTTTATTTCTGGTGCCTAGGTCAATGCTGGATCATACATCTGCTTTCAATCTTGTTTTGACTTTTCTTTTGCAGTTTGATATAAATAAGTGACTTACTCAGTCATTTCAGAGAGCACTTAAGAATCAGTCACATTTTTGTGGATCCCCAATGACGTTTTGATTTTTGATTAGATTTTATTGTCACATGTACTCAAGTACAGGAGTACAGTAAAAGTGTATAATGTCACCACACAAGGCGCCATCTTAGGTACAAGTACCCAGATATAGAATCTTAAGAACAAGGTAGAAAGAAAGAACAAAGTTAAAGGTTAAATATTGCAGTATTGTGTAAAACAGACAAAATAAAGTTAAAAGTTACACATTGCAGACCTTTTTAGTTTTATGCAAAAATAGAGAAATAAAGCTGAAAGTTCAAACATTACAGTCTTTCTTAAGTGCTAAGCCATGGTGGGACTGCACTTTGAAGAATCACCTCGAGACTAGAAGTCCACACTGATGCCATGCCAGGCCGAGAGCTGACAAGTCCGCCATACTGGGTCGAGAGACCACCACACCAGGCTGAAAGTCTGCCCTGCCACGCCAGGAGGCAGCGTCACCATGTCTGCACTGAGTCTGAGGTCGGGAGTCCAAGGCTGGGAGTCCATGGCCAGAAGAAGAAAGAAAGCAGAAGAAGGAAAACAAAATGCAAAGGGAAAGAAAAAAGAGAGAAAAAAGAAAAGGAAACTGTCGGAACCGGTGAGCTCCGTCTGACGTGTCCTACTCTGCCGCCATCTTGGTTAGATGCTCAGGCCAGATCAGGCGAGGACAGCAGATATACTTATCTTAGAAGATATCAGTGAACCAGATGGGTGTTTAAGGCAATTATCAGAACCCACCAGAGTTGTACATTGGACATCAAGCCCCACAATTCCTGAAGTTGTCACAAATGCGAAAATTTGGCAAAGCCACTGAATTTCCCAATTTTCTTAATTCAGGTTAAAAGAATATGCACACCAAGTTTCTCCATTAACAAGAAAATCACTATTTATTGCAATCAAACTGTTTTTAAATAATGGCACAAATGAAACGTAAATTGCTCAGACATAATTCTGGAACTTAAACTCTACCCCTTTCTAAAAATTCCCAGATACAGACAAATAATGAAACAGAAGAAGACACAATTGTTATGAGAGAGAAAAGGAAAGTCAGAGCAGCACAGCTCTGGCACCAGTCTGGGTCACTGATACAGATGAGGTATTCTATTTCATCTCCTTCCAATTCTTTGCTAATGATAAAAGTTGTGGAGACTTCAATTCTCGGACTTTCATTTACTGGTTGAGGATTTGCTCTTTCAGTGCCTCTGAAGGCTTTTATTTCCCCATTGTTCTTTCAACAGGGGACCTGCACAGAGAACAACTTACAAAGAATGACGAGGGAGACTTGTTAGCTATTGGGATTTTCTTCTCCTTCTCCATAGAGAAGGAAGAGAGAGAGGCTGGATGTTTCTGCTTTGTTGCCACAGCCAAGGCTGTAGCCACCAGCCAAGGAACCAAACAAGTGGTTGTCACTATGATCAGCCCTCCTGAATCATAGCAACTGGTACTAATCAGTTTTTCAAATGAACCACTGCCTGGACAAAATTGGCCTGAACAGCCGCAAGACTATGTCATTCTGTTTGGATTTCTCCCTCACTGCTTCAGTAAGGCAACATTATAGATGCAAGTCACAATGTGATTCAGTAACTTGCTTTTAAAACTGCAAAAATCTTCTTAGGCAGTTCCCTGCATTTAAAGCAGGATCTTTTCCCATCTTAGCCCACAGTTCAGCAAAAAAGTATTACGCCAAAATATTGAACTAGATTGCCTCTCTGAAGTGAGGTCTTGAACTATTGAACTAAGTGAGAATTCTACAGTTAAACATGGGTGGCTCTACAGTGAATTAGCAAAAAACAAGCAAAATTAGTAGACTGCTTTTTTCCCTTAATTTGTTCGGGGGATGAGTTAACACCATTGCTGCGGTTCTGAATTCACATGTAGGTCTTCCTGGTAAAGATGGTAGATTTTCTTCCCTAAATGCTGTTAGTGCAACACCCGGGTTTTTACGACAATCGAAAATGGTTATATACTAGCCATTAAGCCAGCTTTTTATTTAGGTTTGTTTTCCCATTGATTTCAAATTTACACTATCTGCCATTTTATGGCTCAAATTCAGTCCCCCAAAGACCAATGAAAAGTAATGCAAAAAAAAAGGAACAGGAGTTGGCCCTTTGGCCCCTCCAGCCTGCACCTTTCCTGGCACCCTTTTATTCTAAGACTATAACCTCTGATGCTAGATTCTTCCAAGAGGGAAACTATTCTCTTAGATTTACCTGTCAAGCCTCTTAAGAATCCTATATATTCAATAAGATAACCTCTCATTCTTCCAAACTCCAATAAGTAGAGTCCCAACCTGTCTACTGCTCATAAGACAGCCCTCCATACCAGGGAACATCATAGCGAACATTCTCTGAACTGCCTCCAATGCAATAATATCTTTCATTAAATAAGGAGATCAAAATTTCTCACAGACTTCAGAGGTGCTCTCACCAGCACCTTGTACAGTTGCAGTAAAACTTTCTGATTTGTACACTCCAATCACCTTGAAATAAGGGTCAACATTCCAAAAACCTTTCTGATTATATGCTACACCTGTGTGCTAACTTTCTGTGTTTCACGTACAAGTATACCCAAGTCCCTTTGTGGTGCAACTTTCTACAGTTTCTCTCCATTTAAATTATATTCTGCTCTTTTGGTCTCCCTTCTAGAATGAACAACTTCACACTTTCTCACACTTTACTCCATTTGCCAATGTATTGTCCTGTTAACTTGGCGTTGTCTATTACTTGTCCAAAACATTGCAACGACAACACCACCTTCTGCAAATTTGCAGGAATGAAAAGGCCTGATCAATGTGCTTGAGTGAGTGATGTCCTCCTTTCATTATGCCTGCAGCAGATGAAATAGCATCTGCAAAACTCTTACCAAATGAGGACCCGACATATTTCCAGTTTAATTATTTGGGATTGGATGTACAGTTTGCTTGCCCTTGCAAGCTGTGAGCATGTTTCCATTAGACATAATCGGAGCACATGGTGAAGTTAGTTAAGCTCAATGCTGTTTTCTCCGACCATAGTCTGACCATGGCAAAGCTTATTTACCGGGAAGAATTACTACATGCAGAACACCAATATATCTGACTCAGAATATAACCACTCCGCCCATCAACATCAAGATGATCTAGATATGAAGAATCTTTATGGGATAGTCTGATCAAAGAGGAAGATGTTAGTGCCACTTGGAGAAAACCTGAAGCTGAATCTCAAACAATAATGAATGAAAGATCCTGTTTGCTGTACCAATGTTATTTCACCCTTTTGATCTCATTTTGATGTCAATGATTCTACTTGGCTGATTTAGCGTCTGGGCTGTCAGTACCAACTGCTATGGAGAGAGTGAGTGTCTGCAGCAATTAAACTCCAAAAAAAAGCCAGAAGCTAAGATAAACTGCCCAGGTTGTATGAAGTATGAAGATGTAGAATGAGGTTCCTCCTTACTCTGTTATGAAAGTATCAAAAGTAAACGATATTAAGTGGCACAGATTTCCGATGTAGCGTTGTGGCTCACATGGGTGCCACACTGGAAATCAGGCTCACTATTTTCACAGTATTCATTAAAGTTAAATATTTTAAGAAGCGTGCAGCATTCCCCAATTTACCTGACTTTCAGACCTTGGTTGACAGGAAACACAGACCAGGCTTCTGTGCTTTAAAAGCTTGCTGTTATTACAAGTAAATACATTGAATCAGCTGTCAGCATTGTACACTACCATCTGAAACTCTAATCGCCTCTACACACGCACTCACAGACAGGATATAAAGCATGTGAGTAATGGGCAGAGGAAAAAAAACTGGAAAACCAGTTCAGTTGCCTCTGGTCATAGGATCTGCTAAGATGGTTCTTATGTGGATCAGAATAATCCTGCTTCTTGGTCTTCCTTCGTGAAATGCTTTCACTGGTTTTTAGGAGGAGCAGGTGTCTGTTAGTAATTGATTAGTGGTTAGTATTACCTTACAGCAACTGCTGAAGATAATTTTTTTTTCTAGACTTAAATTGTATTGAATAGCAGAGGACAGAGACAGCTCACGGTCTGCTGTTGGTCAGATGACTTGTCACTATCTAGTTCATAGCTGCAAGCTGTTCAGCCACCCAGGAGCAAATCACAGAATTGTTGGTCTTTGTCATTTGTACACATGCCTGACTTGGTTGCACCTTTTTCCTGATTTGTTTGCATCAGCAGCTGTAAACAGTACTTGTAATGAATAAGTTTTAAAAAATCATGCAATGATGCTTTCGTAATCCTTTAATTTAAAATAGCTATTTCCCTTTTCAATCCACAATTAAAAATACAAAAACAGCAGACTTTACACGAGAAAATATTACTTTGTCTCTACTCATGTCATCATCCTGGAAGAATTTATTGACTTCTTGGACTTGTTAAAATCTGGCTTTTTGAGATTTCTCAGAAGTCTATACATGCCTTCCTCTGCCCAGCCCATCATGATTACAGTGTAGGCGTCATTCAAAGGGCAACCTTGTCTACTTACCCTCAGCTCTGTCTCTGAGCGTAAAATCACTGAACCATCAAAGGATGCATCTATAGGATTCTCACCACCATCATTCATCAGAAACATTCATCTCAGTGGGGACTTTTAGACTCAGGAGCACAGTTTGCTAAGTTCAGCACAAGCACATTTCTCCAAGTGGCCAAGAAAGAAACACCCCATACATTTCTGGCGCTCAGGGGTTCATTAGAGACTAAGCACTTGCTCAGTCCCAGGTAGTAGATGATCCCATGGCCTTGATCATTAGGGATGTTTTCAGATTCACAGACAGGCACAGGTACAACAGGGAGATTTATCAGTATCACATGGTAAGTTGGATCAAAGGATGGAAGTGGCCACCTATGTTATCAGTACCATGCATACATACATCTGGCTGTCTCCATGGATGCCTTGGTGATCACCAGGGTAAGCTAAGCCCAGCACACTCAGTGTCTGTCATTTATGCCCATTGACCAATACCCCTTCCTCTAGCCATAGGTGCTCAACATCAATGACAAGGTCAGAGAGGAATGAGGGACCATGAACTCACTCTACGTTCCCCTTCCTGTCAAAGAGACTGCATCAGTTATAATGTCATGATTCATAACGAGTCTGCAATGTACCTTTAGGAAATGTGCTCAACATAACATATACCATATCTTGGTATTTGGCCTGATGGTATAAAAGTCTCAGTCTCCACCTTACTGGGACTATTTGCAGCATGGCATGCTGAGAGAAGCAGGTAACAGTCGGCAACCAAATCGCTCAGTGCTCACCCAGACACAGCAGTGGCTATGTTTCTACAGTCATAGAATCATAAGCACAGAAACAGACACTTCGTCCACACTGACCAAGTATCCCAATCTGACCTAGTCCCATGTATTAGTATTTGGCTAACTTCCCTCTAAACCCTTCTTATTCATATACTCATCCAGATGCCGGTTAAATGTTGAAATTGTACAAACCTCCACCACTTCCTCTGGCAGTTTGTTCCATACATACACCACCCTCTGCATGAAAAAGTTACCCCTATGGCCCCTTTTAAATCTCTCCCCTCTCACATTAAACCAATGTTCATTGTAATATATGTTAATATACCAAGCAGCTGTAATAACCACCTATTAAATGAGGTTGCAGACATGCTTGCTGAGCCAGTGGGTTTGAATGGAAATGGTTTGTCACCCTGCTAGGTAATATCATCAGGGCACCTCCAGTGAAGCATCGGTGCTCTATACTGCTTGCTATTTATATGCCTCGGTTCGTTGGGATGGTTGGTATTACTTTCGGTTCTGTTTCTCAGTGATTTGTACAGAGGGTCTAATTCATTGTGTTTGTTGATGGAGTTCCCGTTGCAATACCAGGCCTTCAGGAATTCCCTGGCATGTCTCTGTTTGGCTTGTGCGATTATGGATGTGTTGTCCCAGTCAAATTTGTGTCCCTCATTGTCCGTGTGTGGTGAGACAAGTGAGAATTGGTCGTATCTCTTGGTGACTAGTTGGTGTTCATGTATCCGTGTTGTCAGTATTCTTCACTTTGGGCTATGTATTGTTACTCACAGTCCTTGCTCGGTATTTAGTAAATTACACCGGTTTTGCTTGTTGTGGGTATGGGGTCCTTGATGGTGGTTGTTGGTTTGTCGCTACTCTGATACCTATGGGTTTGAGTAGTCTTGCAGTCATCTCTGAAATGCCCTTAATGTATGGTAGAATGATTAGTGAGTCTGGTCATGTTGCATCTTCCTGTTGTGGTCTGTCTCAGAGATAACAGGGGATTGTGCTTTTCAGGTATCCATTTCTTTTGAAGGCTTCATATAGGTCTTCCTGTTCTGCTTTATGGAGTTCTGGGTTGCTGCAATGTGTTGCGGCTCATTTAAATATTGTCCTGATGCAGGTCCAGCTGATGCAGCTGGGCGTTGGGGTGGTTGGTAGTGTATTTGAGTATTCTGGTCCGCATGTGTGATCTTTCGAGATACGCAAGCCTGGAGTTCCCCGTTGTTTTTGCATTCTACCACGATGTCAAGAAAGGGTGGTCAGTTGTTGTTCTCTTCTCCTTTTGTGAATTTTATCCCAGTGAGTATGTTGTTTATGTGTTAGAGGTAAAAGGTACTGCAGATGCTGGAGAATCCGAGATAACAAGGTGTGGAGCTGGATGAACACAACAGGCCAAGCAGCATCATAGGAGCAGGAAAGCTTGACGTTTCGGGCCTAGAGCCTTCATCAGAAATGGGGGAGGGGAAGAGGGTTCTGAAATAAATAGGGAGAGAGGGGGAGGTGGATAGAAGATGGATAGAGGAGAGGGTGGGTGGAGAGGAGGCAGACAAGTCGAAGAGGCAGGGATGGAGCCAGTAAAGGTGAGTGTAGGTGGGGGGGGTAGGGAGGAGATAGGTCAGTCCAGGGAGGACGGACAGGTCAAGGGGGCGGGATGAGGTTAGTAGATAGGAGATGGGGGTGGGGCTTGAGGTGGGAGGAGGGGATAGGTGAAAGGAAGAACAGGTGAGGGAGGCGGGGACGAGCTGGGCTGGTTTTGGGATGCGGTTGGGGGAGGGAAGATTTTGAAGCTTATGAAATCTACATTGATACAACTGGGCTGCAGGGTTCCCAGGCTGAATATGATTTGCTGTTCCTGCAGCCTTTGGGTGGCATCACTGTGGCATTGCAGGAGGCCCAGGATGGACATGTCGTCTGAGGAATGGGAGGGGGAGTTGAAATGGTTCACGACTGGGAGGTGCAGTTGTTTGTTGCGAACTGAGTGCAGGTATTCTGCAAAGTGGTCCCCAAGCCTCTGCATGGTTTCCCCGATGTAGAGGAGGCCACAACGGGTACAGTGGATGCGGTATACCACATTGGCAGATGTGCAGGTGAACATCTGCCTGATGTGGAGAGTCTTCTTGGGGCCTGGGATTGGGGTGAGGGAGGAAATGTGGGGGCAGGTGTAGCACTTCCTGCGGTTGCAGGGAAAAGTGCCGGGTGTGGTGGGGCTGGAGGGGAGTGTGAAGCGGACAAGGGAGTCACGGAGGGAGTGGTCCCTCCGGAAAGCAGACAAGGGTGGGGAGGGAAAAATGTCTTTGGTGGTGGGGTCGGCTTGCAGATGGCGGAAGTGTCGGAGGATGATGCGTTGGATCCGGAGGTTGGTGGGGTGGTACGTGAGGACGAGGGGGATTCTTTTTTGTTTGTTATTGCGGGGACAGGGTGTGAGGGATGAGTTGTGGGAAGTGCAGGAGACATGGTTGAGGGCGTTCTCGACCACTGTGGGGGGGAAGTTGCGGTCCTTGAAGAATGAGGACATCTGAGATGTACGGGAGTGGAATGCCTCATCCTGGGAGCAGATGCGGCGGAGGCGAAGGAATTGGGAATAGGAGATGGCATTTTTACAGGAAGGTGGGTGGGAGAAGGTGTATTCCAGGTAGCTGTGGGAGTCAGTGGGCTTGAAATGACATCGGTTTCTAAGTGCTTACCCGAGATGGAGACAGAGAGGTACAGGAAGGGGAGAGAAGTGTTGGAGATGGTCCAGGTGCACTTCAGGTTGTCCATTTCAAGCCCACTGACTCCCACAGCTACCTGGAATACACCT
>JAHRHZ010000248.1:31214671-31234982 GCA_024137785.1 Ginglymostoma cirratum | reverse complement strand
CTCCCACCCACCTTCCTGTAAAAATGCCATCTCCTATTCCCAATTCCTTCGCCTCCGCCGCATCTGCTCCCAGGATGAGGCATTCCACTCCCGTACATCTCAGATGTCCTTATTCTTCAAGGACCGCAACTTCCCCCCCACAGTGGTCGAGAACGCCCTCGACCGTGTCTCCCGCACTTCCCACAACTCATACCTCACACCCCGTCCCCGCAATAATAACCAAAAAAGAATCCCCCTCGTCCTCACGTACCACCCCACCAACCTTCGGATCCAATGCATCATCCTCCGACACTTCCGCCATCTACAATCTGACCCCACCACCAAAGACATTTTTCCCTCCCCACCCTTGTCTGCTTTCTGGAGGGACCACTCTCTCCGTGACTCCCTTGTCCGCTCCACACTCCCCTCCAGCCCCACCACACCCGGCACTTTTCCCTGCAACCGCAGGAAGTGCTACACCTGCCCCCACACCTCCTCCCTCACCCCAATCCCAGGCCCCAAGAAGACTTTCCACATCAGGCAGATGTTCACCTGCACATCTGCCAATGTGGTATACTGCATCCGTTGTACCCGTTGTGGCCTCCTCTACATCGGGGAAACCAAGCAGAGGCTTGGGGACCACTTTGCAGAACACCTGCGCTCAGTTCGCAACAAACAACTGCACCTCCCAGTCGCAAACCATTTCAACTCCCCCTCCCATTCCTCAGATGACATGTCCACCTTGGCCTCCTGCAATGCCACAATGATGCCACCCAGAGGCTGTAGGAACAGCAAATCATATTCAGCCTGGGATCCCTGCAGCCCAATGTATCAATGTGGATTTCACAAGCTTCAAAATCTCCCCTCCCCCAACCGCATCACAAAACCAGCCCAGCTCGTCCCCGCCTCCCTAACATGTTCTTCCTCTCACCTATCCCCTCCTCCCACCTCAAGCCCCACCCCCATCTCCTATCTACTAACCTCATCCCGCCCCCTTGACCTGTCCGTCCTCCCTGGACTGACCTATCTCCTCCCTACGTCCCCACCTACACTCGCTTTTACTGGCTCCATTCCCACCTCTTTGACTTGTCTGCCTCCTCTCCACCTATCCTCTCCTCTATACATCCTCTATCCACCTCCCCCTCTCTCCCTATTTATTTCAGAACCCTCTTCCCCTCCCCCATTTCTGATGGAGGGTCTAGGCCCAAAACGTCAGGCCTTCCTGCTCCTATGATGCTGCTTGACCTGCTGTGTTCATCCGGCTCCACACCTTGTTATCTCTGTTGTTTATGTGTTGGTGGGTTTCTTCTAGTTTTGTGTGTTCAATAATCACAGAGGTGTCATCTACATGTCGGACCCAGAGTTTGAGTTGTATAGTGGGAAGTGCTGCCCTTTCTAACCTTTGCATTCCCACTTCTGCTGTCAGTCCTGATATTGGGGATCCATTGGTGTTCCATTGATTTGATTGTTTACGTTGTCTGTAGAAATTCACACTGAGGAAAGTTTGTCTGCGTCTGGGCAGAAGACTCAGAACAGATCCAGATCCTCTGAGCGCAAAGGCACCAGGGGATGACCAGCCAAGACTCCCAGGCCAACAGGATCAACCACAGAGCAGGCCTCCTACACCCAGCTGTTGATTTCAGCACTGTGCTTAGATATAGTGGGAAGCAGAGGCAGTAGAAGACTTACAGAGGCAAAAAGGTGGCACGGGTGAAATGTAATTGTAATTAACCTTTCACTTTTGTAAACATATGTTCACTTGCAGATTACCTGCTCCGGTATCATTTTCATGTCATTGAATAGAGATGAGCAGCCTCTTCCAAAACCCAACAATGAAAGAAGTTGTGATAACAAGGTGTAGAGCTGGATGAACACAGCAGGCCAAGCAGCATCAGAGGAGGAGGAAGGCTGACGATTCGTACCTAGACCCTTCATCAGAAATGGGGGAGGGGAAGGGGTTTCTGAAATACATAAGGAGAGAGGGGGAGGCGGATAGAGGAGGGACAGAGGAGAAGATAGGTGGAGAGGAGACAGGCAAGTCAAAGAGGTGGGAATGGAGCCAGTAAAAGTGAGTGTAGGTGGGGAGGTAGGGAGGAGATAGGTCAGTCCAGGGAGGACAGACGGGTCAAGGGGGCGGGATGAGGTTAGTAGGTAGGAAATGAGGGTGCGGCTTGAGGTGGGAGGAGGGAATAGGTGAGAGGAAGAACAGGTTAAGGAGGTGGGGACGAGCTGGGCTGGTTTTGGGACGCGGTAGGGGGAGGGGAGATTTTGAAGCTTGTGAAATCCACATTAATACCATTGGGCTGCAGGGTTCCAAAGCGGAACATGAGTTGCTGTCCTGCAACTTTCGGGTGGCATCATTGTGGCATTGCAGGAGGCCCAGGATGGACATGTCGTCTGAGGAATGGGAGGGGGAGTTGAAATGGTTCGCGACTGGGAGGTGCAGTTGTTTATTGCGAACCGAGCGCAGGTGTTCTGCAAAACGATCCCCAAGCCTCCACTTGGTTTCCCCGATGTAGAGGAGGCCACAACGGGTGCAGCGGATGCAGTATACTGCATTAGCAGATGTGCAGGTGAACATCTGCTTGATGTGGAAAGTCTTCTTGGGGCCTGGGATTGGAGTGAGGGAGGATGTGTGGGGGCAGGTGTAGCACTTCCTGTGGTTGCAGGGAAAAGTGCCGGGTGTGGTGGGGCTGGAGGGGAGTGTGGAGCGGACAAGGGAGTCACGGAGAGAGTGGTCCCTCCGGAAAGCACACAAGGGTGGGGAGGGAAAGATGTCTTTGGTGGTGGGGTCGGATTGCAGATGGCGGAAGTGTCGGAGGATGATGCGTTGGATCCGGAGGTTGGTGGGGTGGTACGTGAGGATGAGGGGGATTCTTTTTTGGTTGTTATTGCGGGAACGGGGTGTGAGGAATGAGTTGCGGGAAATGCGGGAAAAACGGTCAAGGGCGTTCTCGACCACTGAGGGGAAGAATTTGCCATCCTTGAAGAATGAGGACATCATGAGATGTGCGGGAGTGGAATGCCTCATCCTGGGAGCAGATGCGGCGGAGGCAAAGGAATTGGGAATAGGGGATGGCATTTTTGCGGAAAGGTGGGAGGGAGGAGGTGTATTCTAGGTAGCTGTGGGATCCAGGAAGGTAAGAGAGATGTTAGAGATGGTCCAGGTGAACTTAATGTTGGGGTGGACAGTGTTGGTGAAGTGGATGAACAGTTCGAGCTCCTCGTGGGAGCACGAGGCGGTGCCGATACAGTCATCAATGTAACGGAGGAAGAGGTGGGCTTTAGGGCCAGTGTAAGTACGGAAGAGGGATTGTTCCACATAACCTACCAAGAGGCAGGAGAAGTTGTAATGGCCAAATATTGCTTATCTCTCACTAACAACTAACTCCTCCACAGACAAGAACCTTAAACCTCAGGAATACTTGAACTGCAACATTGATGACTGCAGCAAAGTCAATGCACTTTGAACTGGACAACACCAGGGTTCTAGACAACATGCAATGATTGTGGTAGGGTCTGACCTGCACAGACCATTCCACACTTGCACCCATCTTGTGAGTGAGAGTTTGAAATGAGTGATGGTTTCATGCATCCCTGGAGGTCCATTCTATCTTTCAGCTTTTTAATTGACTGCACTACTATACAAGGCTGGGAGAGGTACACATGTTCACTCTTTCTCATGGCATTTGGCCTGTCAATAATAATGCCACAATACGCTGACTGTCTCAGGTTCAACCTAGGAGATATTTGTTGTTTGACAGCAACATGTACGGATGATGATGGACATGAAGCAGGCAAGGTCCATATTTCCAATGAAATAGATGAATGGTGGCCAGGACAAATACTGGTGATCTGCAGCCACGAGGTACTGGCTCTAACTTACAATTAGGGAATTTGTATCATCTAGTTGAATAGGGAAGAGGAGAATTAGAAGTGATTTACAAAAAATGAAGGTTGCGACTTCAGTCAGATGCAAATGAATGGAAATAGGTAGTCACCACCTAGTGGCAAGAATATGAGGTCACCATTTAAAGCTTGAGAGAAAAATCAAAAACATTTTTCTTGACATACAGTTGTGATTTTTTTTTCATTTTTTTCTGTATTCTCCTATTTTTCTCTCCATTTCTCCTGGCACAACAGGGAAGGGAAGATTCTGCTTGTTATCTCTATCTTCAAATGAAAAGATGACACAAAAAACAGTCTGATGATGTTGGGGTACTATGACTCTAAAGTGAACAAGAAATTGAAGGAAATTTACATTAGGAAAGAAAAAGTATTGAGAAAAAGTAAAGTCACTGGTATGCATCCATGCATTATGAAAAAGGTGCTGAAAGAGATAGGGATGCATGCATTTTGATCTCTGCAGAAGAATTGTATTGGACTCAAAATATTAACTCAGTTTCTCTCTCCACAGATGCGGCCAGATCTGCTGGGTTTCTCCAATATTTTCTGTTTTATTTTAGGAATCAAAAATAGTTGAGCAATAGCAATATCTCCAATGTTGTGCCATACTTATTTCTCAATCAACATGTCAAAAGAGATGATCTGAACATTATAACATTGCTTGTGCAAATCCACTGCAGTGTTCACTACATTACAGGATATGGGATATGAAGAGCTATAATAAAGGTGGCTGTGGGAGTCAATTGTTTTTTAGTGGATGGCAGTGGACAGTTTATTCCCCAAAATGGAGACAGAGAGGTCAAGGAAAGGGAGGGGCTTGACAGGGTAAATGATAAGAGGATGTTTCCCCTCACAGGAATAGAGGGCAGAGTCTCAGAATTAAGGGGCATCAATATAAGAACGAGATGAGAAGGAATTTCTTCTCTCAGACGGTTGTGAGAATTTGGAACTCTTTGCCACAGAGAGCTGTGGGGTCAGAGTCCTTATGTATATTTAAGGCAGAGATAGACAGATTTTTATTAATAGGGGAATCAAAGGTTATGGGGGAAAGGTAGGAAAGCAGATGTGAGGAATGTCAGATCAGTCATGATCCTATTGAATTGTGGAGGAGTCTCAAGGAGCTGAACATCCTGGTTCCATTTCTTGTGGTCTTATTGACACATTGGGACGATGCAGGCACACGTTCTGTGACTTTTCATTCATCTATTTTGGAAAATCATGGGCAGTGCACCCACAACATTGGTCAACAATAGAGGCTCCCTGTTGATGTGCACTCATAATATTGGCCTTTGTATCTTCAGTTCAAGTGTGAGAGATCAGAAATGGATAATAGCTTCCTTTGCACACCCTCCTTGCTTTAGAGCCAGAACAAAGGGCATCATCTCGGAATAAGGAGTCGTCTATTTAAGATAGAAATGAAGAGGAATTTCTTCTCTCTGAGAGTCATGAATCGAAACGATTCCATCCCATTCTCTCAGTTCCTCTGTCTCCGTCGTATATGTTCAGATGAGGCCAACTTTGACAAGGGAGCCTCCAAAATGTCCACCTTCTTCCTCAACCGAGGATGCCCCAGCTCTGTGATCGACAGGGTCCTCAACCAGGTCCGACCCATCTCCTGCACTTCTGCTCTCACACCTTCTCTTCCCTCCCGCAACAGCGATAGGGTTCCCCTTATCCGCACCTACCATCTCACCAGCATCCACATCCAGAAGATCTTCTGATGCCACTTCCGCCACATCCAGCAAGATGCCACCACCAGAGACATATTCCCCTCCCCTCCCTTGTCCGCCTTCCGCAGGGACTGTTCCCTCCGGGACACCCTGGTCCACACTTCCTTCACCCCCAACACCTCACCCTAACCCTACGGCACCTTCCCCTGTAACCGGCGAAGGTGCAACACCTGTCCCTTTACCTCCTCCCTCCCCACTATCCAAGGGCCCAAACATACCTTCCAGGTGAAGCAACACTTCACCTGCATCTCCCAGAATCTAGCCTACTGCATTCGCTGCTCACAGTGTGGCCTCCTCTACATTGGGGAAACGAAGCGTAGATTGGCAACTGCTTCGCAGAACATCTACATTCTGCTCGCAAAAAAGACCCTGAACTACCTGTTGCCTGCCACTTCAATGCACCACCCTGCTCTCTGGCCAACATCTCTGTCTCCGGCTTGCCATAGTGTTCTAGTGAAGCCCAACGCAAGCTGGAGGAACAACACCTCATTTTCCGCTTGGGGACCCTACAGCCCTCCAGACTCAATATTGAGTTCAATAATTTTAGGGCCTAAACTCTCCCATGTCCCAGTCCCCCAGGCCACACACCAGGCCTTGTTATCACATAGCCTGCCACTACACACCCCCTGTTTTTAGTCACTAACAATCCCCATTAACAACTATTCACCCTCCCAGCCTAATCGTTAGCAACTCCTTTGTCTGTCCAACTGTCTTTCTCTCTCTTTGGGCTCTATCGTATCGTTTACTCCCTATCCCACCCACCTCCCTATTTTCTGCATATAAAATGACGTTTACCGAGCCACCATCAGTTTTGAGGAAGGGTCACCGGACCCAAAACTTTAACTCTGTTTTCTCCTCCACAGATGCTGCCAGACCTGCTGAGATTTTCCAGCAACTTCGGTTTTGTTCCTGAGTTAGTGATGACTGATTTTCATACAATAGAAAATCATTTGTTTTAAATCAATTCCATAACCAATTTTCACTTTTGCAAGTGTCATATTTATTTGAACGGGATGCTCTCAAAAAACTGGAATAGTGAAAAATCATTATTAGAGTCATACAGTAATACAGCATGGACACAGGCTGTTTGGCCTAAACTGGTCATGCTGACCATGGTGCCCACTCAGCTAGTTCCAATTGCCTGCATTTGGTCCATATCCTTCTAAACTCTTCTCATCCATGTACCTATCCAAATATTTTTTAAGTGCTGCTATTGTACCTGCCTCAACCACTCTCTCTGGCAGCCCATTCCATGTATTCACCACTCTCTGTGTGAAGAAATTGCCCCTCAGGCTCTTCTTAAATCTTTCCCATCTCACCTTAAACCTATGCCCTCTGGTTTTCAATTCCCCATCCATGGGAAAAAGACTATATGAATTCAGCCTACCTATGTCCCTCATGATTTTATACTCCTCAGTAAGGTCATCCCCCCATTCTCATACATTCCAAGGAATAAAGTCCTGTCCTGGCCAACCTCT
Organism: Ginglymostoma cirratum; assembly: GCA_024137785.1. Classification (NCBI taxonomy): domain Eukaryota; kingdom Metazoa; phylum Chordata; class Chondrichthyes; order Orectolobiformes; family Ginglymostomatidae; genus Ginglymostoma; species Ginglymostoma cirratum. The sequence continues at coordinate 31,227,889 of JAHRHZ010000248.1, read as the reverse complement.
CCCTATAACTCAAGCCTACTAGGCCTGGCAACATCCTCGTAAATCTTCTTTGCACACTTTCCAGTTTAACAATGTCTTTCCCATGACAATGACCAAAACTGTACATAATTCTCCAAGCGTGGCCTCACCAATGACTTATACAACTGTAACATAAAGTCCCAATTCCTATACTTAATGCCTCGACTGATGAAGGCCAGCATGCTAAATGCCTTCTTCACGACCCTGTCCACCTGTGGCGCCACTTTCAACGAACTATATACTTGTAGTCCTAGGTCCCTTTGTTCCACAACACTCTTCAGGACCTTACCATGTCCTGTATAAGTCCTACCTTGGTTTGACTTACCAAAGTGCAACACCTCACACTTGTCTATGTTGAATTGCATTTGCTGATCCTCAGTCCACTTGCCCATCTGATCAAGATCCCTCTGTAATTTTTGATAACCTTCTTCACTATTGACTATACCTCAAAATGTTGCATCATCTGCAAACTTACTAATCATGCCTTGTACATTCACATTCAGATCATTTATGTAAATAACGAAGGTCCCGGCACTGACCCCTGTGGCACACCACTATCACATGCCTCCAGTCTGAACAACAACCTTCAACCATTACCCTCTGCTTCCTACCTTCGACCCAATTTTAAATTCAATCAGCTAGCTCTCCCTGGATCCCATGAGATCCAACTTTCATGACTTGCCGTGCAGGCCCTTGTCAAAGGCCTTACTTAAGTCCATGTAGACGAAATCCACTGCCCTACCCTCATCAACCTTCTTGGTTACCTCTTCGAAAAACACTAAAAGATTTGTCAGACATGACTTCCTGCGCACAAACCCATGCTGACTATCCCTAATTAAACCTTGACACATTATTGTGAGAGGCAAGTAATTGACTGTATGTTATAGGCAGCTCGGTGAACTCTCTGCTTTCATTATTTTTCATAAAGTGACAAAAAGAATATTTTTATTAATATGTTTACAATTTACCCAAATCTTGGGGTAGCTGCCAAGAACAAACACATCGCATTCATTCAAAAGCTTCATGGGAGGAGGCTTTTATTTGATCAAGGTCTTTGTATTCTGCACATGGAATATATACAAATATATACTGAAAATATATACTTTCTGGTTGAAGTATTTGATGTTGGTGATAAAAGATTACTTGCCAAAATAACCAAGTTATAGAATTATATCAGAAACCTCAACATTTGTTAATAAAATCAAAACTTATAGAATTCACTGGATGGTGTTTATAATAATACAGATGTGTAAAAGGAATGCCACACTCCTCGATCATTGATTTGCATTAAATATGAAAAAGTAAGAAAAATGTAGGTGAAGATCTTTCTCTTAAAGCCCCGCTTCTACCATTGGCCCCCCACTTGCTGTTGTTAATATACCGTAATAAAAACTAGCTGCTTGTGAATTGCTTAAAAGCCAAGCCTTTTGCTTTGACAATGTGTAGAATGACCTGGGCCATTTATTCACAATGTCAGAATTGGCAGTGCCCAACAATTTCTGCAGAGTACTAATTCAAAAGTTGACGTGGATCAATGCTAATCCCAAGGGTTTGCTACTTCAAAGAATTATGGAATTCGTACTACATTTGACTAATTGCCCACTAATTCTGAATCAATCAAACTTTAAAATGTTACATTCATATTTCCAGGTGTAAGAGGCCTCTTTGTGGTAGAATCAAGCAGAGGATTAGTTGAGGTCAGGAAATCGACAAGCCCCTATGTACCCAATGCTTTTCTGGATTTATGAATTCTTGTAAAGTTTTCATCTTTTTGATGACAGAAGTACTGAATAATTTAATAAAAGAGTGCACCGTCCTGCATTTCATATTAGAATATTATAATTCAAAGACAGAATAACATAATTGCATAGAAGCGAAGAACTGTTGATGCTGGGAATTTGAATTCAGAGAAGCAATGGCCAAGTGGTATTATTGCTGGGTTGTTACTCCAGAGACTGAGGTAATGTTCTGGGAGCCCAGGTTCAAATTCAGCCATGGTAGATGGTGGAATTAGAATTCAATTTTAAAAATCTGGATTTAAGACTCTAATAATGACCGCGAAACCATTGTTGATTATTACAAAAACTCTATCTGGTTCACTAATGTCCTTGAGGGAAGGAAACTGTCATCCTTACTTGGTCTGGCCTACATGTGACCCACAGCAATGTTGTTGAGCTTTAACTGCCGTCTGGGAAATTAGCGATGGGCAATAAATGCTGGCCTAACCTGCAATGTTGTCATCTCATGAATATAAAAAAAGTAAAAATAGAAAATGCTGGAGAAACTCAGCAGGTCGGGCAGCATCTGTCCATTAATTCTGTGGAAGAATCATATTGGACTCAAAGTGTTATTGTTTCTTTCTCCATGGATGCTGCTGAGTTCCTTCAGCTCTTTCTGTTGATAATATGTGTGAAATCATTGCATCATGTCATCTCAAATGTAATCCTGTCTCAAAGTTATTTCCAATTAGTGCAAATATTTTCTGAGTCAAAAAGTTTCATTTATATATCATTCCTCTGTCAAGGCTTCCTCCCTTGTTCTCCTCCGTGTTACCATATCACATGTTCTTCCTCTGCCCTGGAACCATGCTCCTTTGATTTCAGCACACCCATTCCAACCTATCTAATAATGTAGTAAGCATATAACATGGCAAGACCATCTCAGTTGAGAAATGATCTCACATTACTGGCTAATAACATGGAGAGAAAACTCGCTTCTGACTTTTCCCAAATAGAATAGTATCCTGGATTCTTCACCCATTGATGACCAGAGCTGCCACCGTTTCTTTACTAAAACCCTCCTTAGCCAGGGAAGGTGGTCTGGAGTCCAGCAAGGTAAAATAATTTTTTTTTATTTTGAACAAAGTTGATTTAATTAACAAACAAGGCATTCAACTCAAAACCCGTTAAAGGAATTTTTACCTTCAGTAGAAATAAACACCAAGTGACAGAATGAACGCACTTCGGCTCAGGACGTGATTAGCAGTGACAGTAACAACAGAAGCATAAATATTCAGGGGAACTGAGGGTATTTATAAATGATTTCTGATCATTAGGGAGTAGAGGAATGGGTCTAAAGTTTGAGCCAGGCCCTTCAGGGCTGCTATTATGTAGGATAGATGACACACAGGGAGTCAAAGAAAAGGCGACAAAAGGAGTAGGGCCAATTGAGGACCAGAAAGGGGCTTTACACATGGCGGGGAACAGGCATAGCCGAGATATTGATACTTTGTGTCTGTCTTTACCTGAGAGGTCAATTTTATCCAGGATGTGGTGACAGAGGAGGAAACTCCCTCACTAGAAGGCATTAAAATTGATAAGGATAAGTTGTTGGGACTCAGGGACCAGATATGATGCAGCCAAAGATATTTGGGAGGCATGATGGCTAAGTGGTTGTCACTGCTGCCTCACAGCCCTAGGGACCCAGGTTCGACTCCACCCTTGGACAACTGTCAGTGTGGAGTTTTCACATTCCCCCATGCCTGCGCGAGTTTTCTCCGGGTGCTCGGTTTTCCTCCCACACTCCAAAGATATGCAGGTTAGGTGAACTGGCTATGCTACATTGCCCATAGTGTCCAGGGATGTGTAGGCTAGATAGATTAACCACAGGAAATGCAGGGTTACAGTGATAGGGTAGTGAGGTGGGTGGGATGCTCTTTGGAGGGGAGGTGTGGATTTTATGGGCTGAATGGCCTGCTTCCACACTGTAGGGATTCTATGAAGAAATGGAAGGAAGTTTGAGTGAAAATTTCAGAGGTATTGGCAGCAATTTGTCATCATCCCTGGATTCAGGGATGGTGCCAGAGGCCAGGCGAATTGCAAACATTATTCCCTTTCAAAAAAAGTGTTATAAAGATCAGCCCAATAATTGCAGACCAGTCAGTTTAACTGCAGTAGTGGGAAATCTTCTGAGAACAATTATAACATAGAACATAGAACTGTGCAGCACAGTACAGGCCCTTCAGCCCACGATGTTGTGCCGAACTTTTACCCTAAACATAAGGTCTAGCTAACCTCCACCGCTACCTTATACTATCATCCATATGCCTATCTAATAGTCGCTTAAATGCCCCAATGAGGCGAACTCCACTATCCTCTCCGGCAATGCATTCCATGCCCCTACCACTCTCTGAGTAAAGAACCTACCTCTGACGTCTCCCCTATATCTACCTCCACTCATTTTAAAACTATGCCCCCCCTAGGAATAGTTACCTCCACCCTAAGAAAAAAGTCTCTGGCTATCCACTCTATCTATACCTCTGATCATTTTATACACCTCTATCAAGTCACCTCTCTTCCTTCGTCGTTCTAAAGAGAAAAGCCCTAGCTCGTTCAACCTTTCTTCATAAGACCTTCCAGGCAGCATCCTGGTAAATCTCCTCTGCACCTTTTCCAATGCTCCCATATCTTTCCTGTAATGAGGTGACCAGAACTGGACACAATACTCCAAATTGGCTGAACCAGGGTTTTGTATAGCTTGATCATAACTTCACGGCTCTTGAACTCAATCCTTCTATTAATGAAAGCTAACACACCATACGCCTTCTTAACAACTCTATCCACCTGAGTGGCAGCTTTCAGAGTACTGTGGACATGAACCCCAAGATCCCTCTGCTCCTCCACACTGCCAAAAATCTTTCCGTTAACCCTGTATTCTGCTTTCAAATTTGTCCTTCCAAAATGAACCACCTAACACTTTTCTGGGTTAAACTTCATCTGCCACTTCTCAGCCCAGCTCTTCATCCTATCAATGTCCCTTTGTAACCTAGAACAGCCCTCCGCACTATCCACAACTCGACTCACCTTTGTATCGTCCACAAACTTACTAATCCACCCTTCCACTCCTAAATACAAATCATTTACAAAAATCACAAATAGAAGAGGACTCAGAACAGATCCCTGTGCTACACCACTCGTAACTGAGCACCATGTTGAATATTTTCTGTCCACTACTACTCTTTGTCTTCTAAGGGTCAGCCAATTCTGAATCCAATCTTCCACATTTCCCCCTATCCCATGCCTCCTTACTTCCTGCATGAGCCTTCTATTGGGAACCTTATCAAACGCCTTACTTAAATCCATGTATACCACATCCACTGCTCCACGTTCATCCACGTGTTTGGTCACCTCTTCAAAGAATTCAATAAGGTTTGTGAGGCATGATCTACCCCTCACAAATCCATGCTGACTATCACAAATCAAACTGTGCCTATCCAAGTGATCATAAATCCTATCTCTCAGAGCCCTTTCCAATAATTTGCCCACCACTGAAGTAAGACTAACTGGTCTGTAATTTCCGGGGTTATCCCTATTCCCTTTTTTGAAGTAGGGAATGACGTTTGCCTCTCTCCGATCTTCCAGCACTATAAGCGTGGACAGTGAGGACAAAAAGATCATTGCCAAAGGCCCTGCGATCTCTTCCCTCGCTTCCAATAGAATCCTTGGATAAATCCTATCAGGCCCAGGGGATATATCTTCAAGTTCCTCAAAATTCCTAGCACATCTTCCTTGCTAATATCTACCTCCTCTAGCCTACCAGCCTGTTTCACACTATCCTCCCCCACAACTAGGTTCCTCTCAGTTGTGAATACTGAAGAAAAGTATTCATTAAGGACCTCTCCTATCTCTTTAGGGTCTGTGCATAAATTCCCTTTACAATCCTTGATCAGCCCTACCCTTTCTCTGGTCATTCTCTTATTCCTCACATACATGTAAAAAGCCTTGGAGTTTTCCTTGATCCTATCTGCTAAGGTTTTCTCATGCCCCCTTATAGCTCTCCTAAGCTCTTTCTTCAGCTCCTTCCTGGCTAACTTGTATCCATCTACAGCCTTTTCCGATCCTTGTTTCCTAAACCTTATATAAGCATCCTTCTTCCTCTTAACCAGTCGTTTGATTATTCAGAATAGAATTAATAGTCACACAAAAAGAATGTGGATTGGTTCAGAAGAGTCTGCATGGATTTGTTAAGGAAAATTATATCTAGCTAACTTTTTAGAGCTTTGGAAGTGGTAACAGAGAGAGTTGAAGGAGGCAAGGCTGATGATGTGGTTTATATACATAGGCCTCCAGAACACCTTCGGTACAATGTCACGCAGTAGACTTGTGAGCAAAGTTATTTGTCATAGAGTCAGAGAACTTATACAATGCAGAAAGAGTGCCTCCGGACTCTCTTATTCTTTTCTGAAGAAGGGTCCCAACCATTAACTTCCCTGCTCCTCTGATGCTGCCTGGATTGCTGTGTTCCTCCAGCTCCACACCATGTTGTCTCTGACTCCAGCATCTGCAGTTCTTGCTATCTCCTATATCATCTGCTACACTTGGCTGTTAAATATTTCATCTATTCTAATCCTATTATCCAGCACTTAGCTTGTGGCCTTACATGCTTTGTCATTTTAAGAGCTTGTCTAAATAGTACTTAAGTGACTTGAGGGTTCCTGCCTCTACCACCCTTTTAGGCAGTGATTTCCAGATACCGACAACACTCTGCACGCAAACATTTTCCTCAAATTCCCTTAAACCTCTTGCTTCTTAACCTTAAGTCTATGCCACTGATTATTTTCCCCTGTACTAAAGGAGAGAAAATTCTCCCCAGCTGCCGTGTCTGTGGCTCTCAGAAACTTGTACACATCAAGCAGATCCCCTTCAGCCTTCTCTGCTGTAAACAAAACAACCTCAGCCCATCTAGCAGGTCTGGCAGCATCTGTGGAGAGAAAGCAGAGTTGACTTTTCAAGTTCAGTGATCCGTCTTCAGAACTGATACCAAAGCATTAATTTTGCTTCAGAGATAGCAAAATTATCTCTGATTCTCCAGCATCAGATGCTGCAGAATCTGAGATAACAAGGTGTAGATCTGGATGAACACAGCAGGCCAAGCAGCAACAGAGGAGCAGGAAAGCTGACGTTTCGGGCCTAGACCCTTCTTCAGAAAGGGGGGAGGGGAAGGGGGTTCTGAAATAAATAGGGAGAGTGTGTACTCCCTTGCCTTATTAGTCTTCCCAATATACATCACCTCACACTTTTCAAGATTAAATTTCATTTGCCACTGTTCTGTCCATTTGACCAGCCCATCCATATCATCCTGTAGTTTAAGGCTTCCCTCTCCTTACCACACTACTAATTTTTGTGTCATTGCAAGTTGACTGATCATACATCCAACATTTATGTCTAGATCATTAATATGCACAAAAGAACAGCAAGGGACCCGGTACCGAATCCTATGTTGTGCCAAGTGACACAGGCTTTCAAGCACAAAAACACTTGTTGACTATTACCCTCTGCTTCTTACCACTAAGACAATTTTAAATCCTATTTGTCAAATTGGTCTGAATCCCATTAGGTCTTAGCTTTTAACTAGTCTGCCATGGAAATCTTGTGAAAAACCTTACTGAAGTCCATGTAGACTACATCATTTACATTACCCTCATTACACACCTAGTATTATAAAATATACTATTTTAAAAGGTGTGTAGGAGTGGTGAGACCTGACTGTATACCTGCCTAAGTCATTAAAGGCAGCAGGCCAGGGAGAAAGAACGACGAGTACACCATATCTTATTTAGGCTTCATTAATAGGATAACAGAATACAAGAGTACTGAGATTATGATTTGTTTATATAGAACACTGGTTAGATCACATTTGTAATATTGTGTGCTGTTTTGGGTGCAACATGAAAGGAAAAATACACTGAAGAGTGTGCAGATAAGTTTTACGAGAACAGTTCCAGTGATCACAAACATTTTCTGCTTGTTGAAGGAGTAAGAACCAGGGAGCACAGGTTTATAGTGTTTTGCAGAAGAAAGGAAAGTGAGGCAAGAAAAAATATTTCATGCAGCAAGTAGTTAGGGTCTGAACGTATGACCTGGAAGTGTGGTGATGGCAGGTTTAATTGAAATATTCAAGGGGGCATTAGATTTTTTTAAATTTAATTATTGTCAAGGGTCACATGAAAAAGGAATGAGATTGGCACTAAATCATAGTACACATGAAGCTCGTGTAGTGATGATGAGCCGAACAGCCTCCTTCTGCACCATTTCTGAGATTCTGTGATTATTGCTCCCTGAAGGGACGGAAATGTCGTTTAGACTTCAATCAATTCTAGGACAACATCAGCAAAATAAGAGAGCAAGGAACAGCATCTGAGATGTCTCAGGGTCAAATAGCATGCCAAAGTTGTGAACACATCAAAATGGAGAAACTATTTTTCACCCATGGCCCTGACTCTGGGTCCAGCCTTTGTTAGAGCCCAGCACGTTGCTGGATGACTGTCTCCAAGGAGATGCTAGGCTCGATACTCAGCAGAAGACTGCCCCAGTGCTGGGACAATCCTGACATAGTACTCCCTACCTTTCTCATTAGCCTAACAATTGCCAATTTTATATTGCTTGCCACTGTCGGGAAGGTAACTGCTGCTGTTCCTGAATTGTGTCTGGTAAGATTGCTCAGAGGTGAGAATGCATTGGCCTCATTTCCAAGTTAGATCCAATCGTCCACAGGCCTCAGCAGGACTGGGAAGGTAATACACCTGTTCCGAAAGCTGTCCTCTTCTTGTAGGTACCCTCTCATCCTCCAGTGTGTGAGCTTGAGTAAGTTGCTTCATCTGTAGACCCTGGTGAACAAATGGCTATATGTCGTCTAGGGATACCATTGGTGATGCAGGACTCCAACTCAATCACTTTTCATCTCACTCTTTATTTCAGCACCAAAATTATGCTGTTTTCCACGTTGGGAGTGCAAATAGTGTATTGAGCAGAGCCTGGTTAAAATAGCAGCAAAAGTATTAATATGATTGTAATGTAGGCAGATGAACACCAAGCTTGGTAGGAACACATAAAATGATCTCCTTGCTATAATATCCACTGTGAAACATTCCTTGTTGCATTTGAAACACCACCATTTAGAAAAGCAGCATTTTGTGAGCTCCTTTGAATTCAGTCTGTATTAACTATATTTTGCTGTTAAGTGACTGAAACTTTAAATGGGCAAATCACCACAGTATCTGTTCAGGCAGCCTGAGTGAAACCTTTGTGTGTACGCTGATGGTTTGTATTTAAGTCCGCACTAATTAATGTTACACTTGTATTATTAAAGTAACAGAAACATATTTGCCCATGAATGTTCTTGATTGTTTTGGTGTAAGGAGTAGCTTGGCTGTCTATCATAATGACAGTAAAGAAAGGCCTCACAATTCTAAAGAAATTCTTGGTAGTTAACTGCTTGAATATTTGCATCTTGGAGAGATGTCATGTCAACAAGTCATGTCAAGTTATGTCAACAGGCTTTGGCGACTCCATGAGTGAATGCATTGTTTGATCAGTTCAATTTGCATAAGTTTTGTCAGTTTATCTCAACCGAGAGGCAGAAGTTGGTCTCAGTACCCCAAAACTATGAAAAGCAAATGCGAGTCATCTAAAGGAGCTTATTGCAAAGAAAGCATGCACTGAAATAATTGGAAATCTGCAATGCTTTTCACAGTTAACCTCTCCACCAATAGTTACTATCTCACATGAAGAAGACCACTTGAATGAGCTATATGCAAAAAGGGAGATTAAAAATGAAACAATAGGACCAAAAAACAAAAGAACTGCAGATGCTGGAAATCAGAAACAAAAACAGAAATTGCTGGAAAAGCTCAGCAGGTCTGGCAGCATCTGTGGAGAGAAATCAGAGTTTAATGTTTTGGTTCCAGTGACGCTTCTTCACAACTGATGGTAGCTAGGAAAATATTGGGTTTTATGCAGAAGATAAGGTGTAGGGAAAGGCTAAGGAATAAACTATAGATGGGGATAAAGCCCAAAGAAAGAGAAGGGCAGTTGGACAAAGGAGTAGATAACAATCAGCGTATGAGAATGAATGGCTGCAAATGAGGAGTATTAGTGGCTAACAATGGGTAGTGTATAATAGCAGACCATGTGATAGCAAGGCCTGGTGTGTGTTGAGTTGAGGTAAGTACATGGGAGAATGTGCCTCAATTCCTAACAACTTTAACTCAGATTTCTTACTTAAACACACAACTGGCATAATGTGTATAGTATTGGTTTCCAATGTTCCCTGGAACTTTCCTTGCTGTTGCACAGAACTCTGAACACAGAAGCTTTCCAGTGTCTGTGTTGCCATGCTGCCATACACCTGAGAGGGAACATTTTATTGGTCTCTATATTTAAGGAAGGACTTCAATGCATCGAAAGCAGTTCAGATAATGTTTACCAGTTTAATGCCTGGATCATTCACGCAACACTTTTGGCTGAATATTGTTGCAAATGCTTCAGCCTTAGTTTATCTGTGTAGTATTAAACCACCTTCTTGAACCGCTGCTGTCCATTGTGGGTAGCTATACCTGCAGTGCTGTTAAGTTCCAGGATTTTTACCCAGAAAAAGTGAATGAATGGCAATATAGTTCCAGGTCCCTGGGAATGTTTGCCAGTGGCGAAAAGAGATCAATCATGGATTATCAGTAACAGAGCAATGAGCCAGTCAGAAAGCATGTAAGACCTATTTCAGCTAGATACTCATTAAATCGGGGCCATTGAGTCACTGGATGGGGAAGGGGTTAATCTAATCTCAGCCATAAGGAGGGTGGATCAGTTTGGATTGACCACCAATCCTGTCTGCTTCTCAAGGAAACAGAGCATCTACACACAGGGTGGACATTCACTCCTGTCTGTTTTATTGACCTGTGTAATGATTGAGTTAAATCAATAAATATCTGGAATTAAGAATCTAACGATGACCATGAATCCATTGCCGATTATTGGTAAAAACTCTTCTGGTTCACCATTGTCCTTTAGAGAAGGAAACTGCCATCCTTACTTGGTCTGGCCCGCAGCAATGTGGTTGACACTTAAGGGACCTGTGGGAAATTAGGGATGGGCAATAAATGCTGCTCAGCCAGCAACGCCCTCATTCCATGAATGAATAAAGCAATAAAAACCAGGAAACAACTGATGAAGAATATTTGCTTTGGCCAAACTCTCGACTTTTTGGTTATTAATATCCAGTGCATGCCTCTAACCCCAGGTTTGCCTACAAGGTGGTGTGTAGTGTTGAAGGAAGCATGTTGTTGGTGGTGTTCTCACGAAACAGTTGCTATTTTCCTTCTAGGTGGTAGAGGTCACAATTATGGAAGATGCAGTCAAAGGAGCCTTGGTGAATTCCTCTTGTGCATCTTGTACCTGGTGCATGAAATATCGAGTTGTAGAGTCATGGAGATAAACAGCATGGAAACAGATCGTGTTGTAGAGTCATGGAGATAAACAGCATGGAAACAGACCCTTCAGTCCAACTCGTTCTTGCCAACCAGATATCCTACACAAATCTAGACCCATTTGCTAGCATTTGTTCCATATCCCTCTAAACCTTCCCATTCATATAAGCATCCAGATGCCTTTTAAATGGTGCAATTGTACCAGCCTCCACCACGTATTCTGGCAGCTCATTCCATACAGGCACCACACTCTGCGTGAAAAAAGTTGCCCCTTCTATATCTTTGCCATCTCACCTTAAACCTATGCCCTCTAGTTTAGTACACCTCTGCCCCGGCAAAAAGACCTTGCCTACTTACCCTATCCACATCCTTCATCATTTTATAAACCTCTATAAGGTCACCCCTCAGCCTCCGATGCTCCAGGGAAAATAACCCTTGCTTATTCAGCATCTTCCTATAGCTCAAACCTTCCAACCCTGGCAACATCCTCGTAAATCTTTTCTAAATCCTTTCCAGTTTCACAACATCCTTCCTATAGGAGGGAGACCAGAATTGCACGCAATACTCCAAAACTGGCCAAACCAATGTCCTGTACAGCTGCAACATGACCTTCCAACTCCTGTACTCAATGCACTGACCAATAAAGGCAAGCAAACCAAATGCCTTCTTCACTTTCCTATCTACCTGCGATTCCACTTTCAAGGAACTATGAACCTGTGCTCCAAGGTCTCTGTTCAGCAATACTCCCCAGGACCTTATCATTAAGTGTACAAGTCCTGCCCTGATTTGCCTTTCCAAATGGTAGCACCACACATTTACCTAAATTAAATTCTACCTGCTACTCCCTGGCCCATTGGCCCATCTGATCAAGATGCTGTTGTACTCCGAGGTAACCTTCTTCGCTGTTGGCTACACCTCCAATTTAGTGTCATCAGCAAACTTACAAACCATACCTCCTGTGTTCACATCCAAATCATTTAAATAAATGGATCATGTCCCTCACTCCCTCTAATTTCTCCTGCTGTTGCGTGGATCTCCATGATCTGTGTACAGCAGTGTCAGGAGAAACCAGAAATGAATGCTCCAGCATTCACTGATCTGTGTATGTGGACCCTCGGAGCAGCTTCATGGCCACACAGCTTAGACCGAACATTGGTTACATCCACTGAACCATCCCTGGATGCAGTGGGTTGAATAACTGCCATGAATCCATCTTCATGGTATAAGTTTTTAAGTTACAAACTCCTAACTGGGAAGAATGCCCGTATAAAATTGTCAGCAGAAGTTGGCTCAATCTTGACAAAAATAATAAACTTATAATATATTACTTAATAGCATTATAGCAGAGATGCACGAGAGTCTTCGGTAAGACCTCAGGCTATTCTTAAGAATACTGAAATACTACTACTGAAATATTCTGGGACACTCAAGAACGGTTAACTCCTCCCAGGAATTGTTCTTTTTACCTGAGGGGTGCAGCTCCACTCATGATGCCAGTGAACATTTTTATTTCCTAACTACCTGATATGACAATACAAACTGCTGCCATAGTTCTTTGGTGGTGAAGGGACTGAATGTTGAAGATGGTGGATGAGGTGGCAATCAAGTGGGCTGCTTTGTTCCAGATAGTGTTGAGCTTTTTTAAGTGCAGTTGGAGCTACACCTATTCAGGAAAATGGAGAGTATTCTATTACACTCCTAGCTTGTATTGTAGATTGTTGACAGGCTTTTGGGAGACAGAAAATGAATTGCATGCTCTAGAATTCTGATGCCCTGATGAGCGCTTGTAGCCGTATGTGACTAGAGTGGGGATATGGAACTAAGTCTTTGAAGTCTCAGTCATCCTCAGACAATTGCCAGAGAGAAGAAGGGAGTTGGTTACCAGGCAGATGTTCAAGGCAGAGATAACAAGCATGGGGCTGGATGAACACAGCAGGTCAAGCAGCATCATAGGAGCAGGAAAACTTGACGTTTCAGGCCTAAACCCTTCATCAGATTTT
>JAHRHZ010000248.1:31199449-31214271 GCA_024137785.1 Ginglymostoma cirratum | reverse complement strand
GCTTGTTATCTCAGATTCTCCAGCATTTGCAGTTCCTTTTATCTCAGATGTTCAAGGCAGATGGCTTCAGTCTTCCTGAAATTTATTGGGTGAATTTTTTGCTCATACAGTCTTGGATGTTTAACAAGCAATCTGACAATTTAGGGACAGTTGAGGCTTTAAGATTGATATGGGTCCATGAAAGGGGTTCCCAATTGCTCGTGGATTGCTGATGTGAAGGATATATTTCCTGCTAAAGGAATGGAATCCTTTGTAAGTTGGTCTTGTGTTTTTCCTTCTGCATCCTTCCAATAACTTAATTCCTTCTTCAGGATGCCTTGATTAGGCACTTCCCTTTCTGAGAAGTTCTAAGGAAGGGTCACCGGACCTGAAACGTTAATTCTGTTTTTTCCTTCACAGATGCTGCCAGATCTGTTGAGCTTTTCCAGCAACTTTGTTTTTGTTCCTGTAGTCTTCAGAGCTTGGAGAATGAAGCAGCTTTGCGAATATATGTATTTCCTGTTTTTGGTGAACATGTTTGCACCCATGAATATAATTGCAACAAGTTGAGGTGTTAATGTTTATTTAGGAATGCCAGAGAATGCAAACGAGGTCCCCAACCATGAAGGAAGCCAACCCATCCGAAAGATTCAGAGAACCTAATAGTAAAACTTTAAACCCCATTAGGAAACTGAACTTTTTCCTCCCACCCATCAGAATTCCCCATCCATCCTTCCAAAATCTGTTCTGTGCCTGGAATATTCCACCCATTGTGTTGAGCTATTAGTATTAGAACCATTTCTCCATTCCCCTTTGTGTACCTTTATCTATGTTCATGTATGTTGCAGGAGTCAATGTCTCAAGCGCCCCGTTTTTGTTTGTGACTGACATTCTCTCAGCTAATTGTTCGGTAACAGTATCAATTCCAGCTCCAGCCGGAGAGGTGACAATCAATTCTAGAGAATTAAGTAATCCACTATTCCTCCTTTTGCAAAAAATGAAAATATCAGTAATTATCTACAACGTGCATGGAGAAATCAGTGATGGTTAAATGATGGTTCACATTCAGAGTGTGCACGCATGAATTCAGATGTCATTGCTTACCATCTATTTCTAAATGGCTTTAGTTACTTTAACTATAGAAACTTACATGATATGGTTAAGAGTTTATTCTTTGAATTCATAACGTAGCTGCAAACCAAATGATTATAAAACACCAAAATAGTAAAGTTATGATCTTTATATTGGAAGACCTTCCCTAACAATGCTTATTTACATTAAAAACATCAAAGCATAATCTGCTGTGTGAAAATCATTTAGTTAATGTTCAGAGGTACAAGAACATTCAGTTATTTTAAAACAAAAGCAATTTTATCCAGAATTTGGTACAGCTAAACACTTGGAGAAAAGAACATAATAGTCTCTTTAGATTTATTTCTGGCAGGGTTGATATAATGTATTCAACTTGGGGTTTCAGCCTTCAGGCTAGTCAATTGCAGAAGATAATCCACGATCTGTCAAAGAAGAAACATTGTCAATTAGCAAAAACCTCGTATTTGTAATCATTTAATTAACTGAGAACTGTTTAAAAGCAACAAGGTGAATATCTTATTATCTTATTATTCAGTTGCTACTGTCACAAAAAAGGCAAAAAGACCAAAGTCAAACTCTTGTGTGGCCTTCAGCAACACATTAGCCAGTTGCAAATCTCTGAAAGAAGAAAAATGGATGAGATCAAATTCTGCTCAAAGTGAATCACTCCACCTCCTGGCCAAACAGGAAAGTTACACAATTACCATGAAAAAGCAGCAAACCAATTTCATAACCGGAATCCTGATTGAATATAAAAAAGAAAATTTAATGAAAAGATGACCTTTTAAATTCAAAAAATTGAATAGCTCTCACAATACTAAATAACTTAAAACCAGAAGGATTCCTAATTCCTTTAATCCTTAAACATATGTTGATGCCAAGAAATCAATGTGCTTATGTATGTCTCCTATGTACCACAGTTGTACAATGGATTCCATTTGTGATGTAGCCAAACGGGTTGATTATCAACCTGCAAATCCTTCCATTATGTCTATGGATGGTGGTTAAAAACAAGAAAGTTTCCTGGTCAACCAGAACCATGTAGTACCTGAAGCGCAAAACAGCCTCCACAACTTCTTGCGACAGGCTGTATTCCATGATAAGAATACTCTTCACTTCGAGGATTACCAGAAGAAGAAGATAATGGATTCATACAAATGAACTAAACACAACAATTTAAAAATTTTCAGCATCTGTTATATTTTATTTGGACCTACATCTTATTCTAAACACTTGGGCATCCTCAATTTTGATTAATTCACAATTGGTAACAGCTCCTTAAGCTGTCTGGGCCTTAAGATTTGGAAATCCATTCCTGCACCTCTCAGTGTCTCCAGCTTACTTTCCTCCTTTAAGGGGTTCCATAAAATCTGCCTCTTAGACCAAACTTTGGGTCCTTTTTCCTGGTATTTCTTACTGATACTCAATGTTATACTTTGTTCTATTGAGTGCCATGGAGGGCCTTGGGGTATTTTATTATGATAAAGGTGCTACATGAATGTAAGTTGTTACTGTTGGTGCCTAGCATCATTATTAGACAAATGGCTTTCACACTATGACAACACATCTGTAAACAGAAACGGTTTGAGAAGAGACATGGTCAAATCTGGAGCCAGTCCTCCAGACAGCAATGTCAGTAGCAAGGATCTGGAATGGGACAAGGAGCATTAATTAAAGGGTGGTGGTTAGTGGGCAAAATGTTAAATGAGAGGATAATGTATTTGAAACTGGCAAAACTAAGATGGGGGGAGCTGCCCAGATAAGAAAAAGAGAAAAGATGGTTTACAATGCAAATAAAAATACTGAAAAATAACGTAGCTCAAAGTAAAAATACAACTGCTCAAGAGATTAAATTCATCCTGTAGCACCAACCAATGGTTAATGTCTGCGCTGCAGAAAAACTGAAAACATTTTTCTTATCATACATGCTCTTATTCGAATTAAAAGCGAGCTATAGTGGCTTGTAAAGTTAACTCAGAAATTTAGTAATCATTTAGATCAGAAATACACAGTAGAGTGACACAAGTATTTTCCTTTGATTTTTCACTGCTGTCAAAATGTTGCATGCTAGATAAAACCAAGTGAGGGGTGTAAGGAAATTCTGACATGTTGCTGCAGATTCAAGAATAAAAAATACATCATGTACGCAGTGAAAAAATGCAAGGGGTAAGAGGTTAGGGATCACTCCACTTAGGATTTGTTTCTCATAGAAACCATCAAAATTGTTAACAAGAGCTATACCTAGAGGAGATCAAATTGCAACATCATTTATTTGGGCTTAGTCATTGTGTTGTTAAAGCTGAATCGTAATGCATGATATCAATGAATACAGATTCAGATAAAAGTAATGCATCCAGGTTGCCATGATGGGCTTCAACACAAACGCGAGTTCATCTTTGAAATGAAGCAGTCTAACAAGCTCTCTTTTGTTATTGTGCTCGTTGAGACATCTAAAATGGGTTGTCCAATACAGTCTACTGAAAGCCTACCTTTGTTGGTCATTATACTCAGTAGGATTCTTACACTTTCACGTGCTATAAAATTGACCTTAGCAGCAAACATTGCAATTAAGCCTGAGTCATTTGGTCCCAGTGTACGCTTGATGCCAAAGTAGTTCATACAAAATGTACCCTGCAGAATACTAATGACCCAGACAAATCATTGCTCGCTAAAACTCACACAAACTCATGAATGGGTCTAAGGCCACCAATGTTTTCCTGAGAAGTGCCCAGTCCACCTCAAATGGCATCTCAAAATAAAATTGAGCAAGATGAAGTCAGGCTCTTCACAACAAAAGTTGTGTTCTCTACCAAACAGGAAGCTGCCATTAAGTTGAAAAGACCTTTCTATTTAGGCTCTTTGCCTAGTGACTGATGGATTGTGTGAAAAAGCATGCTCCTTTGGTTGCTTGCAACTGGCAAAAAATGGCCGTACTCAGCCTGTTTGTGTTTGTAAAACTCAGAATGTACTGTCCAATATTAGAAAAAATTCTGTGCTCAGACACCACTTACTAAATAGTACCAAGCACTGTGAAGTACACTAACAGTTTAAACCTGGATATTGTCCAGATCTTGCTGCATATGGCCACAGATAGCTCCAGTATCAGGAGTCACGAATGGTGCAGAGCACTGTGCAAACATCAGTGAACATGGAGGGAACAGCATTGGTAAAACAACTCAAGATGTTTGGGTTTAGTGCACTACCTGGAGGAATTCCTGAAGTTGCATCACCAGCCATAGGTCCCATCTTGCAGTTAAGTCCTTTATGACTTGGTCAGCTCAGTCAGACCTATAGGGCTACACTTTAAAGTCCCCAACCCTAAGTATATGGAGT
This sequence comes from Ginglymostoma cirratum, assembly GCA_024137785.1. Taxonomy (NCBI): domain Eukaryota; kingdom Metazoa; phylum Chordata; class Chondrichthyes; order Orectolobiformes; family Ginglymostomatidae; genus Ginglymostoma; species Ginglymostoma cirratum. Next base: position 31,209,867 of record JAHRHZ010000248.1, on the reverse strand, counting down.
TGGGGGGGGGGTGGCGTCAAGAAAGCTAATTAGCATTTCTATTGCAACACAAGACCCAAGTTATTCACATTGACATTGATATAGAAATTTTAATAGTATTGAACCATTTTAGGAGTGGGTTGCAGTTTTTCCAAAAAGGACCACTGAAACTCATAGATAAAGTCAGTCTGCAATATTCTGAGGGATAGCTTCTGCAGAAAGATAGAAGCAGCAAGTCTCTATCATGCATCACATTATCAGTCATTGCAGTCACCAAAGACAGGATTAAGACAGAGGCTCTGCTTGTGAATTATGAGCAGCTAAAAGCTAAATTAGAAAGCAGCACCATAGCAGGTATAATCTCTGGATTGTTATCTGACCATGGGTTCAATAAGATTAGAGAATTTAATGCATGGTTCAAAGCTAGGTGTGGGATAAATGGATTTTGACTCATGCAGCACTGGCATCAGTACTGAGATAGTCTGGAGTGCACTGTTGGGATAGTTTTTACTTTAATCATCCTGGAATCAGTTTGTATAAAGATTAGAAACAGCAAAGATAAGAGGTCATTTGTGAAGTACTTTCTCGGCCTCCAACAGTAGCTACACTATAGGGAGTGTATACATGAAGAAATAACGAGGCCTAGTAAGAAAAATACTGCAATAAACATGAATGATTTGACAAATCAGATTGGCAAAGGTCACCTAGAGAATGAGTTCTTAGAGAGTAGTGAAGGCAACATCTTATTATAAATACATTTTAGTTCCAACCAGAGATTTTGTTATTTTAGATCTGGCCATGTGCAATGGGATAAGATTAACTAATAATTCCACAGTAACAGAGCCTCTTGGTGACAGTGCCCATAACATGTTAGTGTTTGACATTCAGTCTGAGGGTGAGAGGAGTGGGTCAAAGACTAATATCTTATACTTAATCGAATACCATTCTAAGGATATGAGTAAATAGAGAAGACAGGTTATAAAGCAGGAGGGTAGAGGAACTACAGCCAACATTTCAGGAGATATTCTGAAAGTGTCATCAAAGGCATATTGCATTGAGACAGGAAAAACTCTTTCTGAAGAATGCACCAACTGTGATTAACGAACGATGTTGTCAAATTGAAAGAAAAACATGGAAAGCTGCAAAGCTCAATCAATGATGGATCTGGCAATTGGGCAAGGTTCAGAAATCAGTGAAGAATGACTAAAAGAAATTAAGGGGGAACAGCTAAAAGTATACCAGGAAGTAGGCTAGAAATATATATCAAGGGTTACCACACAAAATAAAAGCTCAAGATGTCGGTATAAAATATTAATTTGAACAGGTGGTTTGGTAACCCATGGTTAGAGACAGACTGTAATGTTGAATATAAGTTGAACTTCTAACTTTATTTCTTTATTTTTCTATTTTGTATCGAAGTTGGCATCGGGAATGGCGACTTTTTCACTTTTCACTGTACTCCTGTATCCCTGTACTTGCGAACAAGTGGCGATAAAACCTAATCCTAATTCTAATTCTAAAAGGAAGCAGACACTTAAGGATAAATGAGTCTTTTTCAGGCTGACGAGCCACAGGGTCAGTGCTGGTGATTCAACTATTTATAATGTACATCAAGGACTTGGGTGAATATATGGTTACTAATTTTGTTTGTGACTGGAAGATTGATAGAAAAGTAAGTTTCTAGAAGACATAAAGAGACTATGAAGGGATTTAGGTAGGTTAAGTTAAAGGGCATAAATTGACAGATGAAGTATAATGTAGGAAAATGTGAACTTGTCTGCTTTGGCAGGAAGAATGAAAATGTAAGGCCGGACAAAAGTATTGTCTGGATGGAGAGAAAGTGCAGAATTCTGTGGTATAGAGTGATTTGGGTGTTCAGGCGCTTGAATCACAAAAGGTTGATTTGTAGATGCAGAAAGTGATTTGGAGCACAAATGGAATGTTAGCATTTATTGCAAGGAGCATGGAATACAAAAGCAGGGAAGTTTTACTGTATTTGTATAGCGTCTTAGTGAGCCTGTATCTGGAGTACTGTTTTGATCTATTTACTTAATCTAGGCTATAACAGAATTAGAAGAAGTTCAGAGAAAATTCTGATCCTGATCCCTATGATGAAGGTGCGATCTCATGAGGAAATTTTGAACAGGCTATATCTATGCTCACTGAAGCTTAGAAGAATGAGAGATGATCCTATTGAAGCATATGAGGTCCTAAGGGTTTGATAGTGTGTATGCTGTGAGGATGCTTCCCTTGCTGGAGGGTTTAGAAATAGGGGACATGCTTTTAAAAAATTCTAGTCTTCCATTTAAGACCATAAGGAAAATTTTTATTCTCTCTCAGAGGATTGTTAGTCTATGGAATTCTCTTCCCAACACAGCAGAGGAGGTTGAATAATTGAATATGTTCAAGGTTGAGTTAGGTAGATTTTGATCAATAAGGGAGTCGAGGGTTATAGGGAGCAGATAAGAAAATTGAATTGAGGCTGTAGTCAGATTGGCCATGATTTTACTAAATGGTGGATAGGGGCTGAAAGATCCACCGCCATTACTAAACAAATGAAGAAGTATGATTTGAGGGCGCCAAGGTGTTTCTTTTGCCGTTAGAAAAAGCAAGTAAAGGTAAATTACTGTAAAGCTAGAAAAGATGTAGTTGACCCTGGATGGAATAAAAATTGATTTTAAAAAATTAGCCCAAATGGTTGCACTTAAAGTTCATACGTTATGGAATCAGATAATAGTGTGGAGCTGGAAGAACACAGCAGGTCAGGCAGCATCAGAGGAGCAGGAAAGTCGATGTTTTGGGTTTACTCCCTTCATCAGGACTGGGGAGGGGGTAAAAATGCATCTGAGGGTACTAAGGTAAGAAATTGTGGAAAATGTGGATACTTTGGGCTTCACCTCCCAATTCTCTTTTGAGGGCACAGTTTTAACTTTTGAGATGACGCAGACCTAGGATGATATCAATAGACTTCAACAGAACATAAACAGAGTAGTAGAATAGATGGACAAATGGCAGATGAGGTTTAATGTGAGAAGCGTGAAATGTTGCTCTTTGCTAGGAAGAGTAAGATTAGGCATTACAGAATGAAGTCAAATTTCCAAAATGCAATCAGGACCAGAGGTACTTTGACCTATAAATAAAAATCCATGAAGGTGGCAAAGCAGGCTGATTAAAAATTTCTCAATAAAACATATGGGATCCTGGGTTTTTATAAATAAAGGCATAGAGGACAAATCCCAAGAAGCAACGGTAATCCTTCATAAAATATTGGTCCAGCCTCAACTAGAGCATTGTGCGTGATTCTGGAAGCCACACTTTAGAAAAGATTTGAAGGCTAGATTGGCAGAAGTGTTGAGAACTAATGGGCACTAATTTAGGTCAAATGGGAAAAGAAACAAAGGCAACATGAAAGGGTTTTTTTCAGCCAGTGTGTGGTTCGGATCTGGAAATTACAGTCTGAGAGTTTGGTGGATATAGATTCATTTGTAGTTTTAAAAAGGAATTCTAGTCATCAAGGAGAAAAAAGAACACAGGGCTACAGGGAAAGGGCATTTGCATGGATATATGGGATCAAATGGTCTCCTTCTGCATACATCTATTCAATGAAAACAAAACAGTTAGTCTCAAGAGGGATCAATTATTTTTGTCCAGTGAATCTTGAGGGCTTAGAAAGAATTGTCGTCATCTATCAGCAGCTGAGAATTCTTTTGAAAACTCACCAGCTCTGAGGGTTTACACATACCATGCAGACTGTGGTTCCCTATCACCTCCTCAAGGACAGTTAGGGATGAGCAATAAATGCTGATCTTACCAGTGATTATCATATTTCATGAATTTTTTTTAACAAACTTTAAACAAAACACATTGGTTAGAATTCTCAGCATAGCCTCTCCAAGCTCTGGCAACCTTATTCAACTTCACAATTTCAGCAATTCTTCAATTCTGATCTTTTGCGCATCCCTAATTTTCCTCCATCCGACACTGGCAGCCATGACTTCAGAGACATGGGTTTTAAACCTGTCCTCACACATTCTGTTAGATTTGAAATGACATTTTACATGGGACTTAATTGCAACATATCACCCAGGAATTTCAGCCACAAAGACTTTTATGTTTGCACTTAATAATTTAAATACTTAGGCATACAATTTCTGCACGGATTCTCTTCCATCCTACTGCAACCTTGTCAAATTTAGTACAGGCACCAGTAAAACCATGTAAACAGTTCCACTGATTTTCCACTGTAGGGCAGCACACAAAAGCCATTGTTTCCAATGTCTTTTCTTATCAATATTCTTCCTATTTTAAGAGTGTATTATTGTACCAGAAGCTCCTGACATTTATTACATACTCTGTGATTCATAAAAAAAATCAGTCATTTTCTTAAACTAGCAGGGGAATAATACTTAGTCCCATTGAAGCTTCATATTGTTGAAGGCTACTGTTGAAGATTGATTATTCACTTTTTTCCCCAGCTGAAATGGCTTTGCCCCTCTCTCTCCTTCTAAACAGTAGCAGTCTTGCTTACCTGTGCAATTTCAGCCCTCCTTTGATTCTTGTACATCCCTGACGTTAATCACCCTACTGTTGGCAGCCATGACTGCAGCTGTCTGAAGCCTAAACTCTGGAATTCCTGTCCTAAATATTTCTGCCTCCCTATTTTTGTCTCCTTGCGGTACTTCTCAAAACCAACTTCTTTGACCGACCTTTTGGTCATCTGTCTAAATGTTACATACCTTTGTATCAAATTGATATTGCTCCTTTGAAGCTTCTAGAGACATCTTACTACAGTGAAGTAATTACATAAAAGCAAATTGTTTTTAGCTGCTGTTGTTATACATTGCACAGCGATAACTTTGATACAGCACATCATAGGAAATTCTGTCCTCCAGCATCAAAATCAAAATTGATCCTCTTCCTCCAATATTCTCCATTGCCTTCCAAATGGAAGCATATATTTCCATAGACTTTGTACTGCTTCCAGTACCCAACAAAATAAACACTTTCTGTGTCTAAACTACATACTGGTGTTGCTATTCTACTATTCGCAAATAAGGAGCATCATTCCAATCAGGTTATACTTCTACCTAAACTTTCCAGCTGCAGTTAATGCAGAGTAATCATGAACCAAGATTCTAGGTGAGTTCCCCAATTCTTCCAATTATCAGGGATTAAAATACCGATATTTTTGCTCTTTATAATTAGTTACACATTTGCAATCCCTTAGGAGAGTTTTCTCTGCTTATTACAAAGTGGGCTTTGTATACTTGCCTCTTGGATGTCATTGTCCGTTGTCTGCCATGGCTTTTTGTTAAATACTGGAAAGTATTCCTTTGTTGGCTGAAGCCTTCTGGATGTCACTCCTTCCCACAAACGTAAGAAATCCTTAGCCAACTCAGCCCATTGCAAGTTATCTTCTCTCTGCTTGGCATTTTCTGACAGAGCCATGTTGTCACTGCTGGCATAGCCATAAAGGCCATCGTCAATGCTTTTCTTCCCCATCAAATGACCTTAAAAGAATCAAGAAGATTTTCACTAAAATTAAAGTACAGTGCTATATAAGCATGATAGGTGGGATTGCTTTAATTAGAATTACTTTGGTTTCAATGGCTCTTTGAAAAAGATCCTCCACCAGAAGCAACTGCAAACATAGAATATGTCTGCACTAATATTTTGTTTTATTCATTCACAGGATATGACACCAGCAAAACTGAAAAGATTGACGAGGGCAGAGTGGTTAAAATAAAAACTTTGGTAAAGCTTTTTACAAGGTTTCAAATGGTAGATCATATGAGATTCAGGGAGAGCTTATCAATTGGATACAAAATTAACTTGACAGTAGGAGACAAAGTGTGGTGGTGGAGGGTTGTTTTTTGGACTGGACACCTGTGACCAGTGGTGTTCCACAGGCATTTGTGCTGAGCCCACTTATATTTGTAAACTAAATCTGCCACTCCTCAACTCTTTGGCCCATCTGATCAAGGTCCCGTTGCAGTCTGAGGTAGCCTTTTTCAATGTCCTCTACACCTCCAATTTTGGTGTCATCTGCAACTTTACTAACCATACCTCCCGTGTTCACATCCAAATTATTTATGTAAATGACCAAAAACAGTGGACCCAGCACTGATCCTTGTGCCACATCGCAGGTCACAGGCCTCCAGTCTGAAAAGCAACCCACTACCACCACCCTCTGTCTTCTACCTTTGAGATAGTTCTGTATCCAAATAGCTGGTTCTCCCTCTATTCTGTGTGATCTAACCTTGCTAACCAGTCTACCATGAGGAGTCTTGTTGAATGTCTTACTGAAGTCCATATAGATCACATCCACTGCTCTGCCCACATCAATCCTCTTTGTTACTTTTTCAAAAAACTCAGTTGTTAGTGAGACAAGAATTCCCACGCACAAAGCCATGTTGACTATCCCTAATTAGTCCTTGCCTTTCCAAAAACATGTAAATCCTGTCCCTCAGAATTCCCTCCAATAACGTGCCCACCAATGATGTCAGACTCAGCAGTCTATAGTTACCTAGCTTTTCCTTACCACATTTCTTACATAGTGGCAACCTTCAGTCTTCTGGCACCTTGCCTGTGGCTATCGACGATACACATATCACAGAAAGGGGCCCAGCAATCACTTCCCTCGCTTCCCACATTGTTCTAGGGTACACCAGATCAGGTTTCAGGAATTTATCTACCTTTATACATTTTAAGACATCCAGCACCTCCTCCTCTGTAATATGGACATTATTCAAGAAGTTTATTTCCCCACATTCTCTATCTTCCATATTCTTCTCCACAATGAACATTGATGCAAAATATCCATTAAGTATCTCCTCCATCTCCTGCAGTTCCGCATATAGGTGGCCTTGCTGATCTTTAAGGGGCCCTAGTCTCCCTCTAGTTACTTTTTTGTCCTTAATATATTTGTAGTGTCCCTTTGGATTCTCCTTAACCCTATTTGCCAAAGTTATCTTATGTCCCCTTTTTGCCTCCTGATTTCATTTTTAAGTATACTCCTACTGCCTTTATACTCTAAAGAATCACTTAATTTCTGCCGTCTATACCTGATACTTCTCGAGGGAATCACTTGATCTCTGCTGTCTGGACATGACATATGCTTCCACCATTTTCTTCACCGAAACCTCAATTTCTCTAGTCATCCAGCATTCGCTACACCTACCTGTCTTGCCCTTCACCCTAACTCACATACTGTGAATTGGTGATCTAACAGAAATTGTAGACAGTGGAGTATCAAAAGGCTCAGTATTTGTAAAATCCCTTTGGATTCTCCTTAACCCTATTTGCCAAAGCTAACTCATGTCCTGTTATTGCCCTCCTGATTTCCCTCTTAAGTATACTCTAGAGAATCACTTAATTTCTGCCATCTATACCTGATATATGTTTTCCTCTTTTTCTTGAGCAAAACCTCAATTTCTCTAGTCATCCAGTATTTTCTTCACCTACCAGCCTTGACTTTCACCTTAACAGAAACAGTTATTGCCAGGAATGTTTTTCAAACAGCCAGGATCCTTATGGTAGGCACTTAAAATTTAAGGCACCATGTTAGCCTTCACAGTTGATATTGGGCTGTTGAGACACATTGCAGTCATTTCATGCCCCACTGAAGAAATCAAATTCAAGTTGGTGTCAGAAGAATGATGAGCCTTTACTGATAGCTTAATGTCCTTATTGCCAAAAGAGGCATACAGTAACAGTTGACAAAGCTGTCAAGAGGAACCTGAAACTTCTTAGTCTGAGTTCTCTGAAATAATTAAACACCATTAGCGACAAAATAAATAAGTATTTTCAACATTCTAACTATGTATCACTCCATTGTATACCTATGAAGGACAATTTGCAGCAGCTTTATAGCTCTTGAATTGTAATTACCCAATTCCTCCCAAAAAGTTGACCAAAAGGATACTAAAAACCCAAAATTCAATTTTTATCAAAACATCATTCATGAGACGTGAATGTCTCTGATAGGGCTGACATTTTTGTCCAACTCTAATTGCCCTTGGAAAATGATAGTGTGCTACCTTATTGACCTAATGCGGTCTATGTAGTGTTGGCATACCCTGTCATTGAGGGAGTTCCTAGATTCAGTTCAGTTACAGTGAGGGTACAGCAATACAGTTCCAAGTCAAGCTGTTGTGTGACTTGATGAGGAATTTGCAAGCGCTGTTAAATGTGCCTGTTGGTCTCGTTTTTCTATGGGATAGAGTTCACAGATTTGTAAGGAGTTATTGAAGAAGCCAAGGTTAGTTGCTGCAGTGCATCTTGTAGATGGTAGACATTACTGCCACTGTGCACCAGTTATGGAGGTAATAAATGTTTAAGATGGTGTTGGTCTGACAATTAGGTGGTTTCATTTTATAGGATGGCGTTGAACTTCTTGACTGTTGTTGGAGTTGCATTAGTCTGGAAAAATCAGTGTTCCTTGTAAACAGTAGATAGGAATTAGGGATTCAAGATTTGCAGTATTTATTGCTGAATTCTCAGCTTCTAATCTGTCACTATTTATTTGGCTGATCCAGTTAAATTCCTGGTCAATGGCAATGTTGATAGTGATCACATTGCAGTTTTATATCATGGGAAGATAATTCGATTTCCACTATTTTGAGATGCTTATTGCCTAAATTTGGGTGGTCTGAGTGTTACTTTCCATGTATCATGAATCCTTTCCAAGTCTTATTGCATGCAAACAATGGCTGCTGCAATATCTAAGGAGCTGGGAGCGGTGCTGATTCATTATCTAATAATCACCAAACATCCCCTCTTCCGAACTTGTTAAAGGGTAAGTCACTGATAAAGTAAGTAAAAATGCTCATAACACTATCCTGAGAAACTCATGTGGCAATGTCCTAGGGCTGATATACAACTCCTACAAACACAACCACCTTTCTTTTTGCAAGGTGTGATTCCAAACAGTGCAGAACTTTCTTGCAGTTGCCAGGGACTTCAATTTTGCTCAGGCTTCTTATTAGATAAGGCACAGGAGCAGAAATTAGGCCTTTCAGCCCATTGAGTCTGCTTCACCATTCAATCATAGCTGAGAAGTTTCTCAGATAACAAGGTGTAGCGCTAGATGAACACAACAGGCCATGTAGCATCAGAGGAGCAGGAAAGCTGACGTTTTGGGCCTACATCCTTCTTCAGAATGGTCCCGGGCTCTGAAGGCCCGAAACATCAGCTTTCCTGCTCCGCTGATGCTGCTTGGCCTGCTGTGTTCATCCAGCTCTACATCTTGTTATCTCAGATTCTCCAGCATCTGCCGTTCCTACTATCTCTGATAAGCTTCTCAACCCCATTCTCCCGCTTTCTCCCTGGAACCTTTGATTCCCTTGACAATCAAGAACCTATCTATCTCCGTCTTAAATGTATTCAATGACCTGGCCTCCATAGCCTTCTGTGGCAGTGAATTCCTTAGATTCACCACTCTCTGGCTGAAGAAGTTTCTCCTCAACTCCATTCCAAAGGGTCTTTCCTTTACTCCAAGATTGTGCCCTCAGGTCTTAGTCTCTCCTACCAGTGGAAACAACTTCCCAACATCCACTCGGTCCAGGCCATTCAGTATTTGGTAAGTTTCAGTTAGACCCCGCCCCCCGCAATTCTTCTAAACTCCATCGCATATAGATTCAGAGTCCTCAAATGTTGGAACATAGAACATAGAACATTACAGCGCAGTACAGGCCCTTCGGCCCTCAATATTGTGCCAACCTGTGAAACCAATCTGAAGCCCATCTAACCTACACTATTTCATTATCATCCGTATGTTTATCCAATGACCATTTAAATGCCCTTAAAGTTGGCGAGTCTACGACTGTTGCAGGCAGGGCATTCCACGCACTTACTACTCTCTGAGCAAAGAACCTACCTCTGACATCTGTCCTATATCTATCACCCCTCAATCTAAAGCTATGTCCCCTCGTGCTAGCTGTCACCATCCAAGGAAAAAGGCTCTCACTGTCCACGCTAACTAATCCTCTGATCATCCTGTATGTGTGTATTAAGTCACCTATTAACCTTCTTCTCTCTAATGAAAACAGCCTCAAGTCCCTCAGCCTTTCCTCATAAGACTTCCCTCCAGACCAGGCAACATCCTGGTAAATCTCCTCTGCACCCTTTCCAGTGCTTCCACATCCTTCCTATGATGCGGTGACCAGAACTGTACGCAATACTCCAAATGCGGCCGCACCAGAGTTTGGTACAGCTGCAACATGACCTCACGGCTCCGAAACTCAATCCCTCTACCAATAAAACCTAACACACCGTACGCCTTCTTAACAACCCTATCAACCTGGGTGGCAACTTTCAGGGATCTATGCACATGGACACCGAGATCTCTCTGCTCGTCCACACTACCAAGAATCTTACCATTAGCCCAGTACTCTGTATTCCTGTTACTCCTTCCAAAGTGAATCACCTCACACTTTTCC
>JAHRHZ010000248.1:31099804-31194449 GCA_024137785.1 Ginglymostoma cirratum | reverse complement strand
CTGATGAAGGGTCTAGGCCCGAAACGTCAAGTTTTCCTGCTCCTATGATGCTGCTTGACCTGCTGTGTTCATCCAGCCCCATGCTTGTTATCCCTGACTGCCCTAGTGTGGTGCCTTCTGAATTGTGAGGCACCAGAGCATAATTTATGTGATAAGGAAGAGAAGATTGTATGTGTTGCTCCGATCTGCTTCATTGGTGCAATTATCCATTGGGGTCGAGGGAAATTCTTAATCAGAAGAAGCATTTTGGATGTTTCCATACGCCCTTCCCCTCATAAACGTCCCATCCATCAGCTGCAGCATTTCCCTCCCCCATTTGTAAATATATTTCACAATTTTGCATGCCCTCATGCTTATTTGTGGGTAGATGTTCCATTATGACACCGCCCTGATTCAGAAAAATAACCTCGAGAAACAAGGGGGTAGAAGGTTGAATTTCCAAGAGATTCTCCTACATGTCTTGTTTGGAGAAATGCAGTTGTGTTTAGTGTACTGGCCAGCTTTCTGTGCTTCCACCTCTGCTTTTAGTATCTCCGTGTGTAATCTGTGGCAGCCATTGAACACACGTCAATTGAAATGCTCGTCAGGAATGGGGCAGCTGTGAATCGTCAGAGTTAAATAACAGCCAGCTACCGGAAGAAGCAGCAAAGAAAAAGTGAAAAAAAGAAGTTTGCAGCTTTGCTCAGAGAGACAAAATGCCTGCAAATTTTCCATTCCAGATAAATGAAAAGAGATACAAGACGCAATTGATTCTTTTTCCACCTTCAGTGTCAAATTTATGAATGAGATAAAAAGCCTGAGCAAATTAAAGTGTCAGCCCTGCTATTAATGCGGGGAGCAGTGCTACATGCTGCATTGCCGTATTTTCTCCATCTCACTGAAGAGCAGAAAAACCTGACAGGGGAGATTTTGCAGGCTTTGAAGATACATTTTGAAGCCCATATTAAGGATCGCTCCAAAGCCGAGCTCAAAGATGAGGGAGACTATTGATCAGTATACAAGCACACCGATACGTCCAGCTGGATCATGTGAGTTTGGGCAAGTGAAAGATAGCATCATCAGAGAAAGGAACGTCTTCAGCCTGAGAGATCCTATCACGAAAGTACATCTGCTGAGAGATGTGAAACTTATTGATATATGCAGAATCTCTCAGGTTGTTAATCATCAGCTAGACAATATTGTTGGGAGAACAGATTATACTTTGATTATGCTAAGAGATTTTCCAGGTCAAATGAGAGCAACATATTGCAAAAACCTAGACAAAAAATGCAGAAGAGCCACGATAAAGATCAAGATCAGAGGGAAAGATGTTGTGAAGGGTACCACATAATAGGCAAGGAAGCATGTCCAACTTCAGGAAAGCTGTGTTCTAGCTGCAAGAAGCTGAATCATTTGGCATGCAAGTACTTAGCTAAAATAACCAAAAACAAGCCGATAAAGATGGCTGACAGAGATGTCAGCTGATGATTGCGACAAATCGATTTATACGATATAGCAGGTTGTTATCAGGTGGTTTAATGGGGATAAATGTGTCTGTTAGAAGGATGACTGCAGAAGGAGAGCATTAAATGAATGAGGTGTCATTGGTTTGCATAACATCATGATCCTTGCAGATCCATGCGGAAGCACTGAAGACTGACAATTAAGACCCCAAAGGTAAGGTTAGCACTATATGATGGAATGATACCCATCCCAAGAGTACAAAAGAAAACTGAGAGCTTAAGGTAATAGGAAGAACAAGGATCTTGAGTTCCAGATAGTAGATGCTAAGTAAAATTCACTCATGTGTGCTGAAGCAAGTCTAAAGCTTAGAGAAGTAATGCTAAATGTACCAGAAAAGTTTTGAAGCATTTTGCAGGCCACTAAACCACTGACTGCTTAACAGTTCCTAAAGGATATCAAATGTATTCTTGATTTTTTTCTAATTTAACCTACATTCTAATCAACCTGTTCAGAGATGTTATTACATGTCCTGGAGCAGGTGGATGTTGAACCTAGGCCTCCTGAACCAGGAGTACAGCCCTTACGACTGCACCACATGCAAGCTTCTAACTTTACAGATATTGGATGTCTTCTTCTGAATATTATCGTGAAGAAGATCTGTGTGTGGGACCAATTTAGCATCTGTTGTACAGAGTTCCAGCTGCCCTCAAGTCCAGCCTGAAAGACAAAAGAATAAATCTGGAGAAAGAGAATATTCAAGATAGAGGCAACTCCTAATGACTGGATTAATGGCATTGTAGGAGTGAAATGAAAACAAATAATCTGAGAGAATGCATAAATCTAAAGGATCTTGATAAAATATTGAAAAGCTCTTAGCCATTCTATCTGGAATTAAGAATCTAATGATGATCATGGACCCATTATTGGTTGCTAAGTAAACCCATCATGATCACCAATGCCCTTCAGGAAATGAAATCTGCCATTCTCACATTGTCTGGCCTAAATGTGACTCCAAAGCCACAACAATGTGATTGATTCTCAACTGCCCTCTGAAAGGCTTAACAAACCATTCAGTTGTATCGAAGGGCAACAAAGGACAGGCAATAAATGCTGGCCAGCCAGTGGTGCCCACATCCTACAAGAGAATTTTTAAAAATCCAATCGTAGAAGAAATTTTGCCAAGGCAAAGCTCCTTACTATACTCAATGTGAAGCATGGCCACTTGCAAGCGAGGTTGGATAAAAGCAATAGCTTTCCAACTACATTCCAGAGACTGTTCAAGAGACACAAATAGTGACATATGACCTTTGGCCTTTCCACTCCTCCAGAAGAATATGAACACAGACAGCATAAATTAATCAATGCTCTTTCCAGAGTTGTAGCTATTGTAAATGATCAGCTGGGTCCATGGATGTGGAAACACAGTGGAAGAAATCACTATTGGTTACAATGGGAATCGAGTGCACCTGTTAGAGAGAACTCACCGAAGCTAAACAAAAAAAATATAATTGAAGATGCTTGAGGTCAGGTATGTAGGTCATGTACTGACCGCAAAAAAATTTCACCTGGATCCTGACAAGAAGAGAACTGTAGCATTGACCATCAGCTAAGAACGCAGTACCACAACTTGTTCAATTATCAACTATTTAGCAACGTCCTTGTCTAATTTGTTTTCAGAGAGTTAAGCTCTATGCATGCTCACTGCTGAGATCATACAGTGGTTCTGGAACACAGAAGAAGAAACAGTTTTCATTAGAATCAAGCAGCTAGTAATGACAACATCTGTGCTAAGAAACCGTGATGTCAATGATGAATCACCTTGCAGTGTGATTTCAGCAAAAGGGTTGCACCAAGGATAATCAGTTGCATTCGCATCTAGGACAGTAATGCAAACTGAATGACGCCAACACTTGGGAAAGAGTGCCTGTCTATCATGTTTGGTTATGAGCATTTTAATCAATACCTGTGTAGGAGAGACAACGTGACAGTGTCATCTGACCTGAAGCCATTTAAAAGCATTTATTTCAAATCACTTCTGTTTACTCCAAAGCATCTGCAAAGAATGTTACTTCATTTGTAAAAATATAATCTGCACATGATATATAAGCAAGGGAAGCAAATATACATTGCCAGCATGCTATCAAGATCAGTATTGTCTATGAACCAATAGAGGATGCCTAGACAGAGTGCAATCTTCCAGTTTCATTGAGAAGCAACAGCTCAACATGCACTGAAAGTCATAAATTCAGCAGAACCATTGAATTTGAAAGACAAGTGTCCTGCTCAAATCAAGCTAAAACAACAAGATGCAACTGTCCAAGTGATGCAAGAAGTGGTGATGATAGGATAGTCTGAAAGTGTTGAAGACACACCAGTTACAATAAGAGAGCATTGGGTACACAGAGATAATGTGATAGCCCAAAATGGAATCATTATCCCTAAGAAAATGACAAAAGTGATGCTGACGCATATCCATGCAAGCCATTAAGGAATTGAGTTTAGTCTGAGAAAGATAAGAGAAGAGGTCTATTGGCCAAATGTGAGCAATGAAATCAAGGTCCACATCAGCCAGTGAAGTGCTTGTAACAAATAGCAAGCTAAGTAAAGTAAAGAACTACTTATGACGCATGGAAACTCAGACCGACCATGAGTGAAGTTTGAGTAAACCTCATCACTCTTACAGGAACTTATTATTTGGGCACCATCAGCTATAATTCTGACTACCATGGGCGAGACCAGCTGACATCAACCACTACCACACTTCAGTTATTGTAGCATTCCAGACATTGTGATTCATGACAATGGCTCTTGATTCATTTGAAGGGTTCTGTTATTTTAATACCATACAGTGTCTCCAGACTAGCACCAGTCAAATGCTAAGGCTGAGGTGGTAGTAAAAGTTGTCAAAGGGATCATAAAAAAATGGAGCAAACCTAGCATAGACTTACACAAGGCAATCCTTGAATGGAGAAGTACCTCTACTGAAGCCATGAAAAGTAGTCCAGTCCATAGACTAATATCAAGCAACATCCAATATTTTTCCAATGCAGAAAAAACTGAAGCCACAGTTAGTAACAAAAGTAAATAATAAAACCAAGGTGAAATGACAGAAAGACAAATTTCACTTGGATGAATTAATTTCTTTATTTGGTCTGATGGAGTTTAGTGATTTACATTCCACATAAAGATTGTTTATATTGCTGATAAAGATACTGTAAAAACTGACATATTGTCCAGATGTAAAAATGTTGGATATAGTTAAGAGTTTTAGGGAAAGACAATAAACACTATTATTTGGAATGAATGAGGTAATATGGATATATGTTTTGTGACTTGTTGTTCATGTATCATTTACCTTGTGATGAAATGCAACTTTGAAATGGTCTTTCATCTGTTCTAAGTGTGGCAGTATGTAAAAACCACTTATTTTCTGATTGTGGACCAAAACATTTGAAAATATACTGTTTTAAATGAAGGAAACTGTGGAAGAAGATGTTGCTCTTTTTAAAAAAATGGAACGCATTGTGTGTTGTTTCTTTAATATTGCTTTATTCAAGCAGTGGGGAAGGATGCTAGACAGTTCATCTCCATGTATATATATGTTCAGGGCAGTTTTGCCCAGAGCCAATCTGTTGATTGGTTTTTCGGTCAAGACCAGTTGTGTGTGTTCAGGAGATTTCAGAATAGTAACGCTTCTTGATTGGTTCCTGGCTAAGAGACTAGAGTTTTGCGTTTGAACAATACATGAAAGTGTCCAGCCAGCAAAGAGGAAGCCCATAACTCTCTCTCCTCCTCTTATGTGGAAACGTAACAGAAAATCTCCTGGTAGCTGTTCTCACTCATCATTTCCCTGTATATTACTCTCTGCAAATTCTCTTCATTGAAAGAAAAAGCAAGAAAAAACTAGCTTCAGTGACACTGAAAAGGCGAATTCTTAACCAGTGAATAAAAGACTGAGGATACACATACACACAATCTTGTATTCTCATCTAAGTATCATAAGGAACTGAAAGAAACATTGATGTCCGTGATCGAACTGGCTCCACTCAACGTTTTCTGCTCCCCACCCATAATCTTTGTGTTTTGACTTGTTTCTTTGTGTGTTTGCATGCGTATGGGAATTTTAAAAAGGATAACATTTAAGTCATAATGTTATAAATTAGCAATCCACTTTTCTTTCTTGCCATTGGTTAAAAATTTTTTTTGAGTGCAATAAATTGTAATTTTCTTGTGCATGGTAAAAAAGCAAACTATGTGCATATTCTTTTAACCTGAATTAGACAGTTCGGTAAAATTGAGCTTAGTCAAATCTTCACATTTGTGCTGACTCTGGAAACAGTGAATTCCAGTGGACTACCCCAGTGAGTCATGACAAGAGAGAAACAAAGTTAACATGTTGAGTATGAAATGATTCTTCTTCTGAACCCAACTAGAGGTGTGGCCACCAATGATGGAGTGATTAACGTTAGAAATGCTTGGAAGGCCGGATTTAGAAGAGCCCAAATGTCTTAGGTATTTGTGAGGTTGGATGAGTTTAAAAAGTAGGGAGGGACAGCACTGAAGGCACTTCTGCAAGATTTTGTGGTCCCTGCTGTGTATAGTAAACATCTCTGAGCTAAATATGAGGCTGGCTGTCACTATGACTCTCTAGACCATGAGCTTAGTTGCTGGGTTGGTGGGTCTGGTCTTCAAATACTGTTGTTGTCAGGTGACTGAAGGCTGTATTGTTGACACACTAAAGGCTGAGCCTCATTGTCGATGTCTGCATTTAAGTGGTTCGCCGTATCATGGATATTGATAACCAGGAGTCAGTATGCTGTGATAAGGATAGATTGGCAGAGAATTTTGTCTGATGAATGTTTAGTATAAGTCTCATGCTCTCGTTCACCTTCGTAAAAGTGTTTATGATGGCTTGGAGCATCTGCATATTGTAGTTCAATGTCAGAGGGGAGATTTGAATCTGGCTCGCAGGTGGTGGTGGCTGGCTCTTCTGTTGATTAACTCCACTCTGTAAGAGAGTTTGCTGAGGGGAAGGTAGAAGACTCCAAAAAGGAAGATTGAGAACAACATCAGTATGCTGAACAAAAACAGAAGTTGCTGGAAAAGCTAAACAGGTCTGGCAGCATCTGTGAAGAAAAATTCAGAGTTAACGTTTCAGGCCCGGTGACCCTTCCTCAGAACTGAGCTAAGTAGGAGGCTGGTTTCAAAACTTCTGCCAGTTTCAAAATTTCCAGTTTGCAGGTTCCAGCCGCCTCCTCTTTTCCATGGACAAACGATCCCGTTACACATCCTTTTCCCACTTGAAGCATCTTAGGGGTTTCCGCTACTTCCTGCAGCAAAGACTCGAACCATCCTCACCCACCACCTTCCTCCACTAGGCCGAGCTCGTCCTCACCCTCAACAACTTCTCTTTTAACTCCTCTCATTTTATTCAGCTAAAAGGGGTGGCCATGGGTACCCTCATTGGCCCCAGTTATACCTGTTTCTTCGTGGGGTACGTGGAACATTCCTTGTTCCAGTTCTATTCCAGCCCCCACCCACAACTCTTTCTCTGGTCTATTGATGATATCATCGGTGCTGCTTCCCTCTCTCAGCTTGAATTAGAAAAGTTCTTCGATTTCACTTCCAATTTCCACCCTGCCCTCACTTTCACCTGGTCTATCTCTAACTCCTCCCTTCCCTTCCTCAACATCTCTGTTTCCATTTCTGGGGATAGACTGGCCACTAATTTCCAATATAAACCCACTGACTCCCACAGCTACCTGGACTATACATCCTCACACCCTGCTTCCTGTAAAGACTCCATCACATTCTCCCAGTTCCTCCATAAAAGAAAGAGTTCTGAGGATGGATCACCAGACCCGAAACTTTAACTCTGATTTTTCTTCACAGATGCTGTCAGACTTGATGAGCTTTCCTAGCAATTTCTGTTTTTGTTCCTGATTTACAGCAACCGCAGTTCTTTTGGTTTTTAATCAGAGTGATGCTACAATTTGCTTGACCCTGATCTGAGTATGAATTATGTCAGGGGTGAATCCATTGCTTAAGGTCATGGCTTGCATGTTATCAGGAAACAGGTGGAGTCAAACTTTTGTGGGTAGCTGAAATGTAGAAGGATACTCCGTAAGTCCTTGCTGCTCACAGTGTCAAAGACCTCAGGCCAAACAAAATCTTTGAATATTAATGCAACAGGTTATTTACATTATATATTTTCACAAATAGAAAGCATTAAGGTAAGAAACATTAGTCTTGTATGTGTCACACACTATTAGAGGAAATAAAATTATATTAGGTTAAAGACATCATAGAAGCCTACAGCACAGAAAAGGGCCATTTGGCCCATTGAGTCCGTGCCAGTCAAAAACAAGCACCTTACTTTTCTAATTCCTTTTCCATAACCTTGTATGTCTTGGTATCACAAGTGCACATCTAAATACTTCTTAAATGTTGTAAGACTTTCTACTTCTTACAGACAGTGAGTTGCAAATTCCCACCACCTTGTGGCTGAAAAACAAATCCTCCCATCCCCGCTAAACTTCCTGCCTCTTATCTTAAATCTATGCCCCCTGGTCATTGATCCCTCCACCAAGGGGAAAAGTTCTTTCTTATCTTCCCTGTGTATGTCCCTCATAATTTTATGTATCTCAATCATGTTCCCCCTCAGTCTCCTCTGCTCCAAGGAAAACAATTCTAGTTTGTCCAGTTTCCCTTCATAACCAAAACTCTTCAGCTCAGGCAACATCCATGTTAACATAAAATGTCATTGAAATGTTCATTTTGGATGATACAGTATAAGGTATCCAAAAACAGAAGATTCATTTTCGTAAAACTAGAGAGTAGACCAAGTACAATGGGGAAATGTTGCAGTAGTTTGTATTATTGGATTGTTATTTGACACAGACATTTAAGATTTCCTGAGTTGGGGCCTGCTTTAAACATATTTTGAGGCATTACATTCCAGATTCTAACCACTTGCTGCATGAAAATGTTTTTCCTCAAACCACCATTGCTTCTGTTGCAACGTAATAAAAATTAAACAAGTGCCTGTCCACTTTAAACTGGTCACTTAAATATCAATTTATTTATAATCCTCTCGATGGAAATCCTCTCTATTTCTAAAAAAAAAGCATAGTGTTGTCTATTTCTGAATTCCTCCATTAAAGGGGAATAGTAGGTCTTGTAAATTTCGTTCAGTTTTTAAACTTTAATCAAATCATAATATGACTATGAATAGGAAAACATAATGGACCATTTGATGCACCAGGACATCCTGATTCATGTAATATCTAATTGTTTATTCAACTATTACACAGATTTCTGCTCCATTATTCTGTCTAAGAATCCAGCCTTAAATTTCACATTTTGTTAGGTTGAGTTTAGACCTGTTCTCACAATTTTAGTTCAAAATAATTTTCCAAATTTATATTTTTGGTATCATTTAGTATTTCATACCCCTATAAAATATAATTTCTTCTTAAAAGTAAGGTTTGGCTAAGGGCCTTACCCTGCCACTATCAGGATTTAACCAGAATCAAGAAGCTCAGACCAAGCTTGCAGCCTGGCAGCTTTCACTGAATGGGCTGGTGATAGATGATGGGAAGATCCCATTTAATATTACAAGATTATCCCCTGGTCTACCTACCCAAGTTGTCCCATTCTGTAGCCTGTCTGTGTCACCTTCCTGTGCCCTTCTCACTGGGATCTGCCAGCCTGGTCCTAACAATACCCTTCACATTTACTGTCCATTCAGTCTCTTTGTCTTTGGGAAATGTGTGCAGTTCCGTCTGCTGCTCCTGGTTGTACTGCTGGGACTAGAGAGTTGATGGCTACTTGATTGGTTGCCAGCTTTCAGAGGTTGGAAACTTTATTCAAGTAAGGGTAAAAGTCTAGTCTTGAAATAATGTCCATGGAAGCACTAAAAGGTTGTGGTATGGTCTGGTGCAGAGGCAGATTAGCATAAGACTTTTTCAACGACGGGAGTGTGGGGATCCCATTTACAATAAAAACAAGCTCATCAACCCTACTAAAACTAGTGGATCTCTTTCGGCTTCTTTATTAACCATTTCTGTATGAAGACATTTATACATTGTCTATTTTCCTTCAAATGTGAGGTATGTTATATTTTACTGCATAAAATTCCATGTGCTATTATTCAGTCCTTTTATATGTTTTGGCCAACTCCTTCTGGAATTTCTGAAATACCTCTTTTGAATTCCACTGAACCTACTACAGTTTGATAGAATTTTCAAAGTTTATCTTGCATCGAATTTCTGATGCCAAAAACAGTAGTGATCACAATATTAATTATTAGGACAATTCACTTAATTGTTACCCCAATCTAGCACGATTCCTTCAACAAGTATTCCTTGTTTTTACTGTTCAACCAATTACTATTGAATTCCCTAAATTTATTCAAAATTTCCACAGCATTCAGCTTGACTCATAATCTTTCCTCTGTGCTTGTTGTCAAGCATTTCCTTTTCTGGATTCTTATTTATGAGGTTATTATCATCCATTTCTTTTTTATGGATAATCTATTTACTTTATATTGTATTAATGTCTTTTTTTATATACAAGAACCTATGTTATGTGATGAAAGCTAAGTCTTATCTTTAAAGGTTTCATTCTAGTAATTTATTGTTAGAAATTCTCCAGGCTCAGTCTATCAGTCTTAGAGTGAGGTGTGCGGAACTGAACACAACAATGCTAAAATGATTTTGACCAGAATTCTGTGTAACTGTAACGGTGCTTTCTTGTTTTTAGATTCTGCATCTTTTGCGACAAAGCTAAACATTTAAATTTCGAGAGATAACAAAAACTGCAGGAGCTGGAGTCAGAGATAACAAAGCGTGGAGCCAAGGGTCCTGGCCCGAAACATCGACTTTCCTGCTCCTCTGGTGCTGCCTGGCCTGCTGTGTTCCTCCATCTCCACACTTTGTCATCTAAACTTTGATCTGTTTTGAGCAAACAGTTAATCACAAATGCATTGAGATTGCAAAATTTCTCTGTATGTCTGCACCTCCCAGTGCTTTTCTATTTGAATTAAATTAAATTTTCCATGTTTTTTTCCTATTAATTCTTCATCAAACTTTACTTCATAATTTCTTGCATTTACTCAGTTGTTCCAGTGGACTGCCCCATTACTTTATTTTCATTTGTTGGCAAGATGTGCGCAATGCTGGCAAGGTACATTTATTGCACATCACTAGTGACCCTGAAGTGATTAAAAGTCAGTCATAAAGTGCAGAACTAGTATATGTAATCTGGACCAGAGAGGTGTGACTGTGGGTGACTCCCGTTCCTGAGGGGTATGAGCCAGTTAGGATCTTAACATTATCTGCCAACATTTATTGGTCATATTATTCTGGTAGCAAATGACCAGATTTATTGGAATAAATCTGAGCTTTTACACATGATGCGTATAAGCGATCAGCAGTAATAGCTGAAAATAACTGATAGCAAACCAACTGTTCATTTAACAGTAGCTCAATTGCCTTTCCCATAGAAATACAACCATCCAGAAAAATCCAGAGGTGGCAAGCAGATGGAGCCAATGGTAGGCCTTTACTCTCAGGTTTCTGAATCTGAAGGTGAAGGAGTACATTTTCAGTACACTTATGAAGACACCCCTCACTCAGAAGGCCACTCAGGCCAACCGAACTGGGAATGGGTTGTTTGAACAACCCTGCTCTCAGGCGTAAGTTTGTAAGCCTGAATATCTAGGATTGTTAGTTGGTGGATTTCTGCAGGTCTAATCCCACGTCAATCCCTGCATTGGTCTCACAATTTTCTGGCGTCAACAATCGGCCAAAGTAATATATCACACAAGGAACATTTATAGCCACACCTCTTGCTTGGAATTGTTTAAGATCTTGGCTATACTTGACTCCATCTCTAAATCCAGGTCACTTGCATATGATGACTAATGCTGTGGTTTTTCACTTCAAAAAGAACCCTCATCAATAATAACAGAAAGTAAAGGCAGTAGAGTTATAACATTGTATCAGAGATATTTCTGATGAAGGGTTTAGGCCCGAAACGTCAAGTTTTCCTGCTCCTATGATGCTGCTTGACCTGCTGTGTTCATCCAGCCCCATGCTTGTTATCGCAGAGTTATAACATTATGTTAATTATAGAAACTGTTGGATGGAAATAGCAAAAAGCGCAAAATCGTAAAATTATGTTTATGGAGCAACAGGTAGAGGTGGCTAATGTCTGATCTCTGAAAGCCATGACTTACTGGTGCCTATTACAGAAAAAAGTATTGATATCTAAGCTATCTGCCTTCCGTCTGCCAACCGATTGCCCACTTAAGGAAAGAGGTTACCTCTTGGCTCATTTTGTCGACTTTTATAATAGATTCTTGGCTGGAGCCCAACCTCAAAGTCCCTGCACCTCTTCAAAGAAATTCAGGCACTGAGACTCCAGAATATTTATTCTTTGTCAATTATTCACTAGCCCATTCAAACCTGACGATAGGGCTAAGAAACTATTGGGACAATATCTTGTGTTTATGCAGCACCATTAATGTAGTAAAATGTCACAGGAGTGCTATCAAATATGACTTTTTAAAAGCCACATAAGAAGATACAGGGACAAATCACTGAAAGTGTGTTCAGAAAAGTTAGCTTTAAGGAGAATATGAATGGATGAAAGAGAAGCAGTGAGGCAGAGATGTTTGCAGAAGGAACTCAAGATCTTGGAAGTGAAGACGCTGAAGCGGGCAGTATTTAAAATCGGGGATATTCACATTTCCAGAATTAGAGGAGCCCAGATATCTTTGGAGGGGGAACATGTTATCAGTTCTGAAAAGATCAAAGGGGTGCTAGAACATGGGGATTTGAAAACAGGAATGAGAACTTTAGGAGATATCAGGATTGGGAGACGATGTACATGAGCAAACATAGGGCTGGAAAAGAATTGAATTGATTGTGAGAAGAGCAATATCAAATAACCCACTATCACTGGCAAGGTTCACACATGGCATTTGGGTGGGCTACCAGAAGACTGATGTTGACTCTGGATAATGATCCATGGATTTTCTCACTCCTTCAACATTCAGCAAAAATAAATATTTTAATCTCGAAGTTGCTGTCATCCTGTGTGTGAAATTTGAGCAAGTCTCAGCTTGTGTAATAATTGCAAACAGATGTTAGTGTTAGAAAGATGGAAGGAAGCATTGTCTTTCAGAGACACTTAACGATGCTCCTCAAATGTTGAAATTGCTGGATGACAGAAACTTCTCCATTTGACTCTGTTGTTTTTAGAAGTATATTATGATCTGCCTTGCAAGCTCTGAATTTCACTTTTGCACTGTCTTTACATGCAGGTTTGGGATGCATTGTGGTGTGGATGTACCCAAATAGCTGTAGACCACTGCCTTTGGGATGTGGGAATCCTTCATATAAATCAAACCACCTGAACTCTGAGCAGCATGCAAACTTGAGGGCACTCAGTGGCTTCCGAGATCTTGGATCATTTCCCCAACTGCACCACCAGCCCCTGACCCACACAAATCCTAACTCACCACCGTCATCACCCTCATCCCCGACCACACAGTCCTCACAGGCCCTGTGCATAATATAGACGTTTTCCTTTCTTGGGAGCATTCTTCCCAGTAACACTATATTTGATGACAAAATCAACCATCCATGGCAAAAGCAATCTCAGTGTTTAGCAGGTTCGCTCACAGGCTTTGGAAATGCAGGGTTTGTCACAGAACAAAGATGATGGCTCAAGCAATGGTTCTTACATCACTCCTCATGGCTGCAAGAGTTATATTTATGCAACCTTATAGCTTAAATATTGTCTTGAGGGAAGAGATTAATAATGTGGGAAAAACAGCTGCAAAGTAAAAGATTATCTCCTCAACTATGTTTTCATACAAATTGCAGTTCTGTATTGTTTCAATAGAGGGCATTTCAGGTTTGATTACAAGGGCCCAAACTGGCTCTGAAATCCATCAATGAAGAGCGAGATTGCACTTTTTATTTCTAAGGCATTAAATTGCTGCTAAGAACAATTTGTTCTACCTCTACTACAGCTTTATGTTTACCTACGGTGTCCCCAATGATCACTCTAAGTGATCTTCAATCTTTTATCTGTCTAATACATACTGAAATGCCCTCTTCACTGGCTTTAAAATTAATTGATTTAAAATCAGTTTATGCAAAATATTAATGGAGAATAATGGAAACTGAAGAAAATTTCCAGATTTGTTTTGGACCACATGTTGCCGTTCATATTAACTGGTAAAATGTTTTAAAAATTGTGGATGCAGTCACTATGCTCAGCTTCAATATCCCCAGGCTAGAAAAGGCAAACATCAATGTAATCTTAATCATTATCCAGTGACTACTAAGTGAAAGAGTTTTGTGTGAAAGCAAGTGAAGACAAGGATTAAATATGGGAGTAATAACTGTGTTTGAAATAACCTGCCAACTCACTCTTCAGGCCCTCTCATGAAGAATAACCACATGGGTAATACTATTATGCAAAAAAGACTCATCGTGATTGGAAGAGAATTTGACAAAGTAAAGAAAATGGGAGAAAAACAAGCCAGTGGAATTTTTAAATTTTCTTTTCTTTCTTCTTTCATGGAATGCAGACAGCACTGGCAAGCCAGCAAGTGTTACCCACCCCTAATTGAACTGAGTTACCTGCTATGTCATTTCAAGATCAATGATATTGCTGTTGGTCTGGAGTCACGTGTATGCTAGATATCATTCCGTAAAGGACATTAATGAACCATTGGGTTTTAACGATTCTGGATGATAATTTAATGGCAAACATTACTGAGATGAGCTTCCAATTCCAACTTTATTAATTGAATTTAATTCCACCAAGAAATTGGAACACCTGAGCCCAGAACATTACTTTGGACCTCTAGATTACTAAATTAGTGTCATTGCTTCCAAGCAACTACTTCCCCCAATTTAGAATGTTAAAAAATATATCTTTATGCTTAAAAAATCTTGAGTTAAAGCTTTGACTGCTGACACAGCATATCAAAAATTTAAATCCCCAAGATTTTCAAATGAATGGACAAAGGATGATGAGTAGTGCAAATCAGGTGCGCTGCCCCATTCTGAATGTGCGGCAGGTTTCAAATCCAACAAGGTGATCAAGGCAGCAGGAACTGGAACACCACCAGTTGCAGAAGGATTTCTGTCGGAGGCCAATCATCTCAGCCCCAGGATATCTGTGCAGGAGCTCTTCAGAATAGGGTCCTAGGCCCATCATCTCCAAATGTGTTATCAGTGATTCTCCCTCCATTAAAAGACCAGAAGTGGGATGATCACCGGTGATTGCTCAGCGTTCACTACCATTCACATTTCCTCAAATACTTAAGCAGCCCTTGCCAATATACAGAAAGACTTCAATAGCATTCAGGTTTAGGTTGATAAGTGGCAAGTAGTAACAGCACTTCAGGTAATTACTTTCTCTAGCTGAAACCCCACCATGATCCTGGAGGCTACCAATGACCAGAAACCTAAATAGACCAGCCACATAAATGCAATGGCCATAAGAGCATACAAAATACAATAAATTCAGTGCAACATAACTCCCCCTTGGACTCTCAAATTCTGTCAATTACCTTCCAGGTGAAAGTTAGGAGTGTGATGCAATACTCCCTATTTTCCTGGATGATGCAGCTCCAATAGCATTTAAGAACCTTGACACCATCCAGGACAAAGCAATCCTCTTGCTTGGCAGCATATCAAGGGATTTGGGCATTGCTGGCTGGACCAGCATTTATTGCCCATCCTAGTTGCCCTTGTGAGGGTGGTGGTGAGCTTCCTTCCTAAACCACTGCAGTCTGTTTGGTGCAGGTAGACCCACAATGCCATAAAGAAGGGAGTTCCATGATTTTGACCCCGCAACACTGAAGGAACTGCATTATATTTCAAAGTCTGGATGATTACACCTTCACCAGCAGCATATAGTGGCAGCAGTATGTATTGTCTAGAAGATGTAGTACTGCCATTTGCCAAGGTTGCTCTGACAGCACCTTCCAACCCACAGCCTCACCAACCCAGAAGACTAAAGGCAGAAGGCACACAGGAATAAGTCCCCCTTCAAGTCTCAAACTGTTCTGACTTGAAATTATATTACTGTTCCTTCATTGTTGTTGGATCATGATCCAGGAACTCCCTCTCCAACAACATTATCTACTGTATATTGCAGCAAATGAAGAAGGGGAGTCAGCATCACCTCCTCAAGCGTATTGGGGGCAACAATAAATGTTGTCTTTTCCAGTAACAAGCACAATCAAATAAAAATGCTCTGTGCTGGAAGAACTAACAAAGAAAATTTACTGTTGTGTTTCAATTGGCTAATCTCTCATGCTAAATCAGCATGATTCAGTATGGAGAAAGAACATTAATATTGATAATAATAACACATAATTATCCACTATTTCAATCTCTTCAGTGCACTGCCAAATGTTTCTGAACTTTAAACATTATGTTAGCATTTTAAGATGGTCATGATAGTCTGCTATTTATATAGAGCTCTAACTTCAAAGAAGATATTTTCACTCCAAAACTGTTTCAGTCAAGTTGTTATACAAAGTAAGGCAAATCTTTGCTTCGTATGGAATGTAATTTTGACATTGGGACAAATTCTTTTCAGTCTATAAGTGGATAAAGTAAACACAAAACGTTTAAACTTATTATATAAGAACGGGAAGAACATCTTTGGCTTAACATTTATTTAATTATTAAGTCTCCCAGCACAGTAGGTAAGCGTACCCAATTGAATGCTCCAATGAAAATGCTAATGAATAGAAACCTACAGCAAAGCATCGGTTGTATTTTCATGCTCACAAGTGAAAATTTGGCGTGGGAAGCCCCTTAGGAAAGAGAAGCATAAACACATGCAAATGATCAAAGCTGCATGTGTTTATGATGTTATTATTTTTGTACATGTAGCCAACAATAATTTACATTTATGTAAAAAAAAAGTCCAAAGGTATTTTACAGAGAAAGAGATGAAAAGGGAACAGGGTGTAAAGGCACCAATACTGCAATAGTGATCCAGAAGCCTGGCATAATGCTTGGAAACAGAAGTTCTGATCCTTAAATAGCTTCTTGAGGAGATCAAATTTAAGGAAGAAATCTGCAATAGAAGGATGGTCTCAGTCATGATGATCTCAAAACCATTGTTACAAAACCATCTAAAGGCCTTTTGGGAAGAAAATGTGCCATTTTCACCTGGTTTGGCCGAGAGGCAATTCCATATCTGTGGTAGACTCTTTCTCTGAAATGACTGAAGATGCCACTCAGTTATACTAATTTGCTACAAAAGAGTCAAGTATGAATAAATCCAGATCGATCCTCCAGCATTGAACTAGCATTGAACAAAGCCACATCCTACCCCCACTAACTTAACCATAGAGACATACAGCATAGAAATAGGCCCTTCAACCCAACATATCTATGCTTATTAACAAACAACAAGCTAGACCAATTCGATTTGCCTGCACTTGATCCATAACTTCCTACACCCTGGCATTTTAAGTGCTCATTCAGATGCTTCTTAAACGTTGCAAGAGTACCTGCTTCCACCACCCTCAGGCAACATGGTCCTCAATTCTCCCACCCTCTGGGTGGAAAAGTTTTTTTCAGCTCTCCTGTAAACCATTTATTACTCACCTTAAACGTGCACCCTCTGGTCTCAGGCTTGTCAGCCTTGGGGAAAAGATTGTCATGACCGGCTGTGTCCATGACTCTCATAATTTTGTATACCTCAATCAACTTCCCCCCTCAGCCTCCTCTGCTCCAGGGAAAACAAACCCGGCCTATCCAGTCTCTCCTCACAACTGAGACATATCATCCCAGGCAACATCCTGATGAATCTCCTCTGCACCTCCTCCAATGCAATCATGCCCTTTTGATAGTATGGCGACTAGAAATGCACGCAGTATTCCATTTGTGACATAACTAATGTTTCACAAGTTGTAACAAGACTTCCTTGCTCCTATACTCTACACCATAACTAACGAAGGCAAGCATCCCGTATGTCCTGAGTACCCTGAGTACCAGTGCAGAACCTTCAGGGATCTATAGACTTGTACACCAAGGTCCCATTGTTCCTCAGCATTTCCTAAGGTCAACTATTCATTGCCTATATCCTTCCCTTATTAGGCTAGTCAAAATGCATCACCTTGTATTTTACGGGATTAAATTCCATCTGCCATTGCTCTGCCCAAATTACCAGCTGATCAATATCAGACTGTAGCCATCCTCCTCACTATCAACAATACCATCATTTTTCGTGCCATCTACAAACTTTACTAATTATACCTTCGACATTTACATCCAAGTCATTAATGTACAAAACAAACAGCAAGATTCTCAGCACAGAGCCCTGTGGCACACTGCTGGTCACAGGTTTCTAATTACAAAACCAATCCTCCACCATCCCACTTTGCCTCCTACATGCTAGCCAATTTTTGATCCATTTTCCAAAATTGCCTTGGATCCTACGAGCTCTTATCTTTAGAAGTAGCCTTCTATGTGAAACCTTGTCAAAAGACAAAGTCAGAAATCACACAACACCAGGTTGTAGTCCAACAGGTTTATTTGAAATCACAAGCTTTCTGAGCGCTGCTCGTTCATCGGGTGAGGACCTGATGTCGTGTGATTTCTGACTTTGTCCACCCGAGTCCGACACTGGCACCTCCACATCTTACGGAAGTTCATGTAAACTACATCAGTTGCATTACAATCATCAATGTATTTAGTCGGCTCTGCAAAAGAAAACTCAATTAGTTAGTCAAACAGGATCTACCTCTAACAAATCCGTGCCGACTTTTCCTGATTGATTTTCCATGTTGACTAATTCTGTCCCTTAGAAATTTTTCAATATCTTCCAGAGACTTGTGCCAAAACTGGGTAACTGTTCAAAAAACAGTTGGACATGTCATTCTCACAAAATCCAACTTACAGCCGATATCCCAGACCTGTCTCCAGAGGTGGTCCAAAAGTTGCATATAGTCAGGAAGGAGTGTCCCTGAGAGTCCTCAATGAGGGACTCAATAAGATCTCACAGCACCAGGTCAAATATGGACAAGTAAATCTCCTGCTGATTGGTACCAATCCATCTCTCAGAGTGTAATCAGCATAACAAACCTCATTCTTCAGCCACTTTCATTCCAAAGGTGTCAAATCAAGATTCATCTGGACCATCTCTGATACCTCTCTCCCCTTCCTGGACCTCTCCGTTTGCATCTTTGGCAACCACCTGGAAACCGATATCCATTTCAAGCCCACCGACTCCCACAGCTACCTAGAATACACCGCCTCCCACCCACCTTCCTGCAAAAATGCCATCCCCTATTCCCAATTCCTTCGCCTCCGCTGCATCTGCTCCCAGGATGAGGCATTCCACTCCCATACGTCTCAGATGTCCTCGTTTTTCAAGGACCGCAACTTCCCCCCAGAGAACGCCCTCGACCGTGTCTCCCGCATTTCCCGCAACTCACACCTCACACCCCGTCCCCGCAATAACAACCAAAACAGAATCCCCCTCGTCCTCACATACCACCCCACCAACCTCCAGATCCAACGCATCATCGTCCGACACTTCCGCCATCTGCAATCCAACACCACCACCAAAGACATCTTTTCCTCCCCACCCTTATCTGCTTTCCGGAGGGACCACTCTCTCCGTGACTCCCTTATCCGCTCCACACTTCCCTCCAGCCCCACCACACCCGGCACTTTTCCCTGCAACCGCAGGAAGTGCTACACCTGCCCTTACACCTCCCCGCTCACCCCCATCCCAGGCCCCAAGAAGACTTTCCACATCAAGCAGATGTTCACCTGCACATCTGCTAATGTGGTATACTGCATCCACTGCTCCCGTTGTGGCGTCCTCTACATCGGGGAAACCAAGCGGAGGCTTTGGGAACATCTTTGCAGAACACCTAAGTTTGTTTCGCACTAAACAACTGGACCTCCCAGTCGCAAACCATTTCAACATCCCCCCCCCATTCCTCAGGCGACATGTCCATCCTGGGCCTCCTGCAGTGCCACAACGATACTACCCGAAGGTTGCAGGAACAGCGCCTCATATTTCACTTGGGAACCCTGCAGCCCAATGGTATCAATGTGGACTTCACAAGCTTCAAAACCTCCCCTCCCCCTACTGCATCCCAAAACCAGCGCAGCTCGTCCCCGCCTCCCTAACCTGCCCTTCCTGCCACCTATCCCCTCCTCCCATCTTTAGCCCCACGCCCATCTCCTACTTACTAGCCTCATCCCGCCCCCTTGACATGTCCTTCCTCTCTGGACTGACCTATCCCCTCCCTAACTCCCCACCTACACTCACCTTTACTGGCTCCATCCCCGCCTCTTTGACCTGTCTGTTTCCTCTCAACCTATCTTCTCCTCTATCCATCTTCTATCTGCCTCCCCCCTCTCTCTATTTATTTCAGAACTCCCTTCCCCTCCCCCATTTCTGAAGAATGTTCTAGGCCCGAAACGTCAGCTTTCCTGCTCCTCTGATGCTGCTTGGCCTGCTGTGTTCATCCAGCTCTACACCTTGTTATCTATGAGACGTTAACTCTGTTTTTCTCTCCCAACTACTGCCATATTTATCTATCATTTTCTGTTTTTATTTCAGTTGTCCAGCATCCACACTAATTGTTCTCCTTAGAATAGAGCTAACTGTTCTCAATTCTAATATATTTGGTACTGCGTAAGGAAAAACTTTGCAGTGACATTCAGGATGAAGCAATATACCTTCAACAGCACTTTCCAAACTCCTGGCTCTACAGTATGAAAGAATAAGGGCAGCAGATGCCTGGAAGTAAAACATCATGTACAAGTTGCCCTCCATACTGAAAACTGTGCTGGTTTGGAAATATGTTGTTGTTCCCTTCCTCTTTGTTGAGACAAATTCCAAGAATTCCCGATGTAACAATGCCATCAATGCATCCACACCACAAAGACTAAGCCATTAAATAAGGCTCATCACCACCTTCCTATAGGTAATTAGGAGTGGGCAATAATGGCTTTTGATGTTGCCCAGATTTCATCAATGAGTTTCTTTTTAATTCTCACCTCTTGACTCCCCAAAGCCTGTCCATCATCTGCAAGGCACAAGTCAGGAGTGTGATAGAATACTCCCCACTTGCCTGGACGGGTGCAGCTACAACAGCACTCAAGAAGCTTGGCACCATCCAGGACAAAGCAGCCCACTTGATTGTCATTAAATCCACAGACATCCCCTCCCTCCATCACCGACTCTCAGTAGCAGCAGAGTACACTATCTACAAGATTCTCTGCAACAATTCACTAAAGATCCTGAGACAACACCTTCTAAACTCATGACCATCTCTATCTAGAAGGACAAGGACAATAGATACATGGCAACATTACCAGCTGCAAGCTCCCCTCCAACCAACTCACCATCCTGACTTGGAAGTATATCACCATTGCTTTACTATTGCTGTGTCAAAATCCTGAAATTCCCCCTCAAGGGTATTGTGGGTTACCCACAGCCAGTGAACTGCAACGGTTCAAGAAGGCAGATCACCACCAATTTCTCAAGTGCAACTAGGAACAGACAATAAATGCTGGCCCAGCCAGCAATGCCAATGTCTCAGGTTTGAATGAAAAAAATCCTTCAGAAGATTTGGACGTCACTGGCTGGGCCAGCATTTATTGTCCATCTTATTATGTGATGGTTAATTCTGCTAACCGCATAAAGTTAGACTGCATTTCCTGGGGATCTGGATATAGTTCTCATTGCATCTTTGAAAATCCCTCACAGAATGCTGGCTAAGGCTATACTAATTGCTTGTCTCCAGCGGCCCTTTAGTGGTAGTGAGCTGCCATCTTGAACTTCTTTGGTCTACTTCGTGTAGGTATGCCTACAATACTGTTAGAAAGGGAGTTTAAAGATTTTGAATTAATGACAAAAAGGACCAGCGATATATTGTCAAGCCAGCATGATGAGTGTCTTGGAGTTAACGATTTCACCTGCATACTGACCAACCCATCATCATGGCATATCAAGGAAATCTGACTGGCAGGAATTGAAGGTTATACTAAAGTGTGTAGTGTGTAATATAGGGGAGTGTAGCTGTGATGTCGAGGAGTGTGGATTTGAACCAGTACATACAGATTATCATATCAACATGTTTGATTACTTGACAGACAGCCCCAGGAGATTATTTGCATTAAATTAGGAAAATAGAACTGTATAGAACTAACCCTAACCCTAACCCTAACCCTATCGCAAGTCTCATTGTAACATACACGCAACATGCTATATGAATCACATATATCTTTAGTAATACCAACCGATGTAGGGGTATGCAGTTGGAACAAGGACTAAATTTGTCAGGGTCTAGGAATGATCTTTCATAACTGACTTAGTTATATCTGAGATAATAGCTAATAAAGCTTGCTGTTTACCAGCTTGAGGAGAGACGCACCTGTCTCCACTACCTAAGAAAGATTTCACCGAGGCAGTAGTAGATCCATCACAAAGTAACACATTTTGATTATTCCTGTTGATGACAGGGACATTCAAAGTAGTCAGACGCATAAGCTGTGATTTTACGATTCCATGATTTTACGAACCCTGGAGAAGTGCTGAAGCAGAAGCAGAAGCAGTGACACACTCTCAGATTGAGTCGATGCCTTGGGAGGAGACAACCTCTGAAATCGATCTCCATGGCAATGGTATCCAGTACAGGAAATCCCACAAGTTCCAAGTCCAGGCTACAGAAGGAAACAAAGAAAAGGTCAGTTGAAAATATACTACACCGTGATCAAACATATACTGATTAATCCACGCACTTGCTGAACTGTAGAATATAGGTGTTCTTTTAGAGATATATATGTCCTAACCCTACTGAGCCTTGGACAATGAAGATGCCCCATACATGTTTCTCAGTGGATACGTTGACACTAATGGGTTAGTTGATATCACACTTACTCAGGCCTCAATTCCAAACTTGATAAAGACCAGGTTAATGTACCTTTATATGCCAACAGTGATGCCAATCTTCCAAGTAAATGAAGGAAAAATGACAAAGCTTATTGATTCAATTTAAGGCTTTCAGCATCTACTCCAGTTTAAGGTGAAACACAGTTATTGACCATGCTAGGACTGATCAGCCCAGCCAGGAACCCGATAGGGTATGAGGTCTATTATTTAGCAGACTACTGTGACTATGGGTCAACTCTACAAGACAAGGTCATCCAAATCTGCATAGTAGTTGGCAACTGGATGAGGCTTTGCCTGACTTTTTTCAGGCCATTGAGGATCTCACATCGTACAAAACTATTCAAATAGCCCAGCAGGCTGAAATCTTCAAATGGAACAAGTTTCTTCTCCTGATAGATGGAAACTTTCCCTGGCACCCCACACATCAGTCTGTCCAGACTGTTAAAACCAAAAGAACTGCAGATGTTGTAAAGCAGAAACAGCAATAGAAATTGCTGGAAAAGCTCAGTAGGCCTGGCAGCATCTGTGGAGAGAAGTAAGAGTTAACATTTCTCATCGAAATTGCGGAAAGGTCACTCGACCTCAAACATTAACTCTGATTTCTCTTCACAGACGTGGCCAGACCTGCTGAGCTTTTCCAGCAATTTCTATTTTTGTCTCTATCTAGATTGTTAATCCAAACTGGCTATAAATTGAAAGTAATGGAAAAAGGATACTGCCACAAGCATTATTTCTTGTTAACGGTGCGGTGGGAGCAGTTCCCATCAGAATACAAACTGACCAGCCATTAATGCAATGTGCTACATATGTAACAATAAGGAGACTTTCGAGCTGTCTGCATGAGCAACAGAACTGTCCCAACGGAGAAATAAAGTATCAAAAAACCTATCAGCTCAACCTATTAACTTCCAAGAAATAGAAGATGATGAAGATTGTGATACACCTTTCTCTGGGGAAGTTATCGAACCTTAAGATGATTTCTGGAACTCAGATGTTATTGTTAATACCATAAAGAATCATTTTTAAGTTGGTTACCAGGAACAGTGTGCCCATCCTTTCTGCAAAAGCTTCACCTTCTTTAAGCTTCTTACAGTGAGTGACCAGTGACATTCCAAACGAGGTGGTAATGAAAATTCATAATATATATTATAATTTGAGAACTTTGGTTCTAAAGTAGGGGAAAATGGATTACGTTGTTCAGTTTTGTCTTGTTTTCTAAAGGTCACAAAGCCATTTTGAATAGCAAATTCAAAATAGCATTTATAAGAGTTATGTGATTTAAACTAATTGACCATTAATCCACTTGGTAGGTAATTGCACATGTGTTTGCTGCTACCTGGAGAGTTACGGGGCAGAGGTGAGTATGGTGGGCCATACTCACCAAGGAGAAGGTGCTGGGGAAGCTGAAAGGTCTGAAGATGAATAAATCACCCAAACCAGATGGAGTACACCCCAGAGTTCTGAAGGAGATAGCTGTGGTGATTGTAGAGCTATTGGTGGTGATTTTTCAGTAATCACTGGAGTCCCAGAGGACTGGAAAATGGCTAATGTAACACTTGTGTTTAACAAGGGAGGGAGGCAGAAGACAGGAAACTATAGGCTAGTTGGCTGATCAGTCACTGGTAAGAACTTAGAGTCCATTATTAAGCATGAGGTTGTGGAGTACTTAGAATTGCAAAGCAAAATAGAATTGAATCAACTCGTCTTCACCAAGGGGAGGACATGCCTGACAAATGTGTTTGAATTCTTGGAGAAGGTAGTAAGTAAGTTGGACAAAAGAGAGCTAGTGGACATGATCTATTTGGATTTCCAAAAGGCCTTTGACAAGCTCTGCATAGGACGTTGCTAAATAAGATCAGAGCCCATGCTTTTAGGGGCAAGGTATTGAAATGTATAGAGGATTGGCTCACTGGCAGAAGTCAGACCATAAAAATAAAGGGATCTTTTTCAGCATGGCAGCCGGTGAACAGTGGTGTCCAGCAAGGGTCAGTATTGAGACCACAGCTATCCACATTATACATTAAAGATCTGGTCAAGGAACTGAGGGCATTATTGCTAGATTTGCAGATGACACAAAGATAGGTGAGGGACAGTTAGCGTTGAGAAAACGGGGAGTCTGCAGAAGTACTTGGACAGGCTAGGAGAGTGGGCAAAGAAGTGGCAGATGGAATACTATGTGGGAACATGCAATGTTATGCACTTTAGTAGGAAGAATAGAGGAGTAGACTATTTTCTAAATGGAGAAAGGCTTCAGAAATCTGAAACACAAAGGTAGTTAGGAGTCGTAGTTCAGGATTCTTTCAAGGTTAACATGCAGGATCAGTTTGCAGTTAGGAAGGCACGCACAATGTTAGCATTCATTTCAAGAGGGCTAAAATACAAGAGCAGAGATGTGCTGCTGAGGCTGTATAAGACTCTGGTCTGAACACGTTTGGAATATTGTGAGCAGTTCTATTCCCCTCAGGAAGGATGCGCTAGTCTTGAAGGAGGGCTAGAGAGGGTTTACAAGAGTGATAACAGGGTTGAAAGGCTTGTCATATGACGAACAGTTCAGGATTCTATGCCTGTAGTCAATTAAGTTTAGAAGGATGAGGGGGGCTCTGACTAAACTTACAGAATGCTGAGAGGCCTGGATAGAGTGGATGTAGAGATGTTTCCACTCGTAAGAGAGGCTAGAACACAACTGCACAGTCTCAGAGTGAAGGTATGATCCTTTAGAACTGAGATAAGGAGCAATTTCTTCAGCCAAAGGGTGGTTAACTGGTGGAACTCATTTCTGTAGAGGACTGTAAGGCCAAATCATTAAGTGTATTTAAGATAGAGATAGATAGGTTCTTGGTTAGTAAGGGGATCAAAGGTTACGGGGAGAAGGCAGGAGAATTGGGGTTAATGAATAGAATAATAATTGCAAAAGAAACCAGGAAGGCTATCTTTAATGCTGGCGAGAGGCTAAAGCTAGAATAAAGAAGGTTAAGAGGAAGCATAAGGGAAGGATGGCAGGCTGCGCTAAAACAAATAGTAAAACGCTTTTAAAACTTATTAATAGTAAAAGATTAGTGAAGGATAGATTGTGGCCCATAAAAGAAAACATGCAGGGTAAGCTGCTTACTGAAACAAAGGCAGTGGCAGAGGTCCTAAATGGCTACTTTGCTTCTGAATTTATCAAATTATAACATGGTGACAATGGCCCAGTTGGAAGTGTCTGTGTTGAACAACAAATCAGCAGTACAGATATAAATAAACAGGTGCTAAAATGGCTGGCAGCACTCCAGGTAGAGAAGTCGCCAGGCCTGTTTACGATGCATCACAGATTGCTGCTAGAGGTAAAGGAGCAAATTGTGGAATTTTTCTCAGGAATTTTTCGAGCCTCTCTGAGGACAGGATTACCCCTGGGAAATTGAAGGATTGCAAATGTGAAACTCTTGTTTAAGAAAGGGGAAAAGGATAACGCAGGAAACTACAGACCTGTTAGCTTGATATCAATAGTGGGAAAAATTATGTGGAGGCATTAGTAAGGGATGTGGTAAATATACACTTAGAGAAAAATAAGTTAATACTTGAGAGTAAACATAGTTTTGTCAAGGGCAGGTTTAACCGAGTTCTTTGATGAGTTGACAGACAGTAGATGAGCATTGTGCTGTGGATATTGTATTTTTGGACTTTCAGAAAGCATTTGATATGGTGCCAAATGGCAGGTTGGTGAACAAATTGGAAATCTTTGGGATTGGTGGGTCTGTGGCATCATGGATTAGAAATTGGCTAAAAGATAGCAAACACAGGGTAGATACAAATGGGCATTTCCAGAATGGAGATGGGTTGAAAGCTGTGTTCAGCAGGGCTCAGTGTTGGGACTCTTGCTTTTTTGATTAACTGATTTTTTGATGAGTATTGACGGCATAATCTCTAAATTTGCAGATGCTACTAAACTAGGGAGAATACTGAATTGTGAGGATGATGCTGAGTGATGCCAGAGGGACACTGACAAGTTGGCCAAATGGCAGATTGACCTGGCAGATTAATTTCAATGCAGGTACGTGAGGTAATACATTTTAGTAGAAGAAACCTGGAGAGACAATACAAGCTGAATGGTACAACTTCCAGGGGAGTACAGGAGCAGAAGTTCCTCGGGGTTCACGAACATAATTCTCTGAAGATGGCCAGGCATGTTGAAACAGTTGTTGAGACGGCTTATAGGATCTTTTGGTTTATAGATAGAGGCAGAGTATAAAAGCAAGGAAGGTCTGCTACACTTTTACAAGTCACTGGTTAGATTACATTCGAGTATTATTTTCAGTTCTGGGCACATTATTTAAGGAAGGATGTTGAATATAAGATTTGGGATGTCATGTTGTGGCTGTAACAGACTTTGTTTAGGTCACGTTTAGAATACTGCTTTCCCTTCGAGTCTCCCTGCGATAGGAAAGATGTTGTGTAACTTGAAAATGTTCAGTAAAGATTTACAAGGATGTTGCTGGGATTGGAGGGTTTGAGCTATAGGGAGAGGCTGAATAGGCTCGGGCTATTTTCCCGGGAGGCTGAGGAGTGACCTTATAGAGGTTTATAAAATCATGAGGGGCATGGATAGGGTGAATCTCCAAGGCCTGTTTCTCAGGGTAAGGGAGTGCAAAATTTGAGGACATAGGTTTAAGTTGAGAGGAGAAAGATTTAAAAAGGATCTAAAAGGTAACTTTAGTACACAGGGTGTGCTGTGTGTGTGAAATGAGCTGCCAGAGGAGGTGGTGGAGGTGGTATAATTCCAACATTTAAAAGGTATCTGCATTGGTATATGAATAGGAAAGGTTTAGAGGGATGCTAGCAAATGGGTCTAGATTAATTTAGAGATAGTAGGAACTGCTGATGCTGGAGTCTGAGATAACACGGTGTGGAGCTGGATAAACACAGCAGGCCAGGCAGCATCAGAGGAGCAGGAAAGCTAACGTTTCGGGTCTGGACCCTTCTTCAGAAAAAAGGGTTCAGACCCGAAAAATCAGCTTTCCTGCTCCTCTGATGCTGCCTGGACTGCTGTGTTTATCCAGCTCCACACCGAGTTATCTAGATTAATTTAGCATACCTAGATAGCTAGTCAGCATGGACAAGTTGGACCGAAGGATCTGTTCCCATGCTGTACATATCTATGACTCTATAACTCTAAGAGTCCAAAAGAGATTTACTAGATTGATACCAGGAATTAGGGATTTTAGATACAAGGAAAGATTAGAGAGATTGGGCTTGTTCTCCCTGAAGCAGAGAGGATTAAGAGGTGACCACATTGAGGTGTTCAAAATTATGAATGCTTTCGACAGGGTAAAGAAGGGTATTCTGTTCCCACGAGTTGGTATGTCAGTAACTATGGGACACAATTACAAGATTGTGAGCAAGACATTCAGGAGTGGGAGGGACAGAAACCTTTTTACTCAGAGAATTGTTAGGATTTGGAATGTTCTACCTGGGAGGGTATTGGAGCCACATTCCGCAGGAGGTTTAGAAAGAGTGCTGGATCTGTATTTGAATGTGATGAATTTAGAGGGGTACGGAGATAGGGCTGGAGAATGGTGCTAGCTGGGTGGCTCTTTCAGGAGCCAATACACCAACAATGGGTCGAATGGCCTGCTTCTGTACTCGAAAATATTATCATTCTATGATCCTAAGCTTTAGCAACTTTGGGAATAAGATTGGATGCTTTAATAGTAGTGGCAAGTGTCTTCCTGTCCATTTTTTCTTTGTCCTGTCCATTCAGCTAGTATCCTGAATTCTTGTCTCCTGCTGATTCTTGAAGTGGAAGCATGGAGTTAAAAGGAAAATACCTAATTCTCTGGCTGTTGTACACACTCCTCAATAATTATAGGTTATATTAGTAGCATTTGTAAATCAGAAACCCGTTAGATAATGTCAGTTGGCTGAGCAGACTTTAGACAATTTTCTATTACCCCCGATTGCTGATGCACATTTTCAACCTTACTCTCAGTAAGGTTCAAGAATTCATGTAAATGTAGTTTTATGAATACTAGGTGGGCTGTTAGGCAGAGATTCCACTGCTCAGCTTGAAACACTGTAGAAGATCTATATGTGTTAACTTGTCCAAATTTCTTACAGCAACTTTTCAGTCCAATTTCCTTCTTATTCACTTTTTTTAATCTTTCAGCATGTTTTCATTGCACCAGCTGTACATCTGGCTGCCTAAGCACCAAGTACAGGAATTTCCTCCCTAAACCTCTCTGTCCCTGTAACTCCGTCTCTTTCTCTCTCTCTGCTCAGTCATCAGTTTGTTTCTTTGCTAGATTTCATGTTTTTAAAGGAGTTAACTGAAGTGCACACAGCAACTTTTTACAAATGGTAAGATAATGAAACAACAATTGGAAAAAGGAGTGTTATTTAATATAAGGGAGTCCTTTGATCCAACTTTCAGATCAATGACAATTACGGCAACCCATGTACCCAGAGAAATTCACCCCAACTTGACTCACATCAATTTTCTTCTTTTATGGCTGTCCCTCAGGGTCAAAGATGACTTTTTCCACTCTAGGTAAATGGGTTCTATGGTGGCTGAATAATCCAATGCTGGAGCTGCAGACTTTGCCACAGGTGGTGTTCGAGGGCAGCATGCTCTATATTCTGTATAGTCTTTCCACTGCTTATGTCAACTTCCTTGTACTTACCTCAGTGACACTCAAAGTGGTTGGCACCTTGGTCGATGCTTCTTCTTCAGTTGGTACATTCCAGAGCAATCAATTCCAATGTGTTGGTGGGCTCGTTGCATTTGTTTCAGGAAGCTTTCAGGGTATAATTGTAATATTTCCTTTGCCCTCGTTAAATCCCTGGAGAGTTATCACCAGTGCTGCCTTCACAAAATCTTGCAAATGCCCAGGCAGGATAAGTGTACCCCAATGTGAGCTTCCTCTCCCAGGCCAATATCACCAGTATCGAGAAACTGGTCATGAACAATCAACTCAATGGGTGGATCACATTGTCCATATGCCTGATAAAAGACGCTCTATACACGTGTTCATTTCTAAGTTCTGCAACAGTTACACCTATACATAGGTGTCAAATAAAGCAGTTGAGATTTCCATAGCATTTTTACCACCAGTTTCTCAAGCGACCCTGAAACTATGTACAGGTGAGGGATTGATCACTTGCAGGGATCCTTACTTGCAGTTGCGGAAAGCTGGTAGCATTTCTGGGAAAGTTGCATTCAGCACTCTCACGTGTTTTGAACCCTAAAGGTTCATTTCCTTGATGCTTCAGACACTGTAAGAGTCTCCTCACTGCAGCTAAAAACTCTTACTCTGCAGGGCTCCTGATATAATGCTTTGCCTTTAAGAGCTACTCTGTGAGAACAGGAGCTGTGGCATTTCTGACCAGGCCAAGAGTAGAAGGCTGAGTGGGGGCAGGAGGAATCACTTCTCTCACATTAGAATTGCCAGACTCATCAAAATCCTTCTAGTGCTCCACACACCTCACCAAAACCAAAATATAAAATTGGAGAAGAACTCAGCTTGCCTTGTAGGGCCATGAAGCCCTCGTGCTATGTGTATAGCCACTAGTGATCCACAATGCAGCATACACATACATACATGCAAAATTTGAGTTGAAGAGAAGACTAGCTGGCCCATCAGGCCTACTCCACACACACTACATTGGGGAAAAATTCATGGTCATCAGCCAGGCAAGTCCGTGGAACAGAATTTAACGATTCCTCGACCCAGAGGTTTCCAGGCATGGAGGGCATTAAAAATTTCCATTTGACCTTCGTGTTGCCCTCCTGCCTGCTTCAGGCTTGTCTGCCATTTTAGGTAAGGCACCTAATGCCTGGGCTGGCTCACTTGCTCTTGCCACAATTGAGGGCATTACGTGGCCAAAAAGGGCTACTTTCCATTCAGAGATAAAAGGTACTGCAGATGCTGGAGAATCCGAGATAACAAGGTGTGGGGCTGGATGAACACAGCAGGCCAAGCAGCATCATAGGAGCAGGAAAACTTGACGTTTCGGGCCTAGACCCTTCATCAGAAAACTTTCCATTCAGCCTCCCGCAAAGACCCTTTTCTACATCTAGTTCCCCATTGCAGTATTCCCCCCAACATGCACCCAGTTACCACTCCATCAAGGTGCTCCCTCACCTCTGGCTTGTCCATCAAGACTGCCATTGTGCTCTCTCTACCTCTGAAAAGTCATCTCCACTTGATACCATGAGACACCTTCAGTTACCTGATCCTGGATTCTGGAAACTAGAATCTAGGCATTGGAACAAGAAAACACATCATTTGGAAAATGCAAGAGATAACAAGGTGTAAAGCTGGATGAACACAGCAGGTCAAGCAGCATCACAGAAGTAGGAAGGCTGACGTTTCAGGCCTAGACCCTTCTTCAGAAAATCATTTGGAAAATGCAGACCATTGAAATTTTTTTTAGCCTGTGGAGGTCCATATTCCATTTCTGCATCATTATTTCAGGGCGAACGGAGCTCTGATTCTTCACAAAACCTTACAAAATCTCTCATGTAAGACATGCTCTGCAAGAATAATGGAGGAATGTCAGCTTATTATGAATGAAAAGAAAGCAAGACTTGCATTAATATAGCACTTTGCATGACCACTGCATATCTGAAAGTGCTTTACGGCCAATGAAGTATTTTTGAAGAGTGATCCAAACTCAAAACGTTGCTTGCACTTTCTCCATGGGTGCAGCCTGACCTGCTGTGATTTCCAGCACTTTTTGTTTCCAGTACTTTTGAATATTGTTTCAATGCAAAATGTTCCATATTATAAATGAATAAGGATAAAATAATATCATTGCAATTTTCTTAGTTCACAATGTTTTTACTAAAACATATGTTAACTACAATTTTATCCTTTAACAGGTTCTTGAGATTTTTAGACATCAAGAACATTGTCTTCTCCTACTGTTTACTTGATTTTTTTTTGACACATTAACATTTGATGATATCATATTTTACTTGAAGATTACACCCGCTGTTAATTTTAAATAAGAATAGCCTGAAATATCAACATTTCAGAATAAGTCTACCTCAACACACCACACAAATAATGCTTATTGCTTTTCAACCTAAGTACAAATGAAAATTTTGAACATGCAAAATTTTTAACGGTAGTCAAACTTAATTTCTATTTAAATTTGGAAATGTCTATTAACAAGTTACAATGTTGTGAAGGAACCTAACTTTCAGTATTTATGTCATTTATATTTGCATTAATTAACAGGCTAAGCTAAACACTGGAAAATGGGATAGGTAATTATGTGAAAATCTTTCTACCAAAAGATACAGATGTAGATATAAAGCTATAGTTATTCGAGGACAAATGTTTCTAGTGTCTATAATGTTGGCCTAGGAGTATGGTCCTTACTTAGGGCCTGGCCTGAGAGAGGTCCAGGGTCCAAATCCTGGATAAGTTTTGATTGTTTGATGTTCCTAAGGCATACAAGTCTATGGGCCAAGTGCCAGAAATTGAGATTAAAATAGTTAAGTGGTTGTTTTTGACAGGTGCGGAATCAGTGGGCTGAAGGGCCTTTTTCTGAACTGTAAACCTCTATGATTAAACTGCTCCCATTTGTTGTCTATTCTTTACTTTTGTCATAACTTCTCTCAGTCATTCTCCAAGTGAGCAGCGAATAAAAATAATAAATTGAATGAAGTGCAAGTAAATCGATAATTAAACTGTTTGAGGGCTTGGATCCCTGGACCCGATCAGTTGTTTCCCCGAATCTTGTGAGAAGCTAGGGAGGAGACTTCTGGGCCCCTTGCTGAAATATTTGTATCATTGATAGCCATAGGTGAGGTGCCGGCATACTGGAGATCGGCTAACGTGGTGCCATTATTTAAGAAAGGCTGTGAGGAAAAGCCAGGAAACTCTAGGATGCTGAGCATTCTGTCAGTGGTGGGAAAGTTGTTGGAGAGGATTCTGGGAGACAGGATTTGCACGCATTTGGAAAGGACTGATTAGGAATAGTCAGCATGGCTTTGATCCATAGAATCAATAGAATCTCTACAGTGTGGAAACAGGCCCTTCGACCCAACAAGTCCACACTGACCCTCAGAGCATCCCACCCAGACCCATTCCCCAAACCCACCTAATCTACACATCCCTGAACACTACGGTCAATTTAGCATGGCCAATTCACCTATCCTGCACATCATTGGATTGTGGGAGGAAACCAGAGCACCTGGAGGAAACCCACACAGACACGGGGAGAATGTGTAAACTCCACACAGACAGTTGCCTGACGGGAAATTGAACCCAGGCCCCTGGCGCTGTGAGGCAGCAATGCTTTTTGGGTTTCAACCCAACTAACCAATTCAACTAACCACTGAGCCATTGTGCTGCCTACTGCTTTGTACT
This sequence comes from Ginglymostoma cirratum, assembly GCA_024137785.1. Classification (NCBI taxonomy): domain Eukaryota; kingdom Metazoa; phylum Chordata; class Chondrichthyes; order Orectolobiformes; family Ginglymostomatidae; genus Ginglymostoma; species Ginglymostoma cirratum. Next base: position 31,161,684 of record JAHRHZ010000248.1, on the reverse strand, counting down.
TGGGAAATCAAATCTCATTAATGTGGTCAAGCTTTTTGAAGAGGTGACAAAGAAGATTGATGAAGGCAGAGCAGTAGACGTTGTCTATATGGACTTCAGCAAAGCATTTTGATAATGATCCACATCATAGACTGGTTAGCAAGGTTAGATCACATGGGATCCAGAGTGAGTTAGCCAGTTCGACACAAAATTAGCTTGAAGGTAGGAAACAGAGGATGGTGGTAGAGGGATGTGTTTCAGAGTGGAGGCCTGTGACCAGTAGTGTGCTGGGTCCTTTGCTTTTCATAATTTATACAAATGATTTGGATGTGAATATAGGAGGTACGGTTAGTAAGTTTACAGATGACACCAAAATAGATGGAATCGTGGACAGTGAAAAAGATTATCTCAGAGGAAAACAGGACCTTGATCAGATGGGCCAATGGGTTTAGGAGTGGAAGGTAGAGTTTAATGTAGATAAATGTGGTAGATAATGTGGATAAACATTTTGGTAAGGCAATCCAGGCAGTAAATGGTAGAGAGTGTTGCCAAACAAAGGGACTTAGGGATGCTGTTGCTTATATCCTTAAAAATGGAATCACAGGTGGACAGAATGGTGAAGAAGGTGTTTGGCATGATTGCCTTCATTGCTCAGTGAATATAGGAGTTGGGATGTCATGTGGTTATACAGCGCATTGGTGATCCTGGTTTGGGATGCTGCAATTCTGGTTGCAATTCTATAGGAAGGAAGTTGTTAAACATAAGAGGATGCAGAAAAGATTTACAAAGATATTGCCTGGACTGGAGGGTTTGAGTTACAAGAAGGGACTGAATAGGCTGAGGCTTTTCTCCCTAGAAACTAGAAAGGCTCATAGAGGTGTATAAAATCATGAGGGGCATAGATGGAGTGAATAGCCAAGGTCTTTTTCCTAGGTGGGGGAGTCTAAACTAGAGGACATAGGTTTAAGGTGAGAGGGGAAAGATTTAAAAAGGACCTGAGGGGTAACTTTTTCACATGTTTGGAATGAACTGCCAGAGGAGGTGGTGGAGGTGGGTATATTACACCAGTTAAAATGTGTCTGGATGGGTACATGAATAGAAAGAGTTTTGAGCGATATGGGCCAAATGTTGGCAAATGGGTCTAAGTCACTTTGGGATGTCTTGTCACTGTCGATGAGTTGGATTGAAGGGTCTGTTTTCTTGCTGTATAATTCTATGACTTTATGACTAAGAAGGTTTAAAAACAAAACAGGTGGTGTAGCTGCTTTGTCATTTGCATGGGATGTGCCACGCGAAGGGGAGTGTGTGATTGTGGAGTAAACATCACAGAGGGAGCAGTTCTTTCAAAACGCGAAACAGGGGGATTATGTGGAGAATGAAAATGGCCAAAGAACCCAAATGAACTTTACCGACCCCATTATCAGTTTTTCTGAAGCTGCTGAGACTTGACCGGTTGTCAGACAGGAAGATAGATGGCAGGAGGCCACTCTTCTGAGGACAGTTACAACCATTTGTGAAAGGCACTTGTTAGCATTCAGAATTTTGTGTGGAGGTTTATGGAGGTGGATTTGATCAGGTATTAAAGCTAGAGGGAGAGGGAGGCTACAATAGCTGGAGAAGGAAGAAAGATAGCAGTTGGCTTGATTGAGGACCCGACAGGCAAATTCTTGACCTTCCTGTGTGTTACATATGGAAGCAGCAGCTCCTGTTTGCCTCTCGCTGCCAGGTTTCCTGACCCCTTTGAAACCCAAATAGCACCAATGCATGTTAAATCAGGCTCCCACTTGCCCTGTGGGAGCTGGAGTTAAAGTCCTAAGGATGTATAAGGACACTTTTTTAAGATGGTTCCTTCTCATGTAGCATGATAGGAATAAAGATGCAGCAAAAGTTTACTTGGCTGTTCCCCAGGTGCCAAAGAATCAAACAGCACAAGAAATTTTAGAATGGGTTATTAGGCTCATTAGCTCATCTCTTTAAAAGATTAACCTTGCATACCCTCAGTGCCATATAGTCATTTCATGCTATGAGAGACTGGATGTGTGATCTCCTGCACCAAATCATTCTCAGTTCAAGCACTGAGCATGGATCAACTTAAAATGATGAGCTGCAGAGCCTCTCATTCCTCTAACCAATGTGCTTTGCTTTCACTTAACAAGAAACTTAATGTATTTGACTTCATAATATTGACACCTTTATTTTCAGCACTTGATATAATCAAACAACTTTAAGGCAAACAATTCATTATCAAAAGGTATGCCTAGTGGTTTGGAGAATAGAGCAAGCAAATAGACAAATATAAACAAAAGTTGCAAAGTTGTGCATTATTACTGTTATCTCTCCACAAAAAGTAATTCCTGTAAGGGGCTGGGAAGGAGCAGTGTGTAAAAATTAGACAGCTCATTCATTAGGGGCATTGAAAGTACAGCTAATAGATATTATAAACTATATCTGTCTACATTAGTTAGTTTGATGCCTTCAAGGCAAGCTGCAAATCTGATATGGTTGCTGTGGTCTGCAGTAATAGTAATTCTTTTATCATGATTCAGCAGAGAGGATATCCAGAATAAAGTAAATAAATGGTTGCAATAATAAAACAGAAGTGATTATATATAATGATTTCTTGGATTCTACATGAAATATCTAAATAAAATGTACATAAAAGGCATTAAACTAAGTTCCTTTCAGGCCTTGATGCTTAATATATGATCTTCCACTGGTCAGTCTCTAGTGAAATAAAATAAAGACTCATAACTGTCAAATAGATACTGAAGAAAACAACATAGAAAAATTAGCTTTGGTCAAAATACTATTCCTAGTCAAAATAATTACATCTTACAGAGTGAGGAAACTGGTTTCCAAAACTATGCTGTTGCTGATTTAATAAGCCTTTTTTAAGTTTCGAGTCAATGATACCATTGCAGCAGTAGACCCTTTTGAGGAAGGGTCACCGGACCTGAAAGGTTAACACTGATTTTTTTAATCACAGATGCTGCCAGACCTGCTGAGCTTTTCCAGCAACTTCTGTTTCTGTTCCGTTGTAGCAGCAGGCTGGTTTTGCTGGTCTTTTAATTTTTGTTTAAAGTAATCAAAATCAGAAGCAACTTTGAGATATGAAAGTATTAACGAATAATTGAGAAACTGAACTGTGAAGACAGAATTGAACCACGTGTTTTGCATCAATGTTAAATAGCAGAAACTTTTTACCAACCCAAACTGTTTAATGTTGACTTATACAGAGTCAAATAATCAAATTTAGGAAAGCTGTGTAAAGAGATAATCATATATTGCTTCAGTGCAAAACTGAGACTAAAACTACCCAAAGGATTTCCTGGGAGTTTTTTTTTAAGCTTCACCTTTAACTTCTTTTGTGTCAGCAAAAGAGAAAAACAGCTTTTTTATGTTTTTCCACATTAAAATTAAACTGTAATTTCAATGTCAGTGCACTTGGCTCTGCTTTCCAGCATGGTATAAAGAAAGGAGATAGGATTTTCCAAACTCATGTCATTCTGAAGAGACATTGCTATTCAACTAATACTTGTAAGATCATTACAATCAGATCTTTTCTTAAGGGATTGCATCACATATCTGCCTATGCTGCAGTATAATTAATAATAATAATGTTATTAAAAGCTATCAGGCCAAACAAGATCACTTGCTGAACTCTAACAAACTCACTTCCTTAACTATCTATCCATTCCTATGGCATCCCTCTCACTCAATTCTAGGCCAGTCCTCCTACTCACTCATCCTGAAAGAACTTGCCACCCACTGATCATCTGCTGAAAGACCAGCATCCCTGGCACCAGTACTATATTTACAAAGCTGCCATGCACTAAGTCAAGCAGTGGGGATAATGAAGATGCGATGGGCAGTCATTCTGAAGATGTCGGAGAAGGGGATAATTGTTCAGTGATTCTCTGACTGAGAGGTACTCGTGGACAGGACAGAGCAGAAGAGGAGTGCTTTTCCTGAAGGACCAGTAGACAAGGCCACACCACCAACTCTGGTAACCTGAACCGAGATGTCCACCCAGGTCAGTACCGTCTCCACGGTCTGGAGAAACAGCAGCCGAGCTATAAGAAGATCAATGATCTTCTCCACTCTAAAACAGTAAGTGCCATGTTCTTCTCTCTGCTTACCTCACACTCAGTCTACCTCTGCTACTGCACCCATCTCCCATCGAGCCTCATGCTCTCTACCAATCTCACCACTGGCTGTAATATCTTTCCTCACTCTCTCTCATGCCCTTCCAAACCCCTGACATTACTAACCCTGAATGGTCTCTGCATTGCCTATTCACTCCTTTGAAACACCGCAGCGTCTCATCACCACCTTCACCAGCTCTGGCAGCTGTGGCACTCACTACTGTCTCCCTTTCTCTCATTCCAGGAGAAGACAGCCCAAATGGGGCCAGAATGATCCATACAAATGGAGAGGTACCTGACATCAGGCTCCTCACCTACAAAGAGGAGAAAATCCTATCCTTTGCAGGGGAAGATGAGGCAACTCATGCATGGATGCCAAGACATCCAAATCCCTCTAAGCGAGTAAGTATGATGCTTCATTCTACTGCAACTCTCACATTACTCCCACTGTTAGTGTCATTCATTGCACACCAATTCTAACCATTGGCTATGGAGACTTTTCTCCTTAGTGTCTAGAGGGCACCCGCGAAATGGTGGAGAAATGTGCTACCCTGTCTGAAGGCACTTCCTTGACTCAGACTCAGAGGAGCATTGGCAGGGCTGCCTCTTGCATTCCTACAAGGTCAGATACTGACACCTCTGTAGGAAGACCACATTTAGGAAGCACCAGCTAGTGAGAACCTCACTGCAGAAGGTCCTCAGATAGCTGAGGAAGGAACACCCCAGGCCACTTGCATTCAGAGGCCTGTCAGAGACCAGGCACCTGCTCATCCCCAGGCAGGAGAGGACCTGTAAGGCAGGGAATTCTTCCACGTGCATAGGGAGGACCAGGAGCAGCAGACAGCATTATAGAAAGCCATGACCTTTATAGCCCAGAGGCGGCAGGAGTGCAGCTAAGCAATAGAGACCTTGCTGCCTCCAGCAGGGGATTACATTGCTGTCTCCATGGACAAGTTGGCAGTTTCCTTGGAGACGGCAGCCCAGTATCCTACTGGAGACATGAACAGACTTACACTCCTTCACCTAACCACTGGTCCTCAGTATCAAAGGCATACTGATGGGGCTGGGAAGAGCCTGGTACGCACCATAGGTGCCAGTTCTTCTCAAGAAGATAGGCTGTGCCAGGAGGCACCCAATCAGAGGATGAAGCAGACATGGACCCTCGGAAGCCTCCTCTACTGATATCCAGAGCTGTCCATGCTCTATACTTTCACCTTGCATGCCTCTCTTCAACACTTGGAATTTCAAGACAAGGCAGGTCCACACTCCTGGCAAGAAGACCCTTAGTATGTTGGACTTGTTCAGGCACCAATGCCCCTGGGGTCACCTGACGAAACCTCCAGGACTAATGGGCTGCACAGTTAAGCAGATTCCTTCCATCCCAGCTGTGAAACTTGGGGCAACATTGAGACACAGTGAGAAGGAAATAAAAGTTTTTTTAAAAAGGCCTTGAAATGGCACTTTGATGGCACAGGTAATAGCCAACTAGATATAAAGTATCTCTTTTGCATAAATTCTATTGACTTTGCAATACTCCTGTTTGTTTGAGCTGCTGTGTAGCTCTGAATATAACTGTAAGTATGATGCTAATGTCATAACCATATAGGATGTACCATGGATGCCTATGTCTATGTGATACAATGTATTTGTTGAGAGCCTAGCGGAGCCTGTGGAAGCAAGTTGAATATGATGTGTATTGAATGGGGGGTTCTGCTGGCATTCTTGCTCCTCCTGGTAAAATATCCCTATTCTTTCTCTGTCCTCTGTCCAAGAGTGCTGGTGTGAATGAAGTGGTCAATGATGTGTAGGCTACGGAGGTGTGCAGCAAACAGGGAGCCAATGCATTCTGATGGCCGGGAATAAGGGGGCCTGCAGGTCTGTTATCGTATACAGTGTGTGTCTATCTACATTGTTATTGCCCTTTAAATATCATCTCATCAATGGGTCCTGCAACACCCTGCTTCACAGGTCATGACACTAATTAAAACAAAAACAGAAATTGCTGGAAAATCTCAGCAGGTCTGGCAGGATCTGTGGGAAGAAATCAGAGTTAATGTTTTGGGTTCGGTGACCCTTCTTCAGAAGGAATTTGAAGTTCTGAAGACACTTAACTGTTGGGGTGGAATTACTAAATAAATCACTTGACACCCGGAGCCCACTTCCAGCATCAAAGAGTTTATTGATGTTATGCTGATGGGATGAAACCTCTGTGGGTCCAGAAGCTTCTTCCCTGAACAAAGGAAAGACATAAATTTCTACACATTTGTTTTCAGTCTGCCTATGACAATTACAAACTAATCATATTATTAATTGATTAATGCACATCCAATTAAGTTAATTATGTGGCTGCATGGACAATAATGGATAGCTCTAAGAGCAAACTGAATTTTTCCCATGATCTCTCAATGTTTACCAGATCCCCTTATCACTTATCCTTGGGCTTTCACAATGCATTTCATTCAATCACATTCCAATAAGTGTTATGCACTCGTTTGTCAATTCTCCCTGTGAAAAGGATGGGGGATTCTCCCTACTGCCTAAGGCTGTCCATCCATAGAATTGAGTTAAATCTCTTAATGTTAGTTCGTTGATTGCTAACAATCTTCTTTGGCCATTTTTATGTCTATTGAAAACCATGGTAACTATTTTACATGAACTAAGAACTATGGGTAGCCTTAATACATATAAAGGAAAAGGAAGAATGAGAGGGTCAACAATGAGAGACAAGTTTATGTCTGGGGGACAAATGTAAAGTTACTGTTATAAACTTTCAGAATGACAGTCGTCCCTTTATCTAAATTTATTTCTCACTTTTTTTTTGTGTTTGCTCTAACATACCCCACCCACTCCAGCTGTGGTCGCAGCCATTTTCTGTCCCATTGTCTTAGCAGGTTATGGCAAAATTTCTTCAATGGCTGGCATGGGAGGAGAGTGAGGTCTGTCCAAAGCCTTATTGAGATCCTTTGGATCGATGCAGTTGCCTAACTGATAGTAAGCTGCTATTCCAGTCTGTAGGCGCTGCCATTTTCTGGTTACTCCTATCTTTTCCACTTCTTCCAACTTTTCTTTCAGACTGGATATCGCAGTCTCTCTTTGGCAGATTCTGGGTTGGTCACGTACTCTCATTTATCTTGAGATGATATTCATGAGGAACCCAAGCAAGCCTTGAACGGATACCTTTGTCATCTGGCTAGATATGTTCAGCAGTCAACTGGTTAGTAGCTTAGTGTTAAAACATTGCAGATCTCTTCTGGCGCATGGTTTACCAATCCAAAAAAGATTTGTTTCAACTGAGATGAATAGATCTTGCTGAGCATCTACCCTCTGAAACTCCAGATCTTCATTCTTCCCATCACATTGGCTCTCAACATTTTTCTGTCCTCTTGCAATGAATATTATTCTATCATATAGTTAACACAGTGTGGAGCTGGAGGAACACAGCAGGTCAGGCAGCATCAGGGGAGCAGGAAAGTCAATGTTCTGGGTCAGGACCTGTCAACTGTCCAACTTGTCTGATGCTGCCAGACCTGCTGAGTTCCTTCAGTTCCATACTGTGTTGACTCTGACTCCAGCAAATGCAGTTCTTGGTATCTTCGAGTGTCTTATCCCATCATATAGTCTCATCCTTACCTCTGATAGCTTCATTTTTGGGCACCATATTAAACATCTTCACAAAGGTCTGTAAAGCTTCTGGTGTTGCACAAAGCACGAGGGTTTAGAATCACAGAGTCATAGAGTTATACAGCACTGAATCAGACTCTTCAGTCCAACTCGTCCACACCTACCAGATATCCTAAACTGATCTATTCCCATTTGCCAGTATTTGGCCCATATGCCTTTAAACACTTCCTCTTCATGTACACATCCAGGTGCCTTTTAATTGTTACAATTGTACCAGCCTCCAGCATTTCCTCTGGCAGCTCATTCCATACACGCACCAACCTCTGCATGAAAATGTTGCCTCTCAGGTCCTTTTCAAATTTTTCCCCTCTAACCTTAAACCTATGCTCTTAAGTTTTGGACTCCCCTACTCTAGGAAAAAGACCTTGGCTATGCACATTATACATGCCGCTCATGATTTTATAAATTTCTATAAGGTCACCCTTCAGCATCCGATACACTAGGGAAAACAGCCCCAGACTACTCAGCTCAAAACCTCCAGCTCCGGCAACACCCTTGTAAATCTTTCCTGAAGCCTTTCAAGTTGGACAACATCTTTCCTGTAGCAGGGCAATCAGACTGAATGCAGAATTCTGAAAGTGGCCTAACCAATCTCCTGTACAGCCACAACATGACATCCCAACTCTCATACTTAATGCAGTGACTAATGAAGGCAAGGGTGCTAAATATCGTCACCACTCTGTCTACCTGCAACTCCACTTTATCTGACACCACTTTTGCTTGATGGTTTGTTTCTACAGTCATCAATGTAACAGTCACAAACGATTTATCACCTTTACAGTGGATGAAACTGACCTTTTGTTTGGTATAAAGTGACTTGTCAGATTCATCCGCTGCCATCTCTCCTGTGGTTACATTCGCAGGCTGCTTTGTTTCTTTCTAGCTGAATACTTCTATGAAAAGTAATTTAGTTGCTTGCAGTTAGAGGACAACTTTCTCATGCTAAAAATGCTTACTTTTCTTTTACATGACATCTTCCACATCCTGCTCTCTGGCCTAAAACATTCTGCTGGCTCCTCTGCAGAAATTTCTTCCTTTATTCCAATATGTTGTTCTTATTCAACCAGGAATGCCTCTCAGTGTAATACAAAGCCTTATCATGTTGTCATGCATTCTACTTGATTGACAACCTCCCAGAGTTTCTGCACATCTCGGTCGCATTCTTGAAGCAGGTTTCTTGTTTGTCAGTCCAGAGCTTCCCTGTACACTTCCTACGAATTGCTGCGGTGATGGTAGACAGAGACAAGCCAGGTCCATGCATTGCCAAGACAGGACTGGAGGTCCTGATGGATAGGGTAATGAAGAGAACTATAACAGGAGAACATAGCACCAGATTCTGTCAACCTGGCCAGAAGTTGCTCCTGAGTCTGTTCACTGTCCAGCGAAGTACCCGCCTATACCACAAGAAGGTTCAATGTCCTGCTCTCCAAGGGAGTAAGTGCCATCATCTTTTTCAATTCCTTACACTCAATTTAACTCTGCTAATGCACGCACCTCCCATCAAGTTGCATGGTCTATCTCTCTCACTGTTGGACGAAATATCTTCCCACACTCTGTCTCTCACGCACCCAGCCCATCACACTATCTATTCACTCATTCAGGACACTTCACCATCTTTCTCCCACTTGCACCCGCACTAATAGCTGAGCCAGCCACTCTTACCCAGTCCCTCTCTTTGACTCATTCCAGAAGGAAACTGCCCGCAAAATGTCTGAAAGAGGCAAGACCAGTGGTCGGAGCAGCAACAGAGTGGAGTGAGTTATGGGATGAATGACGGCAGCAGGATCTCAAGGAGGAGAGGAAATAAATGGAAAAATTATCATTAAAGTGCTCGGGAAACTAATGGGTCTAAAGGCTGATATGTTCCTGGAACTGATGGGATACATCCTAGGACATTAAAGGAAGTAACTGCAGTAACTACTACTAACTACCAATAGTAATCTTCCAGGAATCCTCAGATTCTGGATAAGTCCTATACGATTGGGAAAATTGCCAATTTAACACCTTTATTTACAAAATGAAGGAGAAAATAGCAGGAACCTGTAGGTCAGTTAGTTTAATTAGTTAGTCTGCTAGTGGGAAAATGTTAAGAGTCTATTCTAAAGAATGTAATAGCAGACCATTTAGAGGTACATAATAAAATCAGCCAAATAGCTTCATGAAGGGGAAATCATGCCTAAGAAATATTTTAGGAGGCAGAACACATAGCTAAGGTTTTAAATTAGTACCTTACATCTGCATGCACAGTAGAAAAGAATGATGTAAGTATAGAAAACAGAGAAGAGAACTATGAAATACTTTCAACAAACTATAGTTGAGAAGGAGAAGGTACTTGTGGTTTTAGAAGGCTTAAAATTTGATAAGTCTCCAGACCCAGATGGGATGTAGGCAAAGCTGCAGTGAGAGGAAAAGGAGGAGATTGCAAGGGCCCTGACATTAATTTTCAAATCCTTTATGGACACAGGAGAGGTTCTAGAGAGATCTATGGGCCAGTGAGTCTAACATCAGTGATAGGTTAATTATTGGAAAATAATTCTGACAGTTAGAGAGGTAAGGATTAATAAAGAATAGCTGACTTGGCTTTGCCAAGGGGACATCATGTTTGACAGGTTTGATTGAGTCTTTGAGGTTGTGACTAGATATGTGATTGAAGGTAATACAGTGGATGTAGTCTTCATGGACTTCAGTAGGGATTCATCAAGAAAGTGGAGGCTGATCTGATAGGTGAAGGCTGTTTTGGGACTGGAGGCTTGTGTCTAATAGCATATCAAGGGTTCAGTGCTGTATTCATTGCTGTTTGTGGTGTGTTTTAATAATCTAGACATGAATGAAGGAGATATGATCAGTACGTTTGCAGGTGACAAGAAATTTAAGGTGTGGTAAACAGCAAGGAGTAAAGCCTTAAACTACAGGATGATATAGCTGAGTTGGTCAGATGGGCAAAACAATGGCAACTGAAATTTAATCCTGAAAAGTCTGAAGTGATGCATTTTGAGATGACTAACAAGGCAAGGGAGTACATGATGAATTGTAGGAAGTACAGAAGACCAGAGGGGCCTTGGTGTATGTGTTCACCTATAAAGGCAACAGGATGGTGATAAGGTGGTTAAGGAGGCATGTGGCATACTTGCCTTCATTAGTCAAAGCATTTAATAGAAGAGCATGGAAGTTATGGTGGAGCTGTACATGACGTTAGTTAAGGAGAGGAAATTGACCAATATGTTGCCTGGGTTGGAGCAATTCAGCTTTGAAGGGAGAATAGAGAGGCTGGGCTTGTTTTCCTTAGGGCAGAGAAGGTTGAGTGGGGACCTGTTTGAGATGTACAAAATTATGAAGGCTATAGATGGTAGATCAGAAGAAACTTTTTCACTTCGTAGAGGTATCAATAACCAGGCACACAGATTTAAAATAAAGGCCAGGAAGTTTAGAAGGATTTAAGGAAGATTCTTTTCACTCAGAGAGTGGTGGGTATATGGAACATATTAGCTGAAAACTTAAGGCAGGAACTATCACAAGATTTAAGAAGTATTTAGATGGTTACTTGAAGTACCACTGTATGCAAGGCTACAGGCCAAGTGCTGGAAAATAGGATTAGAATAGATTGGGAGGTACTTAGTGACCAGCAGGGGCACAATAAGCTGAACAGCTTTTTTTTTCTGTTCTGTAAACTCAATGACACTTTAAGACCTTTGTTGACTAGTGCAGACATGAATGGGCCAAATGGCCTCCTACAGAGCTGTAAGTGCTTATGAGTCTATGACAGTCACCACTGACTATTTGTACATGGAGATGCACCATCTGCTGCACATCCTCCACTAACAATAAACTTGTGCTTGCTAAAATATACTGTCAATGGCACATCCAGAAGTGTGTCCTGGAGAGATGTTGGGAGAGGTCCTGGTGTGCAGGCTCAACTGGGGCTGTATTCTTGGGATCATCTTACAATCATCCCATGGCGTCACTGCAGGAGCAGACTTCAGAGTCACACAAAATAAAGCAGGAGAGCACTTAGCCAAGTCTTTGACCTGTAGCTTTTATTCAAGTGGCAATCCATTGCAACAGGGAGAGAACATGACAGATTCTCACAGGACGGCCAGGTGCTCTCTAAACTGGTCAGACAATCCCTGATGTCTTTGTACACTCGATTGTTCATACTGTAGCAAAATACAATAAATTCAGGTGCACTTCCTGCTTTTCAGAAGGAGAAGGTATCATATTACTATCCAGGCACTTGGGTCCCTTCTCCCATTTCTCCCTTTCCCATTTGCTCAAAAAAAAATTCATACATTTATCCCTTACTCACTATTCTGCTACATTCATGCAATTTACTACATTCATGCTATTTCGGTTACTAGTGTTACAATAACAAAAACTTTAGCCATACAGCTCTAGCCCAAAGTTCTGCAGCTTCTCATCATCACTCAGAAATTAGAGCAATGCCATGCCGAGACACATGCTGTACAACAGCGTTTGCAACAGCTTCTATCTGGCATTGCAGCCTACAGATTGTGCAAGGCCAGTCACCGTTTAACACTGTATTTAATTTTGCGATCTTCTCCCCTCTCTAAGCCCTAACTGTGTCCTAACCCCAAGCCTCAAAAGTGACTTGGCCCCCTTCAGTCACCTCCAGCCCTGCTGAACCTTCTCAGTTCACATTCCAGTTGCATTAGCTAAAAGAGGAAAGGTTAAAAACTGAGACTTCTGAACAATCTTGAAGAAGTTGTCAGGACACCAGGACTTTAATGAAAATACAAGATTGTGCTGACAAATTATGAACATCTGATTGCCCACATCAATGCTAAAGCATTTACTTCTACACAACGGAGAAAAGTGCCTTCTAATTGACCACGGTGTGTTTGTCGGTGCAGAGACTTTGTTCAAAATCCCAATGGCAGACCAGCACAACCAGCTAATGCCAGCTGAATCTTTATTACAGTTTCCCATTTTAAATCATGGTCTATATGAGAGAAATGTGGTCATTGTGTACAGCTGATAATTACTATAATAACTTGGAAATGATCCATGATTATAAATCATTTCTTTTAGGAAATTAATGATGCGGAACAAAAATGTTCTACATCATCAGTTTCCTTTATTCTTTAAAAATGATTTATAACCTTATATATTTTCCAAGTTATCACAGCAATTATCATCTTTAAATATACCAATTACCGGACAATAAATTGAGGTCATTATATAAATTTAAATGTTACAATAGTATTAACGGTTAAATCGATGCTTCCTTACTCACTTGTATGAGCTTGAGCTCAATATCTACAATTGAATTTGGATAAAGAAGCTGAAACCAGTTCCAGCTCACAGCACAGAGAAGCAAGAGGCTCAACTCTGTCGTTTGTCACAGGGCAGCAATCGTAGATTGATTGAGAATAAATTCTGAAAACATTTTATGATGTTTTATTCATGAAGTCCTCCAAATATTAAATGACTCATAATTATTTTGCACTCATAGATCTGTGTGTGCAGAAATATAAACGTCAGAGAGATTTGGCTGGAAGTAGAGATAAGCTTCAACTTTGAAACTAGACTTTGTTCGTGTTTGCAACTATTGCCCTTATAACTGCAAAGTCAAAAATGAAAGTTATCCTCAATCTTTCATTTAAATACAGGGATTACATTTCCTTGCCGCACTCAGTGTTTGCCAGTAAACATCTGCCAGGATCGCTCCTTGGAATGTCAGCCTTTTGAAAACTCTTCTTCCTTTTAATATAGTTGCAGTCTGCGCATCATAAATGGAACTTCTTACGGGGGCAGTAAACCTTCTCTACAAAGAACAAAGAACAAAGAAAACTTACAGCCCAGGAACAGGCCCTTCGGCCCTCCAAGCCTGTGCCAATCCAAATCCACTGTCTAAATCTATCGCCCAATTCCTAAGGATCTGTATCCCTCTGCTCCCCACCTACTCATGCATCTGTCCAGACGCACCTTAAATGAATCTACCATGCCTGCCTCTACTACCTCTGCTGGCAACGCGTTCCAATATATGGTGTCTATATATATTGACACCTCAGGTTGCAGCAGGACTGGATAAAGATGATCCAAATGAAAAATCTAGATAATTCCTGATAGAATCAGGGCAGAAAGCTGTTGTGATTATTGTGCGCTGAAAGAGGCAGAGTTTTTTTAAACTTAACCGATTTTTCCCTGATCAACCTGTTCAGAGATGTTGTTGAACACCTCTGGAGCAGGTGGGACTTGAACCCACATTGACTCAGTGCAGGTGTAGGAATGTGACCATTGCACCACAAGAGGGACCCCTAAAGAGCCAGAGTTACATTCTTAAGCCAAACAGAAGCAGCTGAGAATAAGGAAGTGAAAAGTGTCAGAATTTATTGAGTGTGGGCAAACAGATGCTAATGTGAAATCGTCCAGGAGAAAGTGAAAATATTAAAAGACTGATAGGAAGGGGTACAAACATTAGGAACACAGCAACAGGAATAGTCCATTCAGCATCTCAAGCCTGTTCCAGCATTCAATAATATCTTGTCTGATATGTGGTCTGACCACTATGCCCTGCATCCTTTGCTTAACAAAACATTATCTCTCTCAGACATAGATATTTTTATTTACTCACTTGTGAGACATGGGCATTGCTGGCTGGCCGACATTTATTGCCCATCCTCAACTGCCTTGAGAAGGTGGTGGTGAGCTGCCTTTTTAAACCACTGCAGTCCACGTGCTGCAGTTTGACCCACAATGCCATTAGGGAGGCAATTCCAGGATTGTAGCGACTGTGAAGGAACAGTAACACATTTCCAAGTCAGGATGATGAGTGGCTTGAAGGGGGACTTGCAGGTGGTGGTGTTCCAATGTATCTGCCTTCCTTATCGCTCCAGATGGAAATGGTCGTGGGTTTGGAAGGTGCTGTCTGAGGATCTTTAGTGAATTTTTGCAGTGCATCTTGTAGACAGTAAACACTGCTGCAACTAAATGTGAGTAGTGGAGGGAATGGCTATCTGTGGATGTGGTGCCAATCATGCGGGCTGCTATGTCCTGGATGGAGTCACTTGTCACCCCAATCTTAGATATTGTCTGATTTTGTTGCAATTGAACATGGACTGCTTCAGTACCTAAGGAGTTGAGAATGGTGCTGAAAATTGTGCAATCATCAGAGACCATTCTCACTTCTGGCATTTTGATGGAGAAGGTCAAAAATCACATGACATCAGGTTACAGTCCAACAGGTTTATTTGAAAACACAAGCTTTCAGAAACTCTCTCCTTCAAGTGTTTGTGAAAGAGGAAGCAAAAAAGACTCGGAATTCATAAGTAAAAGATCAATGGGTCATACACTGATGCAAATTAAACAAACCTAAGATGCTGTTAAATCTTTAAACAGTTTGAAAGGAGATCCAGGTTTTGATTTGTTACTATGCAAATTCCCGAATTTCTTCCTGGAGGTAAGTAAAGATTTTACCTAGGAAGAGATGACATCTCAAGTCAGACAATGCCATGTTAGGTGTGAGGCCCTGTTTAGATTCTGTTTCTTTGTCGACCTGGAGTCAGATTTCTAAAGTAGCAACTTATAAAACGCCACATTGACTGACTGTCTACAAACTGTGTGTTTTTTGAACAAAATAAAATGTGTTTGCAAATATAAATCTGTAAATGCAAATTCACCCCACAAATGTATGTGTGTGTGTGTGTGTGTGTGTGAGAGAGAGAGAGAGAGAGAGAAAGTGTGAGTGAGTGAGTGTATAGTGTGGTGGTGTCACCTGTAGTGTGACATGAACCCAAGATCCCAGTAGAGGCCGCCCTCATGGGTACTGAACTTGGCTATCAGCTTCTGATTGGTTACTCTGTTGTTGTGGATCCCAAAGTTCACCTTGGAGGACATTTACCCAAACATCCAAGGCCGAATGCCCTTGACTGCTGAATCGCTTCCCCCACTGGGAGGCAACATCCCTGTCTGGCGATCGTTGCGCCCATTCATTCATTTTTGTAGCGTCTGCATGATCTCGCCAATATACCATGCCTCGGGGCACCCTTGCCTGCTGTGTATGAGATAGACAACTTTGGCCGAGTCACATGAGTATATGCTGTGCACGAGGTGGGTGGTGGTCCCACGAGTGATAGTAGTGTCCATGTTGGTGATCTGACATGTCTTGCAGAGTTTGCCATGACAGAGTTGTATATTGTAGTGGTCAATGTTGTCCTGGAGGCTAGGCAGTTTGCTGTGGACATTGGTCTGTTGAAGGTTTTGTTGGTGTTTGAAGGTGAGAAGTGGAGGCATAGGGAAGACATTGACGAGATGCTCATTGTCATCAATAATGTGTTGAAGGCTGTAAGGAACATGGTGTAGTTTCTCCACTCCCGTGAAGCACTGGACGATGAAGGGTACCCGATCGGTAGCATTCCATGTCCATCCCCTGAGGAGATCAATTTGGTTTTTCACTGTGGCACGTCAGAACTGACGATCGATGATTTGAGCATTGTATCCTGTTCTTATAAGGGTATCCTTCAACAATTCCATGAGTCCGTCACATTCTTCCTTATCTGAACAGATCCTGTGTATGTGTACGGTTGGTCCACAGGGGATGGGTCTTTTAATATGTTCAGGGTGGAAGCTAGAGAAGTGCAGCATCATGAGGTTATCCGTAGGCTTGCGGTAGAGTGAGGTATTGAGGTGTCCATCCTTGATGGAGATGCATGTGCCCAAGAATGAGACTGATTCTGAAGAGTAGAACATTGTAAGTCTGATGGTGGGATGAAACTTGCTGATATCACTGTGTGGTTGATTCAGTGATTCCTCACCATGAGTCCAGAGGAAGAAAATGTCATCAATGTATTTAGTGTATAGTGTTGCTTGGATGTCCTGTGCAGCAAAAACGTCTTGTTCGAACTTGTACATGAAAATGTTGACATATTGGGGTGCAAAGTTTGTCCCTATGGCTGTGCGTGTGTCTGGATAAAGAACTGGCTGTCGAACGTGAAGACGTTGTGTTCGAGGAAGAACCGAATGAGTTGTAGGATGGCGCCTGGAAATTAGCAGTTGTTGATATTGAGTACTGAGGTTGTTGTAGCAATGCTGTCGTCAAGGGAGATGCTGGTGTAGAGTGCCAAAACATCCACTGTGATGAGGAATGTTCCTGGTTTCTGTAAGAAATCTGTAATGTCATGACAGTAGCTGGGGGTTCTCTGTATAATGGATTTCAAGATGCCATCGACATAGCCAGAGACATTCTCACACAGGGTTCCGTTGCCTGATACGATGCGATGTCCAGGTGTGTTAGCATTGTGGATCTTCAGAAGGCAGTAGAGGGAAAGTCATTAATGATGTTTGGGCCCAAGACATTACCCGGAGGAACTCCTGCAGAGATGTCCTAGATTTGAGATGACTAACCTCCAATAACCACAACCATAACCATCTTCCTGTGTGCTAGGTACCATTTGATACCCATTGATTCCAGTTTTGCTAGGGAACCTTGATGCCTCATTTGGTCAAATGCAGCCTTGATGTCAAGGGCTTTCATTTTCACCTCACCTCTGGCATTCAGCTCTTTCGTCCCTGTTTGAACCAAGGCTGTATTTGGGTCAGAAGCTGAGTGGCCCTAGTAGGACCCAAACTGGGTATCACTGAGAAGGCTATTGCTGATCAGGGGCTGCTTGATAGCTCCGTAAATGACACCCTCCATCACTTTACTGATGATCAATCATATATTGATGCAGCAGTATTTGGCGAGGTAGGATTTTCCCCATTGTCGGTTGGATGCCAGTGTTGTAACTGTCTTGGAAGAGCTTGGCTGGGGCTGTGGCAAGTTCTAGGGCACAAGTCTTCAGTACTATTGCCAGAATGTTGTCAGGGCCCATAGACTTTGTAACATCCAGTGCATCCAACATTTCTTGATATCACATAGAGTGAATTGATTTGGCTGAAGACTTGTGTCTATGATGCTGGGGACCTCTGGAGGAGGCTGAAATAAATCATCGACTCAGCACTTCTGACTGAAGATTACTGTGAATGCCTCAGCCTTATCTTTTGCACTGTTGTACTGGGCTCCTCCATTATGGAGGATGGGGATATTTGCAGAACTTCCTCCTCTGGTGAGTTCTTTAATTGTCCATCACCACTCACATCTATATGTGGCAGGACTGCAGACGTTAAATCTGATCTAGTCCTGCTTGGTAGCTTCACCAGGTTGACACCTCATTGTCAGGTATGCCTGGTGTTGCTCCTGGTATGCCCTCCTTCACTCTCCATTGAACCAGGGTTGTTCCCCTGGCTTGATGGTAATGGTTGAGTGGGAGATATGCCGGGCCATGAGGTTACAGATAGTGCTAGAGTACAATTCTTCTGCTGTTGATGGCCCACAGTGCCTCAAGGATGCGTAGTCTTAAGTTGCTAGATCTGTTTGAAGTCTCGCATTTAGCATGGTGACAGTGCCACACAACATGATGAAGGGTATTCTCATTCTCAAGGCTGGATTTTATCTCCACACGGACTGTGCATTGGTCACTCTTACTGAAATTATAACAGACAGATCCATCTGCAGCCAACAGATTAGTAAGGATGAGGTCAAGTATGCTTTTTCCCTCACTTCCTTCTGCAGATCCAGTCTAGCAGCTATGTTCTTTGGAAGCCGATCAGTAATACTGCTGCTGAGCCACTCTTTGTGGTGGACATTCAAATCCCCCACTCAGAGTACATTTTGTGCTCTTGCCACCCTCAATGCTTCCTCCAAGTGTTGTTCAACATAGAAGAGTACTGATTCACCAGATGAGGGATGATGGTACGTGGCAATCAGTAGGAGTTTTCCTTTCCCATGTTTAATTTGAAGCCACGAGACTTCATGGGGTCTAGAGTCAATGTTGAGGTTTCCCAGGACAACTCTGTCCCATCTATGGTGTCTGGGACATTGTCTGTCAGGTATGATGCAGTGAGCATGACTATATCAAGCTGTTGCTTGAGTAGCCTATGAGAAAGCTCTCCTGATTTTGACACTAGCCCACAAATGTTAGTAAGAGGATTTCCCAGGGTTAACAGGATTGTTTCTACCTCTGTCTTTTCTGGTGCCTAATTCGATGCCAGGTGGTTTATCCAGTTTCATTTCTTCATTGAGCCTTTGTAGCAATTGATACAACTGAATGGCTTACTAGGGCATTTCAGAGCACTGTTGAGTCATCCACATTGCTGTGGGTCTGGGGTGATGTGTAGGCCAGACCAGGTGAGGATGGCAGATTTCCTTTCCTGAAGGACATTACTGAACCAGATGAGCTTTTTTGACAATTGACAATCAGTAGGTTCTTAATTCCGAAAATGTTTTCTTTGAATTCGTATTCGTCCAAGTGTCATGGTGGGATTCAAGCCCATGTTCTCAGAACATTAGCTGAGCTTCTGAATTAGTCAACGAGCGATAACACCACTCGGCCAAAACCAACCACCATTGCCACACCTCCCCAACAACCTCACCCTCACCATTTCAACAATTTAAAATGAGCAACTGATCCAGCATCCACTGCTATTTGTGGAAAAGCATTCAAGCATCTACCACCCTTTGTGTGTAGAAGAACTTCCCAACATCTCTCCTGAATAGTTTGAATCTAATTTACAGACTATGTCCCCTAGTTCTAGAATCCCCAACCATTGGAAATAGATTACCTTTATCTACCACGTCTTTTCCTGTTAATAACTTGAAGACTTCAACCAGATCACTCTTCACCCTTCTAAATTCTAGAGAAAGCAGGCTTACTTTGTATAACCTGTCCTCATAACCCAGCCTCTGAAGGCCAAGTGTCATTCTTGTAAATTTAAATTGTACTCCCTCCAAGGCCAATATATCATTCCTAAGGTCTAGTGCCCTGATCTGCTCCAAGTGAGGTCTAACCAGGGTTTTGTATAGCTTCAGCATAACTTTGGCATCCTTCTACTCCAGACATCTAGATATAAAGGCCAGCATTCCATGAGCTTTCTTGATTATCTCCTGCCCTTTTTGTGATCATTTAAAGATTTATGCATCTGAACCTCAAAGACATCCAATGTATTTAACTTCATACCATCTAGAGAGTACCTTGACCTATCCTTTGCCCGTTCAAATTGGATAGCATCGCACTTGCTCACACTTTTGCCCATTCACTTAGTCAATCAATATCCCTTTGTAATGTTATGCTATCATCCACATGATCTACAATGCTGCCTAACTTTATGTTATCAGCAAATTTGGATAGATGATATTCTATGCCATTATCTATGTCATTAGTGAATAATCTGTGCCCTAACACAGATCCTTGTGGGACACTACTGGTCATGTCCTGCCAATTTGATTATCTACCCATTCTCTCTACTTTCTGTCACCAGCCTCTCAACCAATTTCCCAACCACGTCAGTAATTTGCAGTCGAGTCTGTAGGCTTCTACCTTATTTAACAGCCTCTTATGTGGAAAGTTATCAAGTGCCTGGTGGAAGTTCATTTTAACAGCATTCATAGACATTCCTCTGTCCTCCACCTAAGTCAAATCTTCAAAAAATTTGGTGAATTTTGCCAGGCATGACCTACATGTCATGATACATGCTGGTTCTCCTGGATTAACTGAAAAAATTCAAGGTATTCATTTACCCCCATCCTTGATTGTAGATTCTAACAATTTGCCCATCACAGATGCTATACTATTAGACTGTTAGCTTGGACTGGCTGTCTGGAACATGAAGCCTTAGGGTGGTCTGGGGGAGAGGGGTGCGATATTTTCCAGATCCTGGAGGAGGTAGCCCTGGATTCCATTTCAGCAGACCATCAGTAATAGCAAGACTAGAATATAAGACTCTTGCCCAAAGTGCAATGTGGTTTGTCAACTACCGTTGTCTATGGGAGGGAGGCATTGGTTGTGCTGGGGCAATCACTGAGTAGTTTAAATTTTCATCAGCACCTTCTTCCTGTCTCTCCAAGAGGGCCTGAAGTCAACAACACTCAAAGTCACAGAACACAGCTCAATGCCAGCCTCATTGGCAGGACAATACTCCACAAAGCCAGCTCATCCATCTACCAGTGCAGGCACATTCACCTTGGTGGGCCAGACTGTAGCTTTGAGTAGGGAATGTGGGATGTGCAGCACATCACCAAGGTGCAGGAGAAGAGTGAAGTAAATATCGAGTCGTAGAATCATAGACTTATACAGGATAGAAACAGACCCTTTTGTCCAACTTGTCCATGCCGACCAGATATCCTAAATTAATCTAGTCCCATTTGCCGGCATTTGGGCCACATCCCTCTAAATCCCTCCTGTTCATATACCCATCCTAATGCCTTTTAAATGTTGTAATTGTACTAGCTTCCACAACTTCATCTGGCAGCTCATTCCATGCAAGCACCACACTTGTGTGAAAAAGTTGCCCCTTAGGACCCTTGCAAAATTTTCCCCTCTCACCTTAAACCTATTCCATTTAGCTTTGCATTCCTCTGTCCTGGGGAAAAGACCTTGCCTATTCACTCTATCCATGCCCTTCATGATTTTATAAACCTTTTTAAGGTCACCCTTCAACCTCCAACACTCCAGGGAAAATAGCCTCAGCATATTCAGCCTCTGTCCATAGCTCAAACCCTCCAATCCTGGCAATATCCTTGTAAACCTGTTCTGAAACCCTTCAAGAACAAAAACAAAGTTGCTGGAAAAGCTCAGCAGGTCTGGCAGCATCTGTGGAGGGAAAAACAGAGTTAACGTTTCGGGTCTAGTGACCCCTCCTCAGAACTGAACTCTTTCAAGTTTAACAACATCTTTCCAATAGCAGGGAGACCAGAATTGAATGCAGTATTCCAAAAGTGGCCTAACCGCAACATGACATCCCAATTCCTATACTCAATGCACTGACCAATAAAGGTAAGTGTACCAAATGCCTTCATCACTACTCTGTCTATCTGTGACTCCACTTTCAAGGAACTATGAACCTGCACCCCAAGGTCTCTTTGTTTGGCAATATTTCTCAGGACTCTATCATTAAGCCTATAAGTCCTACCCTGATTTGACCTACCAAATTGCTACACCTTACATTTATCTAACTTAAACTCCAATCCTCGGCCCATTGGCCCATCTGATCAAGGTCCTGTCATACTCTGAGATGACATTCTTCACTGCCCACCACACTACCAATTTTGGTGTCATCAACAAACTTACTAACTATTATATATTCACAGCCAAATCATCTATATAAATGACAAAAAACAGTGGACTCAACACCAATCCTTATGGCGCACTACTGGACACAAGCCTCCCAGTCCAAACAAAAAACCGTCCATCACCACCCTCTGTCTCCTACCTTCAGTTCAATTCTGCATCCAAATGGCAAGGTCTCCCTTTATTCCATGTGATCTAAGCATGCAAATCAGTCTACCAGGCAGAACCTTGCAAAATGCCTTGCTGAAGTCCATTTGGACAATGTCCACCACTCTGCCTTCATCAATCTTTTTTGACACTTCTTCAAAAAACTTAAACAAGTTAGTGAGACAAGCTTTCCTACACTCAAAGCCATGCCGACTGTCCCTAATCAATCCTTGCTTTTCCAAATACATGTAAATCTTGTCCCTCAGAATCCCCTCTAACAACTTATCCACCACTAACATTAGGCTCACTGGTCTGTATTTTCCTGGTTTTTTCTTAGCAACTTTCTTAAATAATGGCACCATATTAGCACCCTGCAGTCTTCCGGCACCTTATCCGTAGCTATTGATGGTACAAATATCTCAGCAAAGGAGCCAGCAATGACTTCCCTGGCTTCACGCAAAATTCTGAGATACATGTGATATGGTCCCAAAGATTTATCCACCTTTATACAGTTTAAGACGTCCAGCACCTCCTCCTCTGTAATATGGACACTTATCAAGATATCACTATTTATTTCCCCATGTCCTCTAGCTTCCATATCCTTACTCACAGTAAATACTGACACAAAATACTTGTTTAATATCTCACCCATCTCCTGTGTTTCCACACATAGATTACCTTGTTGATCTTTAATGGGATCTATTCTGTCCCTTGTTATTCTTTTGTCCTTAATGTATTTGTGAAATGTTTTTGGATTCTCCTTAATCCTATTTGTCAAAGCTATCTTATGTACCCTGTTTGCCCTCCTAATTTCCTTCTTGAGTATAATCTTGCTGCTCTTGTACTCCTCTCGGGATTCACTCGATCCCTGCCGTCTATCCCTAACACATGGGGAGGTGCTGGCCGAGTGGTATTATTGCTGAACTGTTAATCCAGAGACCCAAATAATGTGCAGGGGACCCAGGTTCAAATCCCACCATGGCAGATGGTGGAATTTGAACTCAATAAGTATCTGGAATTAAGAGTCTGATGGTGACTATGAATCCATTGTCGATTATTGGGAAAAACCTAACTGGTTCACTAATGTCCTTTAGGGAAGGAAACTGCTATCCTTACCTGGTCTGGCCTATGTGTGACTCCAGACCCTCAGCAATGTGGGTAATACTTAATAGTCCTCTGGGCATTAGGATTGGGCAATCAATGCTGCCTTGCCAGTAAAGCCCTCATCCCATGAATGAACAAAGAAAAAAAAATGCTGCCTTCTTATTCTTGACCAGAGCCTCAATTTCTCTAGTCATCCCATATTCCCTACACCTACCAGCCTTTCCCTTCACACTAACAGAGCACATTGTCTCTGGGCTCTTGTTATCTCATTTTTGAAGGCCTTCCACTTTTCAACTGTCCATTTACCTGCCAATAGCCTTTCCCAAACACCTTTTGAAAGTTCTTGCCAATATCACCAAATTGGCCTTACTCCAATTTTGAACTTTAATTTTAAATCACGTCTATCCTTTTCCATAGCTGTTTTAAACCTAATAGAATTATTATCACTGGTCCCAAAGTGCTCCCCCCACTGACACTTCAGTCACTTGCCCTGCCTTATTTCCCAAGAGAAGGTCAAAGTTTACTCCTTCTCTAGTAGGTACATCCACACACTGAATAAGAAAATTTTCTTATACACACTTAACAAATTCCTCCCCATCCAGCCTTTAATGCAATTGCAATCCCAGTCTATGTTTGGAAAGTTAAAATCCCCTACCATTACAACTCTATTATTCTTACAGATATCTGAGATCTCCTTATAAGTTTGCTTCCTAATTTTTCACTGACTTTTGAGGTTGTCTATGTACAACCCCAATAAGAAGTGTCAACTGTGGGCAGATCCCTTCAAGGGATGGAGGACAGAGGCAAACATACCTGTACCTTAGATGAATCAAGCAAGGAGGATCAGAGGTCTGGGAGTTCTTGAACGGAAGACATTTCTCAGCTAGTACAATGCAGACAAAGGAGGAGTCCATGCAGCACTTGTGTCCCATCACAGCTCAGCTCCTTCATTGACAGAGTGTCCTGTCTCATGGAGGGCCAAATCTGTGTAGGTGCAGAAGCACGTGGTTGAAATGTACAGGAAAGGTAACACGTTGTACAGTATCGATCAATCCAAGTTGCCAATGGCAGAAAAATGTGTCGAGGTGGTGGCAGCTACATCCCAGTTAGTGGCCTCTTGAAGTCTTCAAGAATGACATGAAAAGGCTGGGGAAATCAAAGAAGCTCATCGGAATGTCTCTCATGACTCTTGGCCCCTCTATCTTTTCTTTCCTGTAGGACACAAGAACTAAGAACAGATTTAAGCCTGGGATATCCATTAACAAATCAACAGAATGTGGCAAATGAACAGAAAAGTGAGATTGGAGCTCAAGATTAGAGCTCAAGATTAGTCATGCCATGTTGAAGGTGCAGTAGGTTCCTGCCCATATCACTGTGATTTTGTGTTCTTGTATTTTATGTTTTCTTAGGCTGAGGCATCCAGTCATTATGGATGAGAGCTCAAGGTCCAGGACCATCTGCCTGCATAGATAGATGTATTATTTTCCCCTCATCAGCACACTGTCATTTGTAGATAGTTGATTGATGGGTGGTGCAGACAAGTGTAGGTAGCTCATTTTTTGCGTTATATGCTGTCCCTGTGGTGCTCCACCTGAAGTTTCTCCTTGCTAGTCAGCACAATGCCTGAGTAGTCTGTTCCCTCACTAGTCATTTTGCTGCCAAAGATTTGTTGGCTGCAGGCACCCAAACGGCAGCAGCAGATTACAGTTCTCCTCAAGATTCTCATCTCTTACAGTTGGGAAATATATCCCTTTCAACACCAGCTGAAGGAATCTCTGTGCCACTGGTTGAGCGGCTGGACACAATTGTCTATTTTTTGATGAGCTTCCCAGTATGTTCAGCCCTGACAATAATCTATTGTGTGCAGTTTTGGGCCCCATATCTCAGGAAGGATGTACTGACCCTGGAGCCGATTCGAAAGAGGTTTACGAGAATGGTCCCAGGAATGAAAAACTGGGAACGTATGAGGAACGTTTGAGGACTCTGGGACTATACACATTGGAGTTTAGATGGATGAGGGGGGATCTAATTGAAGCTTACAGAATACTGAATGGCTTGGACAGACTGGATGTTGGGAAGATGCTTCCATTGGTAGGAGAGACTAGGACCCAATGGCACAGCCTTAGAGTAAAGGAAAGACCTTTTAGAACGGAGATAAGGAGAAACTTCTTCAGCCAGAGAGTGGTGAATCTATGGAATTCACTGCCACAGAAGGCTGTGAAAGCCAAGTCATTGAGTACATTAAGATTGAGATAGACAGGCTCTTGATTATCAAGAGGATCCAGGGTTATGGGGAGAAAGCAGGAGAATGGGGTTGAGAAACTTATCAGCTATGATTGAATGGCAGAGCAGATTCAATGGACAGAATGGCCTAATTTCCACTCCTCTGTCTTATGGTCTTATAATCTTTAACATGCAAGCCAGGTCCAGTTCTAGATACAGAATCATTGAAGTTTTATGTGACAGATGGCAGCCTTTTAGCCAACTGTGTCTGCACCGGACATTCAATTCAGCATAAACACATGCCAAACTCCTGCTTTTTCTCCACACCATTGCATATTTCTTTCTTTGCAAGTAATCATCCAAAAGCCCTCTTGAATACTTCAATTGAACCTGCCTTCACCAGACTTCCAGGTAGTGCCTTCTATCCCCTAACTACTCACTGAGTGAAAAAAACTTTTTCTCAGTTCCCATTTGTTTCATTTGCAAATCATTTTAAATTTGTCCCCTCTTAATCTTGATCTTTTTGCAAGCAGAAATTGTTTATCCCTATCTACTCTATCTAGCCCCCTCGTAATTTTGAAATCCTGCATCAGATCTCCTGTTCTTCTTCTTTCCAAGGAGAGCAGTCCCAACATCTTTAATCTATCCTGTAACTGGAATTCCTCATCCCTGGAACCAATCTTTTCTGCACTTTCTCCAATGCGTTCACATCCTTCCGATAATGTTGTGTCTGGACTCTACTCAATATACCACCTGAGGTCTAATAAATGATATATACAAGTTCAACATCAACTCTTGCTTTTGTACTCTATGGTTCTACTAGTAAAGCTGAGGATGCTGTGTGCTTTATTAATTGCACTCTTAATATGTCCTGTTACCTTCATCAATCTGTGCATATATACACGCAGATCCATCTTCTCCTGCACCACCTTTAGAATTGTACATTCTAATTTATTATCTTTCTATATTCTTACTAACAAAGTGCATCACCTCACACTTCTTGCATGGAACCCCATCTGCTGCCTTTCCAATCACTCCACCAACTTGTCTATCTTATTTTGAAGTTCTACGTTGTCCTCCTCACAATTTACAATTCTTTGAATTTTTGTGCCATGGTTTTCTCTTTATGCCTGCAAATTGAAAATCTGAAACTGGTCCAGTGAGGATTTTTAATTCAATCCGCAAACACTTTAATGGAGGTGTAGCAGGTTCCAATGCACTTGTCCTCCCATTGAAAATTGTTACAGATACAGCCCAACCAATGCCACTGTCCAGGAAGGCAATTAACAAATTAAGTCCCGATTTGTTGCCACACCCACAACCTAAAAGGACAAAAAACAGATACATTAACTCATTTAATGGAGAATTAGCTAATGCATTTAGTAGTCCATCGAACTTTCAAAACATTAGGTTATGAAAGTACATATTTTCCAGCATCTTCAGTTGCGTTTATTCAGAATTTTATTCAATTTCAACTCCATCTGCTTCTCCATTCATTGATTGTTTTGCCCACTACATCAGTTAGGAAGTGCTTTTAAATTGTCTAGTTACCCTATAACAAATTCATCTTTCTGATCTGCTGGTGAATGTTTTTTTCTTAAATATTTAGGCGAAGCTTTACTTTTTATTAGTCAAGTAACATGTATTGATAGTATTTCTCTCCATAATTATAAGCCTGGCACCTTGAACTGCAAGGTGTCACACGAGGAAGGTGTACGTGACACCATATGTCAAACTTGGTTTGTAAAAAATGAGCAAATCATTATCAAAAACCAATTCTGATTTCTTGAGGTACATCTGACCAGGTAGAAAGACAAGTTGGGAATCTAACGATAAACAAGACATATTCAGTTGTGACCATTACCAACAAAGAACATAAAATAATTTGAAATAAATAATCAATGTAAGGAGGAAAAAGGAAACCAATGAAACTGCTCAAACTTCTTTTGAAAATATTAAAAACATGGGTAGTGAAGGTATCCACCCAACACAGGGGATTGTTAAGGGGACTGTGAAAGTATAGAGACCTGAGAACAAAGATGCAATTGCTGTTCATTATTCTAGCCTTATTTCGACTTCGCTAATACATTTGATCCACTGCATGGATTCATTGTCGATTGAAACTGAGCTGGTTCTGGAGTATCTATCATGTGAGCATTTTCATTCATGCACTCTTTTATTGTTCTTCACTGCGACTCACAGAATGACCACTTTAATAGTCGCAGATTGTGGACTTTTGCCAGAACCTTAGTGAGACGTTACATTTTTAAAATGCTATTAACTTTACTGCACCAAGCATCATTTTTCTAACAACCTGACCTTAACTTATCACAGATTGTGGCTATAAGTCAACATACATGCCAAGTATAAAATGTAAACCATTGTAGGTTTGGGTGGTTGCCATTTGGAAATGTGAAAAGAAACAGTAGTTTGTGTTAAATTAATGAGGCCTGGTTTATTTAGACAACTAATTGTACAAAGTTACCTTTAATTATCAAAGTACCTATTCCTCTCTTGACTTCCATCTTGAAGGGACACATTTAAGCCGACCTCTTCAATCAAACATTTGGCCTTCTACCCTACTAATACTACATGTAGTTCAGTTTCACTTTTTCCTTCGTAGTATTCCTGTGAAGGAATTTGGGGCAAGTTATTCGATCATCAAGGGGATCAAGGGTTATGGATAAAAAGTGGGAGAATGGGGTTTAGAAACTTACCAGCCATGATTGAATGGTGGAGCAGTTTTGATGGGCTGAATGGCCTAATTGCTGCTCCTACGTCTTATGGTTTTATGGTCTTATTACATTAAGGGGTATGTATAAATACAAGATGTTGCTTGTTTGAAGCTGTTATTATTGTTCGATTCTCCTCATGTAAAAAAGTAGAGTCCGAAGAGAGGAAGGTGGTAAGTGACTGAGAAGAATGAATTTGTCGGGTCTATTTAGGATGCATTATATATCTCATAGAGTCATAGACGCAGAGATGTACAGAATACAAACAGACCCTTCATTCCATCTCATCCATGGTTCGTTCATGGTTTATAGCTCCTCATCCAATCTCAAGCTTTAACTTTGCTCTTCAGAAGTCTATCAGAAGCCTTTAATTTGATTACTGCACTAAATAATACTTGAATGTTCAACAGATAAAAGATAAATGCTTACTGAACAACAAACAATTTGATAAGTACACAGTTCTATTACAGATTTATTTCTATGCTGCAAGACAGAAAAATCAGAACAGAGAACATATAAATAAAACATCTGTAGAGAACATCAGAATGTTCAATTTTACTTAGCAGTAACAATGCCATCACTGAAATATGCTTAAAGGCAACAAAGTGTCACAATGCATCAATTCGCTATGATAGTAAATGTAGGAAATAGTTTTATAGCTTCAATTTCTCACATCCTTCTAATCTTTAGCCTGCTGCTTCCAGTGAAAGAATGATGGAAAAGCTCAGCTATATGTAGCTTCAAGGTGTTCTTATGCACCTCCAAAAGCTTCTCAAGACTAGCTATAGCAGACAACTCATACCAAATTGCAAATCTTGTCCCTCAGTCAATGTTGTCATTTTTCAAGTACAACAAACACTTTAGCTATATGTAAAAAAAACCCATTAGATACACGGGCAATTCCTTTTTCACAGATTACGCCATCACTGGAAATCTTGTCTACCTGCCTTTCTCTCTAAGTCTCTCCCTAGTTTTACTGAAACCACCAAATTCAATAC
Organism: Ginglymostoma cirratum; assembly: GCA_024137785.1. NCBI lineage: Eukaryota > Metazoa > Chordata > Chondrichthyes > Orectolobiformes > Ginglymostomatidae > Ginglymostoma > Ginglymostoma cirratum. Next base: position 31,132,555 of record JAHRHZ010000248.1, on the reverse strand, counting down.
TGCTAAGAATTTGCCTTTCTCATTCTTTTGACCTCAAGTACCTGTTATTTCTTTTCATTTCATCCCTACTGATTCAAAATTAAGATGTATCATACCTTCTCCAAATCGTGCAGAACCTCAAGATCTTTAACCAGAGGTCACCATGCCTGAGGTGAGGGGATAGGTCGAGAAAGATAATCCTTCACAGTAACCTCAGCCAGTGTGGGAATTGAACCCACATAGTCAGCATCACTTTGCATCTCAAACTGGGGATCCAGCCAACTAAGTGAACCAAACCCTTCATGAACATCCATGGAACTCAAAAACAAAACATCTGGGGATTATTGACAACTCTGGGAAAACTGCTACTCTCTGCAAATAAATTGAGTACAATTACAAAGTGCTGACAATGCCAGGGAAATCCTACAACACAGACATGAATGTGTGTAAGATTTCCCTTCTGACCTTATATCTATTTCAATTTCTCGTTATGGCTGTCAGAATTGCTACATTACAACAGGGGCTGCATATCAGAAAGTACTTCATTGACTATAAGTGATTGGCAACATTCTGAAATGATGAAAGGTCCAGCAAAAATGCAAATTCTCTCTTTCAATTTCACTTTCTAAATTTATTTTGTGTGATTGTGGGATGTGAGAGTCACTGGAAAGGTCAACATTTATTGTCCTCCATAAAATGACAATGAAATTTCTTCTTGAGCCCTATGGTGGAGGTACACCCACAGAGCTGTAGTGAAGGAAGTTCGAGATTTTTAACACAATGTCATTGTAAGAACAGTGTCATAGAGTCGAGTCAGGGCAAAGTGTGATCCCATGCACCTCCTTCACTCGTCCTTCCAGATGATACAGCTGGCAGGTTCATAAGAAGTTATTGAAGGAGCTTTGGTGGATAGTTGTAGTGCTTCCACTGTGTGCAGTGGTGGAGGGAGTAAGTGTTTAAGATGATTAATGGGACACTGATGCGATGGGAGATAACAAGGTTTGGGGCTGGATGAACACAGCAGGCCAAGCAGCATCATGGGAGCAGGAAAACTTGACGTTTCGGGCCTAGACCCTTAATCAGAAATGGGGGAGGGGAGGAGGGTTCTGAAATAAATAGGGAGAGAGGGGGAGGCGGATAGAGGATGGATAGAGGAGAGGATAGGTGGAGAGGAGGCAGACAAGTCGAAGAGGCGGGGATGGAGCCAGTAAAGGCGAGTGTAGGTGGGGGGGTAGGGAGGAGATAGGTCAGTCCAGGGAGGACGGACAGTTCAAGGGAGGCGGGATGATGTTAGTAGATAGGAGATGGGGGTGGGGCTTGAGGTAGGAGGAGGGGATAGGTGAGAGGAGAAACAGGTTAGGGAGGCGGAGATGAGCTGGGCTGGTTTTGGGATGCGGTTGGGGGAGGGGAGATTTTGAAGCTTGTGAAATCCACATTGATACCATTGGGCTGCAGGGTTCCCAGGCTGAATATGATTTGCTGTTCCTGCAGCCTTCGGGTGGCATCACTATGGCATTGCAGGAGGCCCAGGATGGACATGTCGTCTGAGGAATGGGAGGGGGAGTTGAAATGGTTCGCGACTGGGAGGTGCAGTTGTTTGTTGCAAACTGAGCGCAGGTGTTCTGCAAAGCGGTCCCTAAGCCTCTGCTTGGTTTCCCCGATGTAGAGGAAGCCACAACAGATACAGCGGATGCAGTCTACCACATTGGCAGATGTGCAGGTGAACATCTGCCTGATGTGGAAAGTCTTCTTGGTGCCTGGAATTGGGGTGAGGGAGGAGGTGTGGGGGCAGGTGTAGCACTTCCTGCGGTTGCAGGGAAAAGTGCCGGGTGTGGTGGAGCTGGAGGGGAGTGTGGAGCGGACAAGGGAGTCGCGGAGGGAGTGGTCCCTCCGGAAGGCAGATAAGGGTGGGGAGGGAAAAATGTCTTTGGTGGTGGGGTCAGATTGCAGATGGAGGAAGTCTCGGAGGATTATGCGTTGGATCCGGAGGTTGGTGGGGTGGTACGTGAGGATGAGGGGGATTCTTTTTTGGTTATTATTGCGGGGACGGGGTGTGAGGGATGAGTTGCGGGAAATGCAGGAGACACAGTCGAGGGCGTTCTCGACCACTGTGGGGGGGAAGATGTGGTCCTTGAAGAATGAGGACATCTGAGATGTACGGGAGTGGAATGTCTCATTCTGGGAGCAGATGTGGCGGAGGCGAAGGAATTGGGAATAGGGGATGGCATTTTTGCAGGAAGGTGGGTGGGAGGAGGTGTATGCCAGGTAGCTGTGGGAGTCAGTGGGCTTGAAATGGACACTGGTTTCTAGGTGGTTACCCGAGATGGAGACAGAGAGGTCCAGGAAGGAGAGAGAAGTGTTGGAGATGGTCCAGGTGAACTTCAGGTTGGGGTGGAAGGTGTTGGTGAAGTGGATGAACTGTTCGAGCTCCTCGTGGGAGCATGAGGCGGCGCCGATACAGTCCTCAATGTAACGGAGGAAGAGGTGGGGTTTAGGGCCAGTGTAGGTATGGAAGAGGGATTGTTCCACGTAACCTACAAAGAGGCAGGCAAAACTTGAGCCCATGAGGGTACCCATGGCCACCCCCTTTGTCTGTAGGAAGTGGAGGAATTGAAAGAGAAGTTGCTGAGGGTGAGGACGAGTTCGGCTAAGCAGATGAGGGTGTCGGTGGAGGGGGATTGGTCAGTTCTGCGGGACAGGAAGAAGCAGAGGGCCTTTAGGCCATCTGCATGGGGAATACAGGTGTATAGGGACTGGACGTCCATAGTAAAAATGAGGTGTTGGGGACCGGGGAATTGGAAGTTCTGGAGGAGGTGGAGGGCGTGGGTGGTGTCACGGACGTAGGTAGGGAGTTCCTGGACCAAGAGGGGGAAAATGGAGTCTAGGTAGGTGGAGATGAGTTCGGTGGGGCAGGAGCAGGTGGAGACAATGGATCGACCAGGGCATTCAGGTTTGTGGATTTTGGGAAGGAGATAGAAGCGGGCGGTGCGGGGTTGGGGAACGATGAGGTTGGAGGCGGTGGGTGGGAGGTCACCTGAGGTGGTGTGGTTGTGGATGGTTTGGGGGATGATGGTTTGGTGCTCGGGGGTGGGGTCATGATCCAGGGGGCGGTAGGAGGAGGTGTCGGAGAGTTGGCGCCTGGCCTCAGCAATGTAGAGGTCAGTGTGCCATACTACGACTGCCCCTCCCTTGTCCGCAGGTTTTATGGTGAGGGTGGGATTGGAGCGGAGGGAGCGGTGGGCTGTACGTTCTGCGGTGGAGAGGTTGGAGTGTTTGAGAGGGGTAGAGAGGTTGAGGCGATTGATGTCTCGACGGCAGCTGGAGATGAAGAGGTCGAGGGAGGGTAGGAGGTGGGTTGTTTTGCCCTGGATAGTGTCAAGCTGTTACAGTCAAGTAACTGATCCTTAGATCATGGAAGGTGGACGGCCTTTTGGAGGTTTGCTTCAGAATTCACAGCTTCTGATGTCCTTTTGTAGTCACAGTATTTGCGCAGTTCAGTTTTTAGTCAATGTTGAATGTTGAGATATTAATGTCGTGAGATTCAGTATTATCAATAATGTTGGTCAAGGGAACATGGTTCAAATTTCTTGTTGACAATGGTCGTTTCCTCGTTGTTGTGTGGTATGAATGCTGTTTCCCAGTTGCTAGCTCAAAATCATTAAATCATAAGACATAGGAACAGAAATAGGCCACTCAGCCCATCGAGTCTTCTTCACCATTCAATGACTTCATGGCTGATTTGATAATTCTCAACTCCACTTTCCTGCTTTTCTCTGTAATGTTTGATTCCTTTACTAATTGAAAATCTATTTGTCTCAACCTTGAATATACTTAATGGCCCTGAATTGACAACCCTCTGTGGCAACAATTCCACAGATTCACTACCCTCTAAGAGAAGACATTCCTCTGCCTTAAATCTCTGCCTTAAATGTTAGACCTTATTTTGAGATTATGCCTGCTGTTCTGGACTTACCTGCAAATGGAAACAATCTTTCTGCATCTACCCTATCACGTCCCCTAAGAGTCTGGTATGTTTCAATCAGGTTGCTGCTCAGTTCTCCAATTCCCAATTTGTGCAGGCCTAAACTATTCCAAGATAACAAGGCATGGGGCTGGATGAACACAGCAGGCCAAGCAGCATCATAGGAGCAGGAAAGCTTGACGTTTCGGGCCTAGACCCTTCATCAGAAATGGGGGAGGGAAAGAGGGTTCTGAAATAAATAGGGACAGAGGAGGAGGCGGATAGAAGATGGATAGAGGAGAGGATAGGTGGAGAGGAGGCAGACAAGTCGAAGAGGCGGGGATGGAGTCAGTAAAGGTGAGTGTAGGTGGGGAGGTAGGGAGGAGATAGGTCCAGGGAGGACGGACAGGTCAAGGGGGCAGGATGATGTTAGTAGATAGGAGATGGGGATGGGGCTTGAGGTGGGAGGAGGGGATAGTTGAGAGGAAAAACAGGTTAGGGAGGTGGGGACGAGCTGGGCTGGTTTTGGGATGCGGTTGGGGGAGGGGAGATTTTGAAGCTTGTGAAATCCACATTGATACCATTGGGCTGCAGGGTTCCCAGGCTGAATATGATTTGCTGTTCCTGCAGCCTTCGGGTGGCATCACTGTGGCATTGCAGGAGGCCCAAGATGGACATGTCATCTGAGGAATGGGAGGGGGAGTTGAAATGGTTCGCGACTGGGAGGTGCAGTTGTTTGTTGCGAACTGAGCGCAGGTGTTCTGCAAAACCTCCCTAACCTGTTTTTCCTCTCACCTATCCCTTCCTCCCACCTCAAGCCCCACCCCCATCTCCTATCTACTAACATCATCCCGCCCCCTTGACCTGTCCGTCCTCCCTGGACTGACCTATCTCCTCCCTACCTCCCCACTTACACTCACCTTTACTGGCTCCATCCCCGCCTCTTTGACTTGTCTGTCTCCTCTCCACCTATCCTCTCCTCTATCCATCCTCTATCCGCCTCCCCCTCTCTCCCTATTTATTGCAGAACCCTCTTCCCCTCCCCCATTTCTGATGAAGGGTCTCGGCCCGAAATGTCCAGTTTTCCTGCTCCTATGATGCTGCTTGGCCTGCTGTGTTCATCCAGCCCCATGCCTTGTTATATCAGATTCTCCAGCATCTGCAGTACCTTTTATCTCTAAACTATTCCAACTCTCCTTTTAAGACCGAATGAACTGCGGATGCTGCAGAACCTCTGAGGAAGGATCACTGGATCCAAAACATTAACTCTGCTTTTTCCTTCACAGACGCTGCCAGACCTGCTGAACTTTTCCAGCAGCTTTGTTTCTGTTCTCCTTTTAAGACCCCTCCGTATCCAGTATTACCTGAGTGATCCTTCTCTAGATGTCTCCAATACCAAAATATGTTTCCTTAGATAAAGGGCCCAAAACTGTTCACAGTATTCCAGCTATGGTCTGACTACTGTGTCAGATAGATTTAGCAAAATCTCCCCATTTTTATATTCAAATCCCTTTGAAATAAAGGCCAACATTCCATTTGCTTCCCTAATTATGCGTTGAACTTGGATCCTAGCTTTTTGTATATTACATGTACTTTTTACATAACATCCAATTGTCTTTTTTTCCTTTGTTCATTTGCGGGATGAGGTTGTCACTGGATGGCCAGCATTTATTACCCACCCCTAGTTGCCCTTGAGAAGGTAGTGGTGAGCTTATCCAAGTCATTAATATATATTGCAAATAATTGTCTGAAAGTTATTCAGGTCATTCTGCATATAAGAACATAAGAACTAGGAGCAGGAGTAGGCCATCTGGCCCCTCGAGACTGCTCCGCCATTTAATAAGATCATGGCTGATCTTTTTGAGACTCAGCTCCACTTACCTGCCCACTCACCATAACCCTTAATTCCTTTACTGTTCAAAAATTTATCTAGCCTTGTCTTAAACATATTCAGCGAGGTAGCTTCAACCACTTCACTGCGCAGGGAATTCCACAGATTCACAACCCTTTGGGTGAAGAAGTTCCTTCTGACCTCAGTCCTACATCTGCTTCCCTTTATTTTGAGGCGATGTCCTCTAGTCCTAGTTTCACCTGCTATTGGAAACAACCTCCCTGCCTCCACCTTTTCTATTCCCTTCATAATCTTGTATGTTTCTCTAAGATCTCCCCTCATTCTTCTGAATTCCAATGAGTATAATCTCAGCCTACTCAGTCTCTCCTCATAATCCAACCTTCTCAACTCTGGACTCAACCAAGTGGATCTCCTCTGCACCCCCTCAGTGCTAGTATATCCCTTCTCAAGTAAGGAGACGAAAACTGCACACAGTACTCCAGGTGTGGCCTCACCAGGACCCTATACAGCTGCAGCCTAGCCTGAGATAACAAGGTGTAGAGCTGGATGAACACAACAGGCCAAGCAGCATCAGAGCAGCAGGAAAGCTGACGTTTCAGGCCTAGACCCTTCTTCAGAAATCTAGGCCCGAAACGTCAGCTTTCCTGCTCCTCTGATGCTGCTTGGCCTGCTGTGTTCATCGAGCTCGACACCTTGTTATCGCAGATTCTCCAGAATCTGCAGTTCCTATCATTCTGCAGCATAGCCTCCCTGTTTTTAAACTCCATCCCTCTAGCAATGACAGGCAAAATTCCATTTGCCTTTTTAATTACCTGATGCACCTGCAATCCTACTTTTAGCGATTCATGCACAAGGACACCCAAGTCTCTCTGCACAACAGCGTGCTGCAATTTTTTACCATTTAAAACATAATCCATTTTGTTGTTAGTCCTACCAATATGGATGACCTCACACTTATCAACATATAAACACAAGCTTTTTCAATACCTGAAGCTTCAATATTTGACGAGTTGAGAATGTCCCTGAACAATTTGCAATCATCAGAGGATATCTCTATTTCTGGCCTTGTGATGGAGGAAGGTCATTGGGAGTGCTTATGAAGATAGTTGAGCCATGGTCATTAGCCTATAGAACTCTACAGAGATGTCCTGGAAATGAAATAATTGACCTCCAACAGCCACAGCTATCAAGATTTGTGCTGTGTACGACTCCACTCAATAGAAAACTTTTTCCTGAATTCCGTTGTCTTCCATTTTAGTTTGATCAAGGCAATTTAACAACTTCCAGTTTCCTGGCCCTTACTATTTTCATTTCAGTATGGACATCTAATCCTTCCACATCTTCCGCCCCCAACAGGGAACTCTGAGATAACAAGGCGTGGGGCTGGACGAACACAGCAGGCCAAGCAGCATCACAGGAGCAGGAAAACTTGACGTTTCGGGACTAGACCCTTCATCAGAAATGGAAGAGGGGAAGAGGGTTCTGAAATAAATAGGGAGAGAGGGGTAGGGGATAGAGGATGGATAGAGGAGAGGATAGGTGGAGAGGAGGCAGACAAGTCGAAGAGGCGGGGATGGAGCCAGTAAAGGTGAGTGTAGGTGGGGGGGGTAGGGAGGAGATAGGTCAGTCCAGGGAGGACGGCCAACCGCATCCCAAAACCAGCCCAGCTTATCTCCACCTCCCTAACCTGTTTTTCCTCTCACCTATCCCCTCCTCCCACCTCAAGCCCCACCCCCATCTCCTATCTACTAACATCATCCCACCCCCCTGACCTGTCTTTCCTCCCTGGACTGACCTATCTCCTCCCTACCTCCCCACCTACACTCACCTTTACTGGCTCCATCCCCGCCTCTTCGACTTGTCTGCCTCCTCTCCACCTATCCTCTCCTCTATCCATCTTCTATCCGCCTCCTCCTCTGTCCCTATTTATTTCAGAACCCTCTTCCCCTCCCCCATTTCTGATGAAGGGTCTAGGCCCGAAACATCAAGCTTTCCTGCTCCTCTGATGCTGCTTGGCCTGCTGTGTTCATCCAGCCCCACACCTTGTTATCTCAGATTCTCCAGCATCTGCAGTACCTTTTATCCCAGGGAAATCTGAGATCCATCCACTTCTTCCTTGTCCCATGTGAAGTTCTAATGGTAGTGTTCAATTTTAAGAATGATAAATGTCTAATAAATAATACTCTATGGTTATTAAGAACAAGGAAAGATACAGAATAAATTGTGTCATGGAATTATAATTAGAATAGGTCCATTGTCACGGGTACTCAAGTACAGAACTACAGTTGTACAGTGAAAAGCTTACAATGTCAAGTGGTGCCATCTTAGATACAAAGTACCAAGGTGCAGAACTTAGATACTAAATAGAGAGATAAAAGAAAGTTACAATACCTTACAGTTATTCACAGTATAAGGTAGAAAAATAAGAACTAAAGTCAAAAAGATAAACATTACAGTCTTTCTATAAAGGGTCTGCAGTAGATCAGCACAAGGGGCTTCCACAGGTACTCTGACTGGGCTCGCAAGCCACTGACCACCTGCACCAGGCTCCAGTCCAACAACCGTCCTCGCTCCAGGCACAATGACTATCCTACACAGTTCGGGCCTCCAGCCCCCTGGCCATCCCCACATCACTCAGGCCTCCAGCCCCCTGGCCGTCCCCACATCACCGAGGCCTCCAGCCCCCTGGCCATCCCCACATCACTCAGGCCTCCAGCCTGATGGCTGTCCCCACATCACTCAGGCCTCCAGCCCACTGGCCATCCCCACATTGCACAGCCCTCAGCGTATTTTGCTCTGGCCCGCAGCTGCTCTGATGGAGTCACCACCACTCCAAAGTGAATGTTTTTCAAAAAGCTAAAAAGAAACTTTGAAGGGAGAGAAGAAGAAGAACAAGCAAGGAAAAAACTAAAAAAAAAATGATGGAATGGACAAGCCCTGGACTGAGGACCCCAGATGCCCAGCGGCACGGTGGTTAGCACTGCTGCCCCACAGCATGAGGGACCTGGGTTTGATTCCATCTTTGGGCAACTGTCTGTGTGGAGTTTGCACATTCTCCATGTGTCTGTGTGGGTTTCCTCTGGGTGCTCTGGTTTCCTCCCACAGTCCAAAGGTGTGCAGGCTAGGTGGATTGGCCATGCTAAATTGCCCATAGTGTTCAGGAATGTGTAGATTAGGTGGGTTATAGGTTGATGGGTCTGGATGGGATGCTCTGAGGGTCAGTGTGGACTTATTGGGCCAAAGGGCCTGTTTCCACACTATAGGGATTCTATGAGTCTATGCCATCTATACAGTTGCTACCATCTTGGAATGTTAGGAAGCTATAGATTTTTCATTGTATAACATCCATTTATTCAGGCAGTACTTGCTTAGCCTGAATTTATAGTTGAACATATATTTCTCCACTAACTTACAATTGTTGAAAATTCAAGAAACAAAACCGATAAAAGCATTTATGCAAAAGATTCCTTAACTAACTTTTCAATTAAAGGCTTCCATTAAAACGTGAAATGCTAAAATCATACACTGTCTGTCCCCTAAAATAATTGTTCTAAAATATGGTGAATATTGACAAGGCTGACATTTATTTCTCATCTCTGTTTGGTCTGAAAAGAAGCTTTCTCCTTGAAACATGCAGCCATCGTGACAGGACCACTATGGTATTAGGTAGGGAGTCTATTTGCATACCTTTTGTAAATAACATGACTGACACAACTATCAATTGATGGCTAGTTCTGCTAACCACTTAAAGTCAAGCTGCATTTTCAGGGGATCTGGATATAGCTTTATTTAGACTTTTTTTAAAAAATGTCTAACAGCAAGTGGATTTTGCTGGCTGGGTCAGCATTTATTAGCCATTCTGAATTGCCTCAGCGAAGGTAGTGGCGAACTGCCTCCTTGAACTCCTACTGTTCATTTGGCACAGGCACAGCCACTGTGCTGTTTGTGAGGGAACTCCAGGATTTTGACCCAACCACAGTGCAGGAATGATAGTATGGCTTCAAGTCAGGATGGTGTGCGGCTTGAGCGGAACTTGCAAGTCATTGTGTTCCCATGCATTTACCCTTACTCCAAGTTGGTAGAGCTGCTTGTAAAATGTGATTGAGGGTATGTTAGTGAGTTGTTGTACTGCAGCTTCTGATGCCACTCTGCGTTGCAGACAGAGAGAGTGAATGTTGAAGGTGAGGATGTGGTGTCAATCAAGTGGTCTACTTTATCTGGAATGGTGTTGAGCTTCTTGAGTTTTGAAGGAGCTGCTCCACTCCAGGCAAGTGTTAATTATTCTATCACACTCCTATCTTGTGCCTTGGAGACGGTGGAAAGAATATGGGGAGTCAGGAGTCAAATTGCATAATTCCCAGCCTGTTATAGCAACAGTATTTAAGTGGCTGGTTCAGATCAGCTCCTTAGTTCTTCGTGCGTGCATACTCGTGATCGTTATCTTTTGTTTAATGATTAAATTAATTAGATGGGGTACATGATTTATCACTTGAAATGAACATATTTTAATAGACAACCTTTCATTTGACTACTGTGATAACATTTGCACCATTTTGCTCTTGATAATCCTTTTTGATGAATGTATATCAATTACTTGTTTTCATTTTTCAACTTGTTTTTCCTTGAGAAACTTTTGTTTTGATCTATAAAAACGGTTTGGCCTAGTTAGGATGATTTTGAAAACAGAATTCAGTAGTTTACTTCTGTATTTTTATAGCATATCAATATTAAAAGTAATTAAGTTTTAGTTGTCTATTTATTACAGAAAAAAAACAGGCTACTTTGAGAGGGACATAAACAGAAACATAAAGCACAATTATTTAGATTTACGTTCTTCAAAAGCGTAACAGTTTCTTATCACTTTCTCACTCTCTACACAATTCCAACATGCATTGCATCCTTGGTAGTGTATCCAACAATGATATTGTTCTTTCCAGCAATGTGACAATTTTCATTTTTGGCTGATTTAACAAACAATGGCCACATCATATGAAAGAACAAAGGAACTCATTTCTCCTGTGATAAAGGCCAACATACTATTTGCCTTTCTAACTGCTCTTTGCATCTGCCTGTTAGCCAGCAGCGACTTTGTATAAGGTCACCCAAATCCCTTTGAATATCAACACTTCCAAACCTCGGATCATTTCAGAAATTCTCAAGACGGCAATCAATAGATTACTAGATACTCATGAGATCAGTTAATAAACTACATTATTAAGGGAGATTGATCATCCATATATAAACCAGAATGGAGGAGCAGGCTTGAGGGGCGAAATGGAATACTCCAGCTCCTACATTCCTATGTTCCTATGTACTCTGCACCCCGATCTATAAACTCACATTACATTCCATCTGCTATCTTATTTCATACTCATTAAGCCTGTTTGACTCCCCATAAAGCCTCTTTGCGTCCATTACACACATTTCCATATATTTTTGTGTCATCCATAAACTTGGAAATATTATATTTCTTCCCCTTTTCAAAATCAATGATGTGGATTATGAATAACTGGGGCCTAAGCATTGACTCTAAAGGTACCCCAATCATCACAACGGGGCAACCTGAGAATGATTCATTTATTCCTAGTCTTTGTTTTCTTTCCAATAACCAATCCTCAATCTATATGCTGCTGCTTAAGCACGTGCTCAAATTTTCATTAGCACTTCTTGTGTCAGACCTTATCGGAAGTCTTCTGAAAATTGAAATAGTCTACATTCACTGGGTTCCTACTTATCTGTAAGTAACATCCTCAAAAAAGTTTTTAACAGTTTTGTCCAACATCATCTTCACCTTCATGCGTTCATATTGTCTCTGACCAATCAATCATTAATTTCTATATCTCCAGCTGTCTCATTTTTCCAGTAGATTCTAGAATTTCCCCCATGATTGACATCAGGCTAGCTGGTCTACACTTTCTTCTTTTCTCTCTCCCTCCTTTCTTAAATATTAGGGGTCGCATGAACCAACTTCCAACCTGCAAGCACCATTCCAGAATTTTGAAAGATAATCAAAATGAATTTACTATCTCTGTAACAGTGATGAAAATAGAGAAGGCCAGTGGGTGAATTTCCCCCAAAAGTCTTCAGAACTTCCTAGAAACTACAATGGGGGCAACCAGGCAGAGAAAATTCACCCCATGTGTGGAACAGTTAGGATAGCTGAGTAGCCTGCTCTTCCAATCACTGACTGTTTCTGTCCCCTATTTGCTGCTGACAGGGTCATAGTAAAAGCAGGAGGGAAATATTCTGTGATTAGAGGCACATTGAGAACATGAACATGGATCATAAAACAGTACAGCACACTACAGGCCCTTCGGCCCATGATGTTGTGCCGACCTATTATCCTAATCTAAGATCAAACTACCCTGCATACCCTACATTTTACTATTATCCATGTGCCTATCCAAGAGTTGCTTAAATGTCCCTAATGTATCTGACTCAGCTACCACTGCCAGCAGCGCATTCCACGCACCCACCACTCTCTGTGTAGAGAAATTACCTCTGACATCTCCCCATACCTTCCTCCAATCACCTTAAAATTATGCCCCCTCGTGAGTCATTTCCAACCTGGGAAAAAGTCTCTGACTATCCACTCTATCTATGCCTCTCATCATCTTGTAAACCTCTATCAAGTCACCTCTTATCCTTCTTCGCCCCAAAGAGAAAAGCCCTAGCTCCCTCAAACTTTCCTCATAAGACCTGCCTTCCAGTCCAGTCAGCATCCTGGTAAATCTCCTCTGCACCGTCTCTAAACCTTCCACATCTTTCCTATAATGAGGCCACGAGAACTGAACACAATATTCCAAGTGTGGTCGAACCAGGGTTTTATAGAGCTGCAGCTGCAGCTCTTAAACTCAATTCCCCTGCCAATGAAAGCCAACGCACCATACGCCTTCTTAACAACTCTATCAATTTGGTAGCAACTTTGAGGGATCTATGGATGTGGAGTCGAAGATCCCTTTGCTCATTCACACTGTCAAGAATCCTGCCATTAACCCTGTATTCTGCATTCAAATCCAACCTTCCAAAAGAATCACTTCACACTTTTCTGGGTTGAATTCCATCTGCCACTTCTTTGGCCAGCTCTGCATCCTGTCAATGTCCCATTGTAACCTACAACAGCCCTCCACACTATCCACAACTCCACCAACATTTGTGTCATCATCAAACTTACTAACTCACCCTTCCACTTCCTCATCCAAGTCATTTATAAAGACCACAAAGAGCAGGGTCCCAGAACAGATCCCTGTGGAACACCACTGGCCATGAGGTCCAGGCTGAATACTTTCCATTTACTACCACTCTCTGGACAGCCAATTCTGTCCCAGACAGCCAAATTTCCTTGAATCCCATGCCTCCTAATTTTCTGAATGATCCTACCATGGGGAAGCTTATCAAATGCCTTGCTAAGATCCATATATACCACATCCACTGCTCGACCTTCATCAATGTGTTTTGTCACATCCTCAAAGAGTTCAATAAGGCTTATGGGGCTTGACCTGTCCCTCACAAAGCCATGCTGACTATTTCTAATCAAACAGTGCTTTTCCAAATAATCATAAATACTATCTCTCAGAATCCTCTGTAATAATTTGCCCACCACAGAAGTAAGACCGACCGGCCTGTAATTCCCAGGATTCCCAGAGGAGGCGATAGCCTAGTGGTATTATCGCTAAACTGTTAATCCAGAGACCCAGGAAAATGTTCTGGAGACCCAGGTTCAAATCCTGCCAGGCAGATGGTGGAATTTGAATTCAATAAAATATCTGGAATTAAGAATCTAATGATGACCACGAATCCATTGTTGATTGTCAGGAAAAACCCATCTGGTTCGCTAAAGTCCTTTAGGGAGGGAAACTGCCTACAAGCATGGCCCACATGTGACTCCAGACCCAAAGCAATGTGGTTGACTCTCAGCTACACTCTGAGCAATTAGGAGTGGGCAATAAATGCTGCGTAGCCAATGACGTCCTCATCCCATTAACGAATAAAGGATTATCCCTATTCCCTTTCTTGAACAAGGGAATAACATTTGCCACCCTCCAATCATCTGATACTACTCCAGTGGACAGTGAGGATGCGAAGATCATCGCCAAAGGGCAGCAATCTCTTCCCTCACTTCCTGTAGTAACCTTGGTTATATCCCGTCTAGCCCAGAGGACTTATCTATCATCATGTTTTTCAAAATTCTAGCACATCCTCCTTCCTAACATCAACCTGTTCGAGCATATCAGCCTGTTTCACGCTGTCCTCGCAAACATCAAGTTCCCTCTCCCTGGTGAATACTGAGGCAAAATATTCATTAAGGACCGCCACTCTCTCCTCCTACTCTGAGCACAAGTTCCCTCCACCATTCCTGATCGGCTCTACCCTAACTCTGGTCATCCTCTTGTTCCTCACATAAATATAGAACGCCTTGGGGTTGAACATGAATGTGGCAAGAAGATGAATGTGGCAGTGAGCAAGGCTGCTGGACCAAAGGAATGAGGCCAGAGGCTGTGAGATGGGAAGTGAGTCTAGGCATAGGTGGTGCAAGGAGGTTGAGACTGCTTGGCTGGGAATGGGAGTGGCTGGGGGAACAGAGATGGCAATGTGAGAGGGGGGGTGTGATTGGGTGCTGGCAAAAGGCTGCCAGTTCAGCGGAGGGGAGCAAGATGAGGGAACTTAGAGGCTGGGAAGATAGTGAAGCTTCAAATAGGGGTGAGGACTAGAAAGGGGAAAAAGGAGTGGCAAGAGGGCAAGATGGCCTGCAAAGGGCAATGAGGATAAGCAAAGAGTAAAAAGAGGCTGTTTGGGGGAAAAGGGACCGCAAAAGACGAAATGAGCTCAAGTTTCTGATGTATGATGCTATTGTCCGAGTGAGAATTTGCAGCAGGCATGAATGCATTTCCTTTGGATGATTCATCTATATATATCATCATTAAAGAGCAAACAGGCACACAGGAAAACAAAAAAAAAGCAGGGAATAGTCTTGTAATAGATGTCTTTATAAATGGGAGTTGCTACATCTAGTTCAGGGTTTCCTTGCAAATTTGGCATCTGCTTCTACTTTGCGGAAATTCTTACTGAAATGGAACATTATTTTTCATCATGCCAGTAAATGTCAAATAAGCCTTGCCAGCTCATGCTACAGACTATTCACAGAAATTGTGATAGAGTACTACATGAGAGTTACAGTGCTAATTTTTGCAAGAGAAATCACATTTGGTGCTATAATGGTTTTCTTCAAGGTGACGTTTTCAACACCAGTTTCTACGCAGTCAATTACATAGCATCAGAAGCAATAATTTGCTCTTCTCTCAATCACTAAAATGGTTGATAATAATTATGTTGGCTAAGGCCAATCCTAAAGATGATTTTAAACTTTTCAACTCTTTTAACGAAGCTTAAATTTATTTAAAGCTTTTCTTATCTAAATACATAAAAATAACTGCATTATTTAAATTTATTCTTTTATTAGTGGTGTTCAGTTGAAACGTGGGCCTCATGGGCAAGACCAGATGTTCTCATCCCTAACTGCCCTTGAGAAAGTGGCAAAAACCTGCCTTGTTGAGTTGAAGAGCCGTGGTGTAGTTTAATCCTGGGATTGTATTGTCAGAAGGGGAGTTCTATGATTTTGATCTAACAACAATATCATGAGCAGAAATGAGATAGGAAGAAGATTACTCCTTTCTCCATTACACAATTAACTGAAAGAAGATATGTTAGGAGAAGTTTTTTTTAACTCCTGGAGTGCTGGTTTAAGAACAGGTTTTATGTGGATTGAAATTGTTTATTTATAAATGTTTATTTTACCTAATAGGAAGAACAGGCAGGTCCAGGTTAATGAACATGGGGGAGCTGATGGTCTAAGTGTATTTATTTCAATGCAAGGAGTATAATGTGTAATGCAGATGATTATAGAACTTAGATTAGTACGTGGAACTACGATGTTGTAACCATTACAGAAACTTGGTTGACTGAAGGGCAGGGTTGGCAGCGCAACATTCCAGAGTTTAGACATTTCAGGCATGATGAAGAGGGATGTGAAAAGGGGCGGAGGAGTTGCATTACTGACTAAGGAGAATGTCACAGCTGCATTAAGGTAGAACGTCTTGGAGGGCTCATCCAGTGAGGCCAAATGGACAGAATTCAAGAATAAGAAAGGTGCAATCACGATGATGGAGTGATACTACAGGCCTCCCAATAACCAGCAGGAGATAGAAGAAAAGATTTGTAATTAGATTATGGAAAGATGTAAAAACAACAGGGCTGTTGTAATGGGTGGTTTTAACTTCTCCATTATTGTCTGGGACTCCCTCAGTGTCAGGGGCTTAGAGGGGGCCAAATTTGTTATGTGCGTGCAGGAGAATTTTTTTTTAAACAATATGTAGATAGTCCAACTAGAGAAGGGGTCATACTCTGTAAGGGAATGAACTTGACACGGTGTTCAAAGTTTTAGTTGGGGGGGGGCCAGGGAACCATTTTGGGAACAGTGATCATAATTCCATGGGTTTTAAGATGGTATGTTTAAGGATAAGTTTGATCCTTGCATGAAAATGCTAATTTAGGGGAAGGCTTATTACAAAAGTATTAAGGAGGAATTGGAGAAATTAGATTGGAGGCAGCTGTTTGAAGGTAAATCCATATCTGACATGTGGGAGACTTTTAAAAAGCAAGTTGATCAGAGTTCAGGACCAGCATGTTCCTGTGAGGATGAAGGATAATGGTGACTAGATTCATGAACCTCAGATGACAAGAGATATTGAAACTTTAGTCAAAAAGCTAAAGGAAGCATATGTAAGGCTCAGGAAACTGAAATCAGATTAGGCTCTTGAGGAAGGCCAGAAGGGACCACAAAATGCCCTTAGCAAGTAGAATAAAGGAGAATACCAAGGCATTTTATACATATATAACGTGAGCAAGTAGGTAGCTAAGGAAAAGGTAGGTTTACTCAAGAACAAAGGGAATTATTGGTGGAGCCAGAGGAACTGGGTGAAGTCCTTAATGAATACTTTACACCAGTATTTACCGTGAAGAAGGGTGTGGATGATGGTCTGATTAGGGAGAGGTATGTTGATATTTTAGGATATGTTGATATTAAGAATGAGGAGGTGTTGGGCATTTTGAAAAATATTAAGGTAGACAACTAAGCAGGGTCTGAGGTGAACTATTCCAGAATACTGAGGGCGGTAAGGGAGGAGATCGCTGCGGCATTGACAGAGATCTGTGAATCCTCTTTAACCACAGGCAAGTTCCCAGAAGACTGGAGAACAGCTAATATTGTTCCTTTGTTTCTGAAGACCAACAAGGACAATCCAAGAATTTGTTGGCCAGTGAGCCTTACAACAGTGGTAGGGAAATCATTGGAGAAGCTTCTTAAGGGCAGGGTTTACTTGATGATGGATGAATGGACTTATTAGGGATGGTCAGCATGGTTTTATGTGGGGGAGGGAAGGTCTTTCTCACAAACATGATTAAGTTTTTGGGGAAATGACGAAGATGATTGATAGGAGTAGGACAGTGGATGTTGTCTATATGGACTTTACGAAAACATTTGACAAGGACCCTCATGGTAAGCTGGTCCAGAAGATTAAGTCACATGATATCCACTGTGAGTTGATAATTTGAATACAAAATTGGCTTGGTCATGGAAGACAGAAGGTAGTTGTGGAGGAGTGTCTTTTTGACTGGAGATCTGTGACAAGTGGTGTTCTGCAATGTTCAGTGTTGGGACTTCTGTTGTTTGTAATATATATAAATGATTTGGTTGAAAAGGTAGGTGTTCTTATTAGTAAGTTTGCAGACGACACAGAAATCTGTGGAATTGTGGGTTGTGAGGAAGGTTGCCAAAGGATACATCGGGACATAGATCAGCTAGAAAGCTGGGCGGAGAAAAGGCAGATGAAGTTTAATCTAGACAAGTGTGAGCTGGTGTATTTTGGAAGTTCAAATGCAAGAGGGAAATCCATCTTAAATGGCAGGACTCTTAGCAGCATTGATATACAGAGGGATCTTGAGGTGCAAGTCCATAACTCCCTTAAGGTGGCAACACAGGTGGATAAGCTAGTAAATAAAGCAGGTTTGCCTTCATTGGTGGGTCCGTGAGTATAAATGTTGCTAAGTCATGTTGCAGTTTTATAAAACTTCAGTTAGGCAACATTTGGAATATGTTGTGCAGGTCTGGTCACTGTGCTATAGGAATGATGTGGAGGCTTTGGGGAGGGTGCAATAGAACCAGGATGTTGCATGGATTGGAGTGTATTAACTATAAGGAGAGGTAGGACAAACTTGGATTGTTTTGCCAAAGCTGAGGCTGAGGGGTAACCTGATAGAAGTATATCAAATTATGAGAGGCATAGATAGCGTGGATAGTCGGAGATTTTCTTCCAGGGTGGAAATATCACATACTAGGGAGCATGGATTCAAAGTGAGAGGCAGAAAGTTTCAAGATGTGCAAGGCAAGCCTTTTACACAAAGGATGGTAGGTACCTGGAATACACTGCTAGGAGAGGTGGTAGAAGCAGATATGATTGCAACATTTAAGAACCATTTAAATAAACACATGAACAGGCATGAAACAGGGGGATATGGACCATGTGCAGCTGGATGGATTAGTTTAGAATGGCATTGTGGTCAGCTCAGGCACAGTGGGCAGAAAGGCCTGTTCCTGTGCTGGACTGTTCTATGTTCTATGTTCTATGTTCAGATTTGCTTACTCCATGTTTCACCGGATATCTGGCTTTTCCAATTGAAGTTGTGGTCAAGTCCCTTGTTGCAAAGGTATAATCTGCAGGTGAAGGAAAAAACCCCTTCAATGTCTGTCATAAAACATTAGACAGAGCCCTGTCCCCATTCCAGACCTTGTCCCTGCTATGTCCCCTGGAAGCAATCGCCTATGACCCCACCACCAGAACTGATCCTCTACCCCCTTACTTCTCATGCTGACAGACCCACACTGCTTGCCATGCTGTCTGACCCGATCCTCCTTCCTTCACTGTGGAACACTGTGCTTCTCTCACTTTGCCTCTTTTCTCCCTTACCACTGGATCCAACTCTCATTCCCTGATGGACCGAAACATCCTCCGCACCCTGTAAGCCAGCTGGATAGCGAAGTGTGACAGAGATTACAATGGAGGTTGAATACAATTCTGCTGCTTCAAATGGCCAACTTACTCCTATCTAATTTTACTTTATGAGACCTGGCCTGAAAATACTCTGTTCACCCTGATGGCAGATACTCTTTTATTTCATGTAGCATTACATTCAACTGTGTTTTCATCATTCCTGTAATCCTAGTGAGTTTGCACTGTGTTGTCGAATGCAGCAACCATCAGTTAGAAGTCTGGAAAATGGGGTAGAAACTGATGCACTACAGCCCCTCCCATGATACCATTTGGAGGCTTCCTCAATATACCTTAGAGTCTCTCTATGCAGTGGGGGCCTGTCCCAACCCTAGTGAAACATAATTGGCCACTTAACTAAATGATTTGCCCTTTCATCTCTGTTCCCCTTTTGGGAATATGCAGTGGTGGTGGGAAACATCCAGTTCTTTTTTCCCTGATGTCTTAAATTCTATGTTATAAACCCCTCCCCTCTCCCAGCCTCTCCCTGCAGAGCTGGTAAAACTCCTGCTGTTGTCACTGGTGTTGATGTTGCTGTGCGGATTGCTTCAAAGGTTATGGCTGGGAGACTAAACATTGCCCAGGGTATCAAGGAAAATCTCTGCAGTTCTTCAAGTATTCCCAAGGATTGGTTATGTCACTGAGGCACACAGCTGGGGCTTCGATTTTATGTCCCATCTGAGCAATGACAGCATTTGCTCAGTTATACACTTAAGTGTCACAATAAATTAGGTGCTGTAAAGCTTTACATGGTATTCCAAACCACCACCTCCAAACACGGACCGTGAAAAGGCTATTAGCTCAGCCACGTTTTCACTGTCCAGTTGATCTTACCAAACAGTAATGCAGGTTAACAACTCTGCAGGATTCAGACACATGACAAGGAAGCTTTAAAAGGATAGCAACAACTGTTCCTTATGAAGGACATAACACAAGGTACAAAACCTTCCAGGCACACACCCTGAAGAACAATAAAGCTACAGCACCTCCAATAAACAATAGTACAAGTTCAATTTTCAATGCTACCATAAAATGTTCAAAAGTATTTAATCAAAGTACAGACTAATTTCTGTGCCAAAGGAGAAAAGTATGTGAAATAACTGCACTAAGGACGGTATCCCATTACCAAGTCACCCATTATTTATTTGTGCACAGTACTCTGGCTGTGGCCAGCTAGATCGGAATCAATCCCTTGAACTGAGGAGATTCTAAATCCCCTGTTTTACATTTTTTTTCCTGGCTATACACTTTCTATTAAACTGAACCAAAATACAAACCAAAAATAAGGTAACAGTCAACAAAGCAAACAACAATTTACAGGGAAATGGAGAAACGGGGAAACGGGGATGGTAACTGAAGCTCAAATCCCACCGTAACTCACCATAAGAGAAAACTTTAGACAAAAGTACATACAAGATAAACCCATACAAACAAACAATATAAAAGCAATACATACAACACTAACACCCCTAGCAAACCAGCAATCAGCCCACCTTCACTCGCCTTCCGATCACCTTTTAGGACAGCCTGCCCCAACACAGTTCCCGGTTCTCGACCCGCTCCTACACAACTTCCAGCTCCTAGCCTGACCCTACTCACCTTCTGGTCATGTGGTGTTATCCTGATCCTTGGCTCATCGACAAACTCTTGTGGAAAAGGATAAGGGTTGTGCAGAAGTTAAGTGTCTAAACTGGGGGAAGTCCAATTTCAATATCATTCAACAGGATCCAGCAAAAATAGACTAGGAGCAGCTACTTGCAGTTAAATCTATGTTTGGAAAGTGAGAGTTTTGTAGTGAGAATTCAGGGCCTGCGTGATTCTTTAAGAGTGAAGGGCAAGGGCAGCAAGTCCAAGGAACACTGGATGTCAAGGGATATTGAGAATTTGGTAAAGGGAAAGAAGCATATATCAGGTACAGTGCATTAAAAACTGCAGAGGCCCTTCACAAGTATAGAGGAAATTAAGTGAGCAAAGAGGAACCACAAAATATCTTTGGCAGATGAGATCAAGGAAAATCCAAAGAATTCTTATAAACATATTAAAAGTAAGAGAATTACCAGGGAAAGGGTGGGACCTATCAGAGGCTGAAAGGTCAACCTTTGTGTGGAGCCAGTGGACAAGAGTGAGGTCTTAAATGAATACTTCTTGTCTGTATTCATGGAGGAGAAAGACATTGTAGCTGAGGATGTCAATTGGGAAGCTTCTAGAAAACATTAAGATTAATAGGGAGGAGATACTAGATAATTTAATGGGCATAGAGGTGCATAAATCCCTGAAGCATGATGAGATGTTTCTCAGGCTGCTATAAGAGGAAAGGGAGGAGATTGATGGGGCCCTGGTAGAGATATTTAATAACTCAGTGGCCTCAGAAGATGTGCTAGATGCCTGGAGGATAGCTAATGTGATTCCTTTGGTGAACAAGAGCAGCAGGGAAAGATTAGGTAATTACAGAGCAGTTAGTCTGATATCTATACTAGGGAAATTATTGGATAAACGTTCTGAAGAACAGGATTAAACAGTTCTTGAAAAGACAGTAATTGATCAGGGATAGTCAGCACAGATTTGTTGGAAGGTGATTCATTTAGTTGAGTTTTTTTTGAAAAGGTGACTAAATATGAGACTGAGCGTAATGCAGTTGATGTAGCTTACATGGACTTCAGTAAGGTTTTTGATAAGATTCCATGTGGCAGGCTACTCTAAAAGATAAGATCCCATGGGATCCAAGGCAAGCTGGCAAAGTGTATCCAAAATTAGCATACATAAAGGAGTCGAAGGGTGATGGTTTTTGTGATTGAAACTCTATGACCAGCGGTGTACAACAGGATTTGTTGCTGGGACCCTTGTTGCTT
Organism: Ginglymostoma cirratum; assembly: GCA_024137785.1. Taxonomy (NCBI): domain Eukaryota; kingdom Metazoa; phylum Chordata; class Chondrichthyes; order Orectolobiformes; family Ginglymostomatidae; genus Ginglymostoma; species Ginglymostoma cirratum. The sequence continues at coordinate 31,110,811 of JAHRHZ010000248.1, read as the reverse complement.
TTTACATGCAGTAATGACTTAGATATGAATGTAGAAGGTATAATTAGTAAAATTTGCAGATTACATAAAAATTGGTAATATTGCTGATAGCTAAAACCACTCTCTCCGTGACTCCCTTGTTCGCTCCACACTCCCCTCCAGCCCCACCACACCCGGCACTTTTCCCTGCAACCGCAGGAAGTGCTACACCTGCCCCCACACCTCCTCCCTCACCCCCATCCCAGGGCCCAAGAAGACTCCACATCAAGCAGATGTTCACCTGCACATGTGGTATACTGCATCCGCTGTACCCGTTGTGGCCTCCTCTACATCGGGGAAACCAAGCGGAGGCTTGGGGACTGCTTTGCAGAACACCTGCGCTCAGTTTGCAACAAACAACTGCACCTCCCAGTCGCGAACCATTTCAACGCCCCCTCCCATTCCTCAGACGACATGTCCATCCTGGGCCTCCTGCAATGCCACAATGATGCCACCCAAAGGCTGCAGGAACAGCAAATCATATTCAGCCTGGGAACCCTGCAGCCCAATGTATCAATGTGGATTTCACAAGCTTCAAAATCTCCTCTCCCCCAACCGCATCCCAAAACAAGCCCAGCCTGTTCCCGCCTCCCTAACGTGTTCTTCCTCTCACCTATCCCCTCCTCCCACCTCAAGCCGCACCCCCATCTCCTATCTACTAACCTCATCCCGCCCCCCTTGACCTGTCCGTTATCCCTGGACTGACCTATCTCCTCCCTACCTCCCCACCTACACTCACCTTTACTGGCTCCATCCCCGCCTCTTTGACTTGTCTGTCTCCTCTCCACCTATCCCCTCCTCTATCCATCCTCTATCCGCCTCCCCCTCTCTCCCTATTTATTTCAGAACCCTCTTTCCCTCCCCCATTTCTGATGAAGGGTCTAGGCCGGAAACGTCAAGCTTTCCTGCTCCTATGATGCTGCTTGGCCTGCTGTGTTCATCCAGCTCCACACCTTGTTGTCTTAGGCTACTGTCTGATATTGATCAGTTGATAAATTGGGACAAACATTGGCAGATGGAATTTATTCCTGGTAAGTGTGAAGTGATGCATTGTGGGAGTTGTAATAAATGGAAAGATATATACCATGTATCATAGGTCCCTAGGAAGTACTGAGTAACAAAGGCACCTTGGTGTACAAGTCCATAAATTTCTGAAGAGCTCAGCATAGGGAGACAGAGTGATGAAGAAGGCACACCGGATGCTTGCTTTCATTATCTGGTGTGTAGAGTATAGGAGTAAGGAAATCTTGTTACTACTTTTTAAAACATTAGTTAGGTCACAGATGGAATACTGTGTCAAAAGCACAACACCACCCACATGGGAAATAGGCCCCTAGCCTTAAGAGGGCAGTAAGAATCAGAAGTGAAAGTCAGGATCTGACCATGGGGATTGGGCCCTTGGCTTTCAAACTTACAGAATCAGAGTTCTGGGGTCCAGCTGTAAAACGAAGGAAACTGAAAAAGCATCACAATCACAAGGAGGCATTGACAATGGCCAAGAAAATATCTTTCTTATTGTTTTAATCAAAGCTGAGGTTTTCAGACAACGTTTGTCAAAGACTGCAATGCATTCATTGCCTGGTTTGACAAGTCATATTGTACGTTGTCTAGGATTGTGAGTGAAAAGTACTTATTGATATAACTGTTTCAATATATTGGAGAAAAATAAATGCACAAATCTAGTGTGGCATCAAGATTGGACAGAATCTTATCAATCATGCAGAGACAGCTTTTAAAAATGAAAGAGTTGTACTTATAGAGCACTTTGCATGACTGGACGTCACAAAATGTTTGTAGTTAATTAAGTGCCTTTGAAGGTTGATGACAGGCAACTTGCAGGGAATTTGCAATGTTGATTTGTTCCTAACTCGAAGCAGTTTTGCTCGATGTGGAATCTGACTGGCATCCACCTGAATGGCAGCAACAGTAGCTAATTATGAGCAATTAAGTGCCCACTTGAGGGCAAATTGGTGACAGTGCTGGGATTTCCCAACATTGGGTGAGCCCCCATGCAAATTTGGAAACCCATCAGGTATCAGGAGGCAGCAGCCAGTATCAGTCTGGCATTTGTGAATGCTCCTTTAATTTTACTCCCATCCCCTATAGCTGCGAGCACCAGGACATCATTGCTGTAGCTGCAGATCATGCTCTGAACGCTTCCTCATTCAGAGGATACCTCTGTCGTGAGGTGTCACCTCCTGCGTTGGCAGTGCCCACTGTCCCAAGTGGGACCCTGGACACATATATCTTTGGGCATTCTGACTGGTTCTGTCAGCTGCGCAGGTCACCCACTGCCATTAATTGGAAGGGGCTCCCAGAAGAATCCTGTAAACTGTCCATTTCCCAGAAGATCATGCAGATGGCACAATTTGGAGACCATCAGAGCCAGGACCCAAAAGTGGCTCCGTTTAAAAACAATACTGCGAAGATTCCATACTCTAAATGTAATGCACATAAGCAGATCGTTTGGCCCATTTATGATGCTCATGAGCTACTGGACTAATTTGGAGGCTTTTGCTGACCACTAGAGCAAGAAAGAACATGGCTGGCATAGTTTTGTAAATAACAATGACAGTGGTATTTGCTTATGAGCAGAACATACAAAGGAGCAGGCAGAGAGGGAAAGATCTGAGAGTGCCTACGTTACATTTGCCTGCCTAACTGCCAACTGAACCTGCATTTCAACTTTAAGAGAACCCTGAACTAGGACTCCTAAGTTCCTTTGATCTTCAGATTTTGAAAGCCTTTCCCCATTTAGAAAATAGTCCATGTCTCTATTCTTCCTACCAAAGTGCATAACCTCACACATTGTCACATTGTATTCCATTTGGCACCTTTTTTGCCCACTTCTGTTAACCTGTCCAAGTCCTTCTGCAGCCTTCCACTTCCTCAGCACTACCTGTCCCTCCCCCTATCTTTGTGTCATCTGCAAACTTAGCAACAATGCCCTGCGTTCTTCCATCAGGATCATTAAGATATAAAGTGAATAGTTGTGGTCCCAATACCGACCCCTGCTGATCTCCACTTGTCACCAGTTGCCATCCAGCAAAAGACCCCTTTATCCCCACTCTCCGTTTTCTGCCAGTTGGCCTATCCTCTCACCATGTCAGTGCTTTGCCCCTAGGACCATGGGCTGTTATCTTATTGTGCAGCCTCAGTGCGGCACCTAGTCAAAGGCGGTCTGGAAATCCAAATAGATCATGTCCGCTGGCTCTCCTCTGTCTAATTTGCTCATTACCACCTCAAAGAATTCCAACAGATTTGCCAGGCACGACATCCCCTTGATGAAGCCGCTCTGACTCAGCCCTATTTTACCATACATTTCCAAGTACTCCACAATCTCATCCTTAATAATGGACTCTAAAATCTTAACTACGATCAAGATTAGGCTAACCGGCCTATAGTTTCCTGTTTTCTGCCTTCCTCCCTTCCTACACAAGGGTGTTATGTTAGCCATTTTCCAATCCTTTGGGACCTTCCCTGACTCCAGGATTTACGAAAAGATCACCAACAATGGTTTCACAATCTCCTCAATTATCTCCTTCAGAACTGTACTCCATCTGGTCTGGATGATTTATTCACCTTCAGACCATTGAGCTTGCCTGGCACTTTCTCCTAGTGATGGCCACTACACTCACCCCTGTCCCCTACTCTCTTGATGTTCTGACATGCTGCTGGTGTCTTCCACTTTGAAAATTGATGGAAAGCACCCAATCGGTCCCTCTAACATTTCTTTGTTCCCCATTACTACTTCTCCAGCCTCATTTTCCAGTGGTCCAATGTCACCCTTGCCTCTCCTGTACCTTTTAGATACCTAAAAAAAATCTCTTGCAGTCTTCTTCCACGTTATTAGCTACATTACTGTCAAATTTCATCTTCTACCCCCTTTTTGCTCTTTTAGTTATCCTCTTCTTGTTTTTAAAATCTTCCCAGTCCTCTGGCTTCCCACTAATCTTCACCACATTGTACGCTTTTTATTTTGCAGTTATGCTGCGCCTGATTTCCCTTGTCAGCTCTGGTTTCCGCTTCTTCTCGTGAGTATGTTTCTTCTTCCTTGGAATGATTTTCTGCTGCGCCTGCAAATCAAATCCAAAAACTCCAGCCATTGCTGCTGCACTATCTTCCCTGCTAGGCTCCCCTGGCCAGCAACTCCTTCATGTCTTTATCTTTACTCAATTGTAATACTGCTACATCTGATTCAATCTTATCCCTTTCAAACTTCACGGTAAATTGGTGGCCATTGCCCCTTAGGGGTTCCTTCCCCTTTAGCTCCCTAATCAAGTCTGCCTCATTACACACCACGAAATCCAGAATTGCCTATTCCCTCAATAACGCTTCTGATGAAGGGTTTAGGCCCGAAACGTCAAGTTTTCCTGCTCCTATGATGCTGCTTGACCTGCTGTGTTCATCCAGCCCCATGCTTGTTATCTCAGATTCTCCAGCATCTGCAGTACCTTTTATCTCTTGCCTATTCCCTCATTGGCTTGATCATAAATTGCTCAAAAAAAAATCACGTAGATGTTCCACAAATTCTTTTTCTTGGGATTCACTCCCAACTTGATTTACCCAGTCCACCAGCACATTGAAGTCCCCTGTGATTTTTGTGTCTTTCTTACATGTCTTTTCCATCTCCTGATTTGATTTCTTCCCCCCATCCTGACTACTGTCAGCAGGTTTGTACACAACTCCAATCAGTGTCATTTCTCTTTTCTGGTTCCTCAACTCTACCGACACAGATTCTACATCTTCTGACTTTGCATTACTTCTTGCTATCAATTTCATTTCATTCCTTATGCTCCCTCTGACCATCTGCCTGTTCTCTTGATAGGATATGTATCCTTTGATATTCAGTTCCCAGCCCTGATCCCCTTGCAGCCTCATCTCTGTGATACCCACAACATCATACCCACCAATTTCAATCTGTGCTATGAGCTCATTTACCTTGTTTTGTATGTTGTGTGCATTTCAGTACAACACCTTCAGTCCTGCATTGACTGCCCTGCTTCTCATAGTAGTTGCCAATCTGCTGTGCCTAAAGTTGAAGCATGATTCAGGTGGAGGCCATCCCATCAGAATAGCTCCCTCCTTCCCAGTACTGGTGCGAATATCACATGATTTCAAACCCATTTCTCCCACACCAATCTTTCAGTCATGTGCTTACATTTTTAAGCTTGTTGACCCTGTGCCAATTTGCTCATGGCTCAGACAGTAATCTGGAGATTATTACCTTTTTGGCTCTGCTTTTTAATTTAGCTTCTAGTTGTTCATATTCATTCAGCAGAATCTCTTTCCTCTTTCTACCTATATTGTTGGAACCTACGTGTACCACACCAACTGGATCTTTCTGCTCACACTCCAAGTTCCTCTGCAGCTCAGATGAGATATCTTGAATCCAGGCACCAGGCAGGCAACACAACCTTTGGGACTGTCGATCCTGGCCACACAGAACAGTGTCTATTCCCCTGACTATACTATCCCTGATTACAACTACATTTCTCTTTTCTCCCCCTTTTGAATGGCTCCCTATGCCATGGTGCTACGGTCAGTTTGCTCATCCTCCCTACAGACCCACTCTCATCCACACAGGGAGCAATAATCTCAAACCTCTTAGACAAGCTTAAGGGTAAGTGTCCTTCAGCAGTACCTCCTGAATCCCTCTTCATGCCTCGCTGGTGGTCACATCCTCCTGTCCCTGACGAGTGACCAAATTCGAGGTAGTTAATCTTACGGGTATGACTGCCTCCTGAAACACCAGCCAGGTAACTGTCCCACTTCCTGATGTGTGATGTGGAGATGCCGGTGTTGGATTAGGGTGGACAAAGTCAAAAGTCACACAACACCAGGTCATGGCATCCACCTGATGACGGAGGTACTCTGAAAGCTTGTGATTTTAAATAATCCTGTTGGACTATAACCTGGTGTAGTGTGACTTTTGGTTTTGACCCTGATGTGTCACACTGTTTGAAGCTCATATTTCAGCAAATTCTGAGCTGGAGTTCCTCAAGCAACCAACACCAACAGTACAGATGTGGTCACTGTGAACCACAATGGGGTCCAACAACTCCCACATCATGCAGATACAACACATCGCCTAACCCAGCATCTCTATTTTAATTACTTATTTCTTAAATTTATTTTTAAAATTTTTATATTTGTCTTTTAGTTTGTAGCCTGTAAATATTTCCCCCACTTACCTCTAATCTGAAAATAATCTATAATAGATCATCAAATTAGTAGTTATGAGCGATCAACAAACTTACAGTTTTTCTGTGATAACAAGGTGTGGAGCTGGATGAACACAGCAGGCCAAACAGCATCATAGCAGCAGGGAAGCTTGAAGTTTCAGGCCTAGACCCTTTATCAGAAATGGGGGAGGGGAAGAGGGTTCTGAAATAAATAGGGAGAGAGTGGGAGGCGGATAGAAGATGGATAGAGGAGAAGATAGGTGGAGAGGAGGCAGACAAGTCGAAGAGGCGGGGATGGAGCCAGTAGAGGTGAGTGTAGGTGGGGAGGTAGGGAGGAGATAGGTCAGTCCAGGGAGGACGGACAGGTCAAGGGGGCGGGATGAGGTTAGTAGGTAGGAGATGGGGGTGCGGCTTGAGGTGGGAAGAGGGGATAGGTGAGAGGAAGAACAGGTTAGGGAGGCGGGGATGAGTTGGGCTGGTTTTGGGATGCGTTTGGGGGAGGGGCGATTTTGAAGCTTGTGAAATCCACATTGATACCATTGGGCTGCAGGGTTCCCAGGCTGAATATGATTTGCTGTTCCTGCAGCCTTCGGGTGGCATCATTGTGGCACTGCAGGAGGCCCAGGATGGACATGTTGTCTGAGGAATGGGATGGGGAGTTGAAATGGTTCGCAACTGGGAGGTGCAATTGTTTGTTGCAAACCGAGCGCAGGTGCCCTGCAAAGCGGTCCCCAAGCCTCTGCTTGGTTTCCCCGATGTAGAGGAAGCCACAACGGGTACAGCGGATGCAGTCTACCACATTGTAGATGTGTAGATGAACATCTGCTTGATGTGGAATGTCTTCTTGGGGCCTGGGATGGGGGTGATGGAGGAGGTGTGGGGGCAGGTGTAGCACTTCCTGCGGTTGCAGGGAAATGTGCCGGGTGTGGTGGGGCTGGAGGGGAGTGTGGAGCGGACAAGGGAGTCACGGAGAGAGCGGTCCCTCCAGAAAGCAGACAAGGGTGGGGAGGGAAAAATGTCTTTGGTGGTGGGGTCAGATTGCAGATGGCGGAAGTGTCGGAGGATGATGCGTTGGATCCGGAGGTTGGTGGGGTGGTACGTGAGGACGAGGAGAATTCTTTTTTGGTTGTTATTGCGGGGACGGGGTGTGAGTGATGAGTTGCGGGAAGTGCAGGAGACACGGTCGGGGGGGCGTTCTCGACCACTGTGGGGGGGAAGTTGCGGTTCTTGAAGAATGAGGACATCTGAGATGTACGGGAGTGGAATGCCTCATCCTGGGAGCAGATGCAGCGGAGGCGAAGGAATTGGGAATAGGGGATGGCATTTTTGCAGGAAGATGGGTGGGAGGAGGTGTATTCCAGGTAGCTGTGGGTGTCGGTGGGCTTGGAATGGATATCGGTTTCTAGGTGGTTACCCGAGTTGGAGACAGAGAGGTCCAGAAAGGTGAGAGGGGTGTTAGAGATGGTGCAGGTGAACTTCAGGTTGGGGTGGAAGGTGTTGGTAAAGTGGATGAACTGTTCAAGCTCCTCGTGTAAGCACGAGGCGGCACCGATACAGTCATCAATGTAACATAGGAAAAGGTGGGGTTTAGGGCCAGTGTAGGTACGGAAGAGGGATTGTTCCACGTAACCTACAAAGAGGCAGGCACAGCTTGGGCACATGCGGGTACCCATGGCCACCCCCATTGTCTGTAGGAAGTGGGAGGAATTGAAAGAGAAGTTGCTGAGGGTGAGGACGAGTTCGGCTAAGCGGATGAGGGTGTCAGTGGAGGGGGACTGGTCAAGTCTGCGGGACAGGAAGAAGCGGAGGGCCTCTCGGCCATCTGCATGGGGAATACAGGTGTATAGGGACTGGACGTCCATAGTAAAAATGAGGTGTTCGGGACCGGGGAATTGGAAGTTCTGGAGGAGGTGGAGGGCGTGGGTGGTGTCCTGGATGTAGGTAGGGAGTTCCTGGACCAAGGGGGAGAAAATGGAGTTGAAGTAGGTGGAGATAAGTTCGGTGGGGCAGGAGCAGGCGGAGACAATGGGTCGACCAGGGCATACAGGTTTGTGGATTTTGGGAAGGAGATAGAAGCGGGCGGTGCGGGGTTGGGGAACGATGAGGTTGGAGGCGGTGGGTGGGAGGTCACCTGAGGTAATGAGGTTGTGGATGGTTTGGGAGATGATGGTTTGGTGCTCGGGGGTGGGGTCATGATCCAGGGGCGGTAGGAGGAGGTGTTGGAGAGTTGGCGCCTGGACTCAGCGATGTAGAGGTCAGTGCGCCATACTACAACTGCGCCTCCCTTGTCCGCGGGTTTTATGGTGAGGGTGGGATTGGAGCGGAGGGAGCGGTGGGCTGCACGTTCTGTGGGGGAGAGGTTGGAGTGGGTGAGAGGGGTGGAGAGGTTGAGGCAATTGATGTCTCGACGGCAGTTGGAGACGAAGAGGTCGAGGGAGGGTAGGAGGCCTTGGGGTGGTGTCCAGGAGGAGGGCTTGTGTTGGAGACAGGAGAAGGGGTCAGTAGAGGGAGGGTTAGGTTCACGGTTGAAGAAGTAAGCGTGGAGTTGGAGGCGGCGGAAAGACTACAGTTTTTCTGTGATGTTTTGCGCTGCGCCCTTAATCCTGACCTTCAATTTCTCCAGCTAATAAAAAAACCTTACAAACTATGAGCCAAAAAGAAGCAAGATTAAGGCACATCTTTTCCCCTCCGATTGAATTCCATGTTGCCCCCAAATTTCCCAAACTATATACTTACTCAGGCATGTTTTACTCTGGATGTGATCTGTCCTTCCTCATCATACAAAGCTTTAATCATTACATGCTAAATATTACTATCATGTTTTATGTTGTTTTGCTTTTGTTGGCATCTGGGATTGTGTTAATTTTCAAGGGTTGAAACTATTGCCTCACATTTGGTTCGAGGTAACTGTCCTGGGTAACTGTCTTCGGGTAACTGTCTGTGTTGAGTTTGCACATTCTCCCCATTCTGCGTGGGTTTCCTCTGGGCGCTTCAGTTTCCTCTCACAGTCCAACGATGCGCAGGTTAGATGGATTGGCTGTTCTAAATTGCACATAATGTCTAGAAATGTGCAGTCTAGGTAGATTAGTCATGGGAAACACAGGGTTACAGGGATAGGGTGGACCCATTGGTCAGGGTGGAATGCTCTTTGGAGGGTCAGAGTGGACTCGATGGGCCAAACAGCATGCTTCCACACTGTAGGGATTTTCTATGATCTACGAAATCGGAATCCTATTGGGAAATAATTTGAGGAAGCATTCATCTGGAGTAAACTTCATGAAAGGGTAGAACTACATTCGTATACAGTGTGAAGCTGTTTGGCCTGATTTCATTGCTTATAACTATAGCATATATATCCATTTATATATACACACATATATTACATGAGTTTTTTGAGTAAAAGTATCAAATGCCCAATGAACAGGAATCAGTTTCTCATTATCCATGTTTCTACACCTAAAGCAGAAATTTTATTTACGAGTGGTTTCGATAAGGCTATTATTCAAAGCTTATTAAAAAGTTTTCCATGCACTAAATTTTAAAGAAAATCACCATATAACAAGTTACATACATAAAAATCAATCCTGAGCTGTGTTGCATTAACAAATGAATTCAAATGAGTGACATGCATCTCAAGCAGAACTGTTCTAAGACAATAAGACCAGGACTAAGACATGAACCTCGTGCTAAATATACCTTGTGATCATTTTTTCTAAAGCAGTCTCAAAGAGTACAGAAGTGTTAAAAATTATCTCTGCTTATGCCATCAAAGAATGAGATGTTCTTTAAAAGTTGGGCCTTAAGGATTCAATATTTCAGTCCATCACAGCCTTGAAGACAAAATCAAAAAGTTGGATCTTCAGGTGAGGATGTATCGAAGACATGATTGGAGCTCTCTCGAACTGGATTATCAGAAATATTTTCTTAACATTTGAACAGGATTTTCAATGAGTATGCATAGCACCAGTCCTAGAATGTGTGCCAAAACTGTATGACCTATGAAGAGGTAAAGCTAGGAAGAGGAAAGAAGAGGAAAATATTATTGGCATAAAAGTTGAACAATTAGTCATTCCTTTTGAAGAAATGACCCTCCCAGTAAGTTAATGTCCATATAGTGTGTCGATTATTAAGTTGGGAATTCATTCAGCACTGCGCCAACTCTGTCATTGTAATTTTACAGGATGAGTAGCGAAAATCCTGATTGCAAATCCAACAATGATGAAAATGCAGCTCTGAGGATATTCATGATACAAAATATTAGAAAAAAACTACTGAAAGGAATAGCTTTTATCCAGGCATTACATAACACTGACGGTCGTAGGTCTAGGCTGATTTTTTTCTTCAAAACTTCAAGTTTCTATAAACCTTTAACCCTGGAGTAAGTTTCTCATTCAAAATTGTACCTGTCTTAGAAACAATTTTGTGTCTCTACCCACCCACAAAATGTTTATGTCAACTCAAATTTATTTAAATATCACAGTAAACAAACCAACTGTCAACAAGCACAATATGGCAGCATTTTAAAACATAATTTAAGTCAGCATTGTCTTTAAATAATATCCCTTCATATATATGAGTGGTAACATTGAGACATTTTGATTATAACTGCAAATGGGTTCATAATAAACATTGCAAATCACAATGTCAAAACACCTGCTGTGAGTAACCTGCTTTTAAATTACTGAAAATTATTTTCAAATATGTATAAAAGAAGATTCTATTTATTTTGGGGCATTATAGTTATTCATTTAAAAAAAATTCATAACGTACCCAGATAACAAGGTGTAGAGGTGGATGAATACAG
>JAHRHZ010000248.1:31075523-31099404 GCA_024137785.1 Ginglymostoma cirratum | reverse complement strand
CTCTACACCTTGTTATCTCAGATTCTCCAGCATCTGCAGTTCCTATTATCTCTCATAACATACCCAGTATGGTCTTTCCACTGAAAGTTCCAACTATAAGTCTGGGGAATCTTTGAAGAGTTGCAGAAGATGAAGTTGCAGTAATTAGGGAAATTGTCAGGGGTGATTTCTTTACCTCAGGGGTGTAACCAGTTTAATGGCAAGTACAATGACTTTACAGCTAGTGCAAAAGACTGTGAAAAGGCAAATTGCACTGAATGCCATTTGAGTTGGAAAATTCCATAATCCCTTTTACCGTTGATACCGATATCAGGGGGAGTTGTGCGAATCAAATCAACAATCCAGATCCAAATTTATCAGGAATTTATCATATATCCTGATAAACTTTTCTTTAATTGCTTAGAAATTAACATGTTTTAAAAATCAAAAGAATGGTCATTGTTTAAATTAATATTATTATTATACGGTCTACATTTTATGCTCATTTACATTGGGAGGGGTGCAGGTACACAGAATATTGCTCTCACTCAATGTCTACGTACTATATAAACAAAATTATTGGAAACAAATAAACAAGTTGTAATTAAATACCATCTCTCACAACCTCAGGACATCTCAAGGTGTTTTGCAGTCAACAAACTACTTTTGAAATGCAGTTGTTGCTGTAATTTATGCCCAGCAAGGGCACCAATCACCAATCAGTTCAACCTGTTTTTAGTTGCAGTGATTGATGAATAATTGCTGGCCAGGGCATCAGGAAAACTGCCAATTTGTTGTCAAATAAAGTTGTGAGATCTTTTACGTCTACTGGTGCCTCTGCATGATGAAGAAAGCACCTCGAGCATTGCAACACTCCCTCAGTAATTACCTTCTTGCAGTGCGGCACTCCCTCAGTACTGACCCTCCGACAGTGCAGTACTCCCTGAGGACTGACCCTCTGATGGTGCAGCATTCCCTCATTACTGACTCTCTTATAGTGAAGCACTCCCTCGGTACTGACCCTCCAACAGTGCGGCACTACCTCAATTCTGACCATCTGACAGTGCGGCACTCCCTCAACACTGACTTTCCGACAGTGAAATAGTCCTTCAGTACTGATGCTCTGAAACATGGCATTCCCTTAGCACTGACCCTTATACAGTGCGGCACTCCCTCAATGCTGCCCTCTGACTGTGTAGCACTCCCTCAGTACTGACCCTCCAACAGTGCAGCACTCCCTCAGCACTGACCCTCTGACAGTGCGGCCCTCCCTCAGTACTATACAAGTACCAGTGTAGATCTTGTGCTCAAGGCTCTGGAATGGAGCTTGAAGCCAAAACTTTCTGATTCTGTGGCAAAATTACTGACACAATGTCAGGCTGAAACATTAGTTGTGGGTTCGAGGACATGAATTTTTTTCTCTTGTTCCCTAAATTTTCCTTTTTGGTTCAATGAATCCTATCTCACAAGAGCAGCTCACTCTCAGCCCAGTATAGGTGCCAGTACTCCATGAACGAAAACCCACCCACTCAAACCAATCATTGAGGCACGTAGTTAATTCCTTGACTTTAACTGCTCTATCCCATTTTGTCTGTGACTCAGGTAGTAATCCAGAGTTTATTGCCTTGGAGGTTCTCCATAGAACACCTGCAGTGTAGAAATAGGCCATTCGACCCAAAGGGTCCACACCAACCAAGCCTCTGAAGAGCAGCCCACCCAGACCCATCCCCCTACCCTATCCATGTATTTCCTTTGGCTAACATATCCAGCCTGCACATCTCTGAACACTATGGACAATTTAGCATTACCAATCTACCTAACCTGCGCACATTTGGACTGTGGGAGGAAACTAGGGCACCCAACTGGAACCAACACAGACACGGAAAGAATGTGCAAACTCCACACAGACAGTCACTCGAGGGTGGAATCTAACCTAGGTCCATGGTGCTTGTGAGACAGCAGTGCTAACCACTGAGCCGCCATGCCGCCCTTTCTAATTTAGCTCCTAATTGTTCAAAATCTTTCACCAAAATCTCCTTCCTAATTCTATTAATGTCATTGGTACCAACATGGACAATAACTATTGAGTCCTTCCCTTCCTCTCTTCAAATTCTTCTCCAGCCCCAAAGAAATAGGTATCCTTAACCCTGGCACTGACTAAGCAACGCAGCCTTCAGGACTCCCTCTCAAGACAGACAGAAACAATAATTATCCCCTAATTATATTGTGCCATGATTATACTGTCTCCTACCACAATGATATTCCTATTTCATTCCCTCTACTTAAATGGTTCCCTCTGTCAAGATGCCATGATCAGCAAGCTTAACCTACTGCAGTTCCCCCTCTCATACATACAGCTTACAAGAATCATTTAACTAATATTCTTGAGTAGATTTGAAGCTCAGGTTGTGGATGTCGTGGTTGGTTCACTTGCCGAGCTGGTTCATTAGTTTGCAGACTTTTCACTACCCTGCTGGGTAAGATTATCAGTGCAGCCTCTGATAAAGCATTGTTGTATTTTCCCGCTTCCAATTTAAATTCCAGGGTCCGTTGGAGTTGATTACCTCATTTCTGGTTTTTCCTTTGCAGTGTTGTGTTTATAGGGTCTAATTCTATGTGTTTATTGATGGCCTTCTTGATGGAGAACCAGGCTTCTAGGAATTCCCATGCTTGTCTCTGTTTGGCTTGTCCTCGGATCCTGAAGTCCCTGGTGGCCCTTCTTGCCTGTATGTATGGAGATGAGTGAGTATTGGTCGTGTCTTTCTGGTATTCATGTATTTACGTAGCCAGTTTCCTTCCTGTCTGTCCAATGTAACATTTGTCGCAGTCCTTGCATGAAATCTTGTACATTACGTTGGTTCTGTCCATAGTGGGTAAGGGGTCTTTGGTTCTTGTTGGCAGGTGGCATAAGTTGATATAGGTTTGTGTGCCACTCTGATGCCCAGTGGCCTAGGAGTCTTGTGGTCAGTTCAGATATGTTCTTGATGTATGGTAATGTGACTAGTGTGTTGAGACGTGCTGTATCTTCCTGTTGTTGTTTAACAGTTTGACATTTGCAGAGTTCAAGTGTCCTCAATACTAACCCTTATATCTGTCTCACCTGCAGTCACACTCTCCTGTCCCTGATCACAGACCAATTTTGAATTACCCAGTCTGAGGGGTATGATTGCCCTCTGGAGTGGAGTGTCCAGGTCACTTTTCCCTTCTCTGATGCAGCACCATGACTGCAGCTCAGACTCCAGCTCAAATCAGATCCAAAGTTCCTCGAGCTCAAAACACTTACAGATGTATTCGCTCTGGATCACATTGGTGTCCAGCAGCTTCCACGTACTGCAATATCAATGCATCATCCATCCTACCGTCACCATAGGATTTGAGTTAATTTATAGTGCAGCGAGGGAAAGGGCTCAGACCCAAACCCAGAAACAAGCTACTGGCACCGCTCCTTCTCTTTATTGGGTGCAATGGTCTGTTTGGGTAGGCAGAGTGGCTTCAAATACACGTGATGGTAGGATGGATGATGTGCTGCTACTGCAGTATGTGGAAACTGCTGCGCACCAATGTGATCCAGACCAAATACATCTGGCTTCAAAAACACATGTGTCAGCTGCAAACTCTCAGTAAGAACATCTTGAACATTACTAGATTTCAATATTGTTGTGGAGTATCAGCGAAGGAGCCCAAAGATCATCTACTCTACCCGCTTTTACCTTTGCCTTTTTATCTGCTTATTTTTAACATTAACTTTACTTACCTTTTGTGGTGAGTTTGGATGGCATCAAGGTGTCCAGCACATTGGAGGCACAGTTTGTTCCCAGTGGTGTCGAAGGAGTTGATATTGTGCTTCTGGCGATCGTGGAGGAAAGCGAGTTTGGACCCAGTGCCCAGTGTGGGACCCAGCAGCTTCAGCGGTGGCTGCATTGCCGAGATCAGCCCAGCTCATTCTCATGGCAGCGGTGGCACAGCGAAGGAACCTGAGTCTGGCCAACTGTTTTGTGCTGCTGATGGTCTCAGCGTCGGGTAGAAGACCTCAGATCCAGGCCCATGGTTAAGCACTTAGGAAGGACTGTAATGTTGAGCTTTTCACTTTATTTTTACTTTTTCTATTTTATACTTAAGAGTTTGTACCTAGGTATCTCTGTACTTAAGATGGGGCTGGAGAACAGCAGCCTTATACATTTTTCACTGTACTCCTGTATCCCTGTATTTGAGCATATGTGACAATAAAATGCAATTCTACTTGTAATTATAAATTAATTACTCAAGATTCCCTGCTCTTTGCACTTCATTGTAATACCTCACTTTTATAACTGGAAAAAAAAATCACCTGTATCAACTTAATACTTAGGCAGTTATTTTTAAGAAAAAGAAAAGAAAAACACTGGAGGCCTAAACAGAAACTGAAGACCTTACATTTACTTTAAAGGTTAGAAATGTTCACCAGTCCTATTCACCTAACAGCTTCTTTCCCTGCACATGGTTCATGCTGTGGTTTGTGATCTCATTCCATCACTAGTCTCATTACACATCGGCGTCTCAATCCACACATTTTCAAATCTCCCAATCACCCTTCACTCTGAAGAGTTTACTTCTTCCAGAAAACCCTTGTTAAAGTATTTTTATCTCCCTTTGCATTAAATTTCCACTTTGAACCAAATTTCCAACAATACATGCATTATACTCAGCCAGCCTTTGTCTTGTTCTGCTGCAAGCTCATAATGACTATGCTTGAATATTCCTAAAATTAAATGAAGGGAAATTCTGGGATTACTCACCATGTTGATGTCTGTGTAATGA
The DNA here is from genome assembly GCA_024137785.1 of Ginglymostoma cirratum. Taxonomy (NCBI): domain Eukaryota; kingdom Metazoa; phylum Chordata; class Chondrichthyes; order Orectolobiformes; family Ginglymostomatidae; genus Ginglymostoma; species Ginglymostoma cirratum. The sequence continues at coordinate 31,094,628 of JAHRHZ010000248.1, read as the reverse complement.
AGGAGTGTCTCCTGCAGCCCATTATATAATTCTATGAGAGCAGGATGTATTAGAAAACAGGCATAACTGAGATTGGCTAGTGGGATCCATAACTTGCTGGATAGCAAACTTTGAATAAAACCTAAGGGGAAAAGTAGTAAAAATTTCAATTAGAATGTTGTATAGAATTTAGCCCAGGGTTTCAATGAATAGTAGACTACCAATTACACACACAGATTTTCATCCGTTATCGAAAAATGTAATTTATTTCCAAATTGAATTAAAGTTGTCACTTGCAGAGGATCAGAGACCTGCTCTCATTAGAGAGACGCCACTGGTGGTGGTTTAACCTGAGGGTCATCACACCTCAGACAAGGGGCAAGGTTGAGCAGGAGAGTCGTTCTGGGTGACCTTAGCTGGGTTGCAGGAATTGTACCCACACTGTTGACATCACTCTGCATTACAAGCCAGCTGTCCAGCCAACTGAGTTAACCAAACCCTTCCCAGCTTGAAGGTGTTCTGAATGATTGAAGATAAATAAGAACCATATGAAGTTGGAGCACGAATCGGTCAATTGGCTCCTCAAACTTACTTTGCTATTCAATAATATCATGCTTGAACTGATTATGGCCTCAATTCCACTTCCCGCCTACCTCCGCTACTCAATCAATCAATCATCGAAACCTACAGTGTGGAAACAGGTCCTTCAGGCCAGCAAGTCCACACCGAACCTCAGAGCATCCCACCGAGACCCATCCCCCCATAAACCTACCTAATCTACACATCCCTGAACACTACAGGCAATTTAGCATGGCCAATACACCTAGCCTGCACATTTTTGAACTGTGGGAGGAAACCGGAGCATTTGGAGGAAACCCACGCAGACACAGGGAGAATGTGCAAACTCCACACAGACAGTCGCCTGAGGGTGGAATCAAACCCAGGTCCCTGAAGCGGCAGTGCTAAACACTGTGCCACTGTGCTGCCAACTATTGACTCCCTTGTTAGTCAAGGCAAGATGAGATTGGAGTTAGCTTTGCAGAATGTTTGACAAAATAAGGTCCCAAGTCTTTTATTTTTTTCATTTCTTCTACCTTAGATTTTCTTCCCTCTTCTCCTGTTATGCTGACTCTTCTTGAAACACAATTTTGTAAAGTTATTAGCCCTCTGCTACCTGAGGCAGTACATGTCGGCCTTCTATTCTTCGAGAGAATGTCCAATTCTATTATCTATTTTCTAGCTGATGTCACTGTTGGCAATCAGAAGCAGAAGCACTTGTTAATATTGTTTCCTTTCACATGGTGTGAACCGTGGTCCTCAGCTGCCTTGAGGCAATTGCTTGTGCCAACACCAGGAATTCCAAAAGCAAGATTCACTGAGGGTGCTTGGAACTGACCTCATTTCCCTTGGCGGTGCCTCTAATCTTGCAGATTTCATAGAACGATAGAATCTCTACAGTGTAGAAGCAGGCCATTCAGCCCATCGAGTCTATACCAACCCTCTGAAGAGCATCCCACCCCGACCCAGACCCCTATGCTATCCCTGTAACTCCACACCTACCATGGTGAATTCACCCAACCTACAGATCCCTGGACATTATAGACAATTTAGCGCGGCCAATCCACCTAACCTGCACATCTTTAGACTGTGGGAGGAAACCGGAGCACCCAAAGGAAACCCATACAGATATGGGGAGAATGTGCAAACTCCACACATACAGTCACCCAAGGCCGGAATTGAATCCAGGTCCCTGGTGCTGTGAAGCAGTAGTACTAACCACTGAGCCACCATGCCACCCCTGTGCCTTAATCTTGATTGACTACCTAATAGCCCTTTCACTCCTTTATGGGGGTTGTCCACTTCCTTTTAAAATTAGACTGTCCTTTAATTCTACAGTTGCTGCACTGCTTTGACAAAGGGAACTATGCTTTTAGCGGTATGAACTCTTCATATCCATATTAATGGTTCCCTCCTTTGAATAAATAAGAATCCAGCCATCCAGACTGAAGATATTCATGTGATAAAAGTACATAACATATTATCATCATCTTCAGAATTTGTATTTTGTACATGTGCCATGCATGAAGAAGAAATGAAGCCAAAATTTGTCCCAAGTTGAATACTCATTTTGTATCTGTGGTCATTTTAATACAGTTCTCTTTGATAAGATGCAAGAATTGCAAGTTGACAATTAATTGCTCTTTCGCTTCTCTCTCTCTCTCTCTCTCTCGTGCTTCTATCTTAAATTCATTTAGTTTACTATGGTTATTGCTCACCTGTGCTTTCCTTTCATGTTGCACCTAAATTTCAAATGTGTCACTCCAAGAACTCTTCCTCCTTCTCCTACTGCCATTGAAGACTTCGGTTTAAGTCTTTCTAAGGGTTTCAGAATAATTCAGCTTCCATTTTTCAGCCTCCCCTTTTTTTTAGCAAGTTACAGACATTCAAATTTTAACATCCCAATTTCTCAATTTGCTACTTTATTCCTCCTCATCTTTTTAGCTTTGTTGTTCTCCTATGCTAGAGGTTTTGACTGTTCACCTTGATTTTTCATTGAAAGAAACAGGCATTGCAGATTGTTTAAGAATTACAAATAAATAATACAGCTAAAAAACTTGGAAAACAATTAAATATTTACAAGTAGTTTAATTGCACAGAACTTGAGGATTACTGAAAAAGACATATTGTCAAAGCTTTTTAACTTTTAACTTTTTAGCAGGACATTTCACAAGAATACAAATTCATAGGCAAACCAACATTGATAGTGCAAGAGAGGAGAGTGCTGATTGGTCGGCAAGTGGACTCTGATTAGTAGAGGTATTGCCATGAAGAATTCCAACATTTTCAAAAATATTTTGTTGAAGGGTCCCAGAATGCAGTCTTGGAAATTCAATGGAATGCATTCTTATTGGAAGAAATCAAACCAAAAAAAAATCACATGTTCCAGGGCTAACTCTCCGAAAATGAGAATTGGAAATGCCTACATAGGAGGCAAAGTTGTAATGAGATTTGATGACTCTTTACCAGTAATGTTCAGGTAGATTCAGCTTTGGCCGTATCAACCATTTACTCTCCAATCCGTGGGGTGTTAGACCACAATATGTCTATCATTCAATAATTGCCTCATGTTAATCCCAATTGTTTAGTCTGAGATTTATATACATCCACATACAGACATAGTAAACAATCTTACTTTTCTAACATTGTGTACTAAAGTTTGGTTTGTTCAAAACTGTGAAATCTCATATTTTCATCCTCTAGGTGTCTTTGATTTCCATTTGTGCACTTTAACCAGAGAAAAATATTAGTCCCTGACAGGATTGTAGCATAAAAGTAAAAATCTCACCTGTGAGAGTGATTTAAGGGATTACTGCGCCTATTTGTTTCTGCATTACTCATGTTCCTGCAAGTGACAAGCTACTAGAATTCCTCTCCTGCACGATGGAAGTCCTAATTTGCACACATCTTAGTGAAGTAGAAAAAAACCCAACTAAAACGGGCCCACTCATTAATGAAGTAATCCTGTCATTTTATTAAAGCCTTCGCACTACACGGTCAGTTTATGGAGTACACACAAGTTCCATTCTCTACCATCACAAAGAGTCCAAAACAGGGTGTGGCTTTAAAGCTGACAATAAAGGCTGTGGGCATTCAGTAGAAGTTTACATAGAAGTGGAATGCATCAGACATTGGCTGGTTTCTAGGTATAATCTGATTGTGACAGGTACCACATTTGTGCACATTGCTCAGCTCCCATCTAACAACAGATGAGAAATTGTTTTCCCTGATAGGTCAGCTGATTAGTATATTTCTTATTGATTCATGTTTCTTTTTTAAAAATGCATTAAAACCATTTTTTCTGAGAAAGAAAATCTATGAATACAACAACTTCACATAAAATTATTCTGGTTTAAAGCTGTTTTCTAACCTTTCACTGTCCTGATGATGGCTGTCAGTGCATAGCTCACTGCTGATAGTTGGGGATTCTCTGTAGTGAAACATGGCATAGCTGCCACCATTGTAAACTCTATCAATTAGAGTAGATTGATTTCAGATTCTGGTATAAACTGTGTAGCCTGACAGGATTTATGGAAGATTGTGTTAATTCACTGCCTTCCTAGAATCTACATGATTTAAACTTAAGGGTAGAAAGACAGGTGCAATTGATTCTGTTACTATATTTCTACCTGGTATGATGACAATCCAGAAGACTATGAGGTTTAACGTTTGGTTTTGGAAGGTCACTGCCAAGATGGGAAGAGATTACCCTCAACATGTCTGAACTAGGAAAATGGAAATCCCTAACGTTACTGCTCTTGATTGTGATTCAGTAACTCTTAGAAAGCTGTGTTACAACCCACAAGGGTTGATCAATTGGGTAGGCACAATTATCAGTCCAAACCCACTGAGCTAGCTGCAATTAAAAATGGCCTCAGTCTTTGCAGTTTTTAGATGGAGGAGATTGTAGCTCATCCGAGATTGGATGTCAGTCAATCAGCGTGGTTTTAAACACCCTTCATGTCGATAACCTATCATCACATTGTAACTTCCTTCTAAACACACCTCCCTGAACTCTGCTTTTAATACACTGAGCCTGTGCTTGAAAATTCCTTCCTTAAAACCCTTGTGCTTTTACAACTTGCCTCATAAATTTCAGAAAAATTTTAATTATTTCTTCTCATCTACTCGGCTTTGACTCTGAAATATTTCTTTCAGATATACTTTGCAGTGAAGTGCTATATCAATGCAATCTGTTCTCAATTCTGTTCGCAACTCGATATAATTGCCAGGAGGTGTATCAGTATCATTCAGATGGACTCACTCTTGTTCCTTTGGTGTTAAGGTCTCTGCCAGGTTGCCTTGCAGGGAGTCACAGATGTTGTCGAGTAAATCAAAAGAGAAAATCTGAATGCATCTTTGAAAAGCCTAGTGTGGGATTCGACAATTGTAAAATTTTCCAAGGGCTGTTTGAAATTCACAGCTACTAAAGAACTATACCTGCATATCCTTCTTCACATGCAAGTATGATCCACCCAACTGCAGCAGCCCATACAGATCTGTGAAGTGCCTGGTACAGCACAGGAAGAACAGAGTAGTATTCAGTTGAGTCATCTAGTGCATATCCAAATGCTATCACAGCAGTCATTGTGGCCAGACAGCACAGCCAACCAGCAAGAACAGAAGCCTGGAAAATAAAGTATTCCACTGTTGTTAATAAGCAGTAATGATAATTTCCATTGAACATAAATCAACACGCAGTGGAACATTACACAGTAGAGGGATGAGCCTTTATGAGAATATTAGAGCAGACCTCTGAAGGTTTGATCACAAGGAAGATTTCAGGAAAACGCGTAGGGAGGTTGTGAGATGGAAAGATTTAAGGAAGAGCTCCAGAAGTGACTGAAACAGTTGAAGATTCTGGTGCTATTGCAGGAGCAGGGGGAGAAGGCTTACACAGAAAACCAGATTTGAGGATCCAAGTGTACAGGCAGGGTATGTTTAACTGGAAAATGTTGCCGGGGCAGAGATAGGCTATTCTACAAATGAGGTCTTCAAATATAATATATTGTGCAATGGAGCTTTCATAGGTCAGAGAAAATGTTAATAATTGCTAAAATGGGTGCTGTGTTTAAGTATATGGAGTCATGAATGGTGACTATCAGGATTCTAAATGGATCCTACCGTCAGCATGTTGCTACCTAACCTCTGATTTACGTTAGTAGCTTGGGACGCATGCCATGCTGGCCCATTTTTGCCTGCTTTGATTTCTGTAATTTTCTCTTTCAAGAGAATGAGTAGGTGTTTGACCATGCAATGGCAAATTTGTTGGCAATACAGGAAAGGCGATGGTGGTTTATGGTGAAAGTTAAAGAGACAAGAAATGATAGCGTTCCAAGATAACGATCACACAGACTAGTGTTGGTGGCTTCAGCAATTTGATGTTGTGACCTCTATGGAAACTGAATGGATATACATGAACTGTGGGGGTAGTGTGTAACATTTGGAACTGAGTAGAGGTCAGAGGAACAATGGCCAAAGAAATATCGATAAAATAACAAATATATACAACAAAATTGAAGAGTTACATCCTGTCCAGTGACATTTTTAATTTTAAAATGATCCACGCATATCATCAAATTAATGAGTTAGCTGTTAAATGCCTACATGCTTTTTTTAGGCAGAACAGCGATATCCAGGCAGCAAATTTACTGCTTGCAATTTTTATTGATATTTAGACGATTTACCGTAGGATGCCATAGCACATTAAGTTACTGGAACCCTATTTTGTCATTGATAGAAGGGGGATTAGAGTATTGCGCCAAACCCTGAGACTGCATTCTCAAAACTGCTAGTCTACCTGGAATGTGTACATTATATAATCAGAAAGCTTTAGAATATAAACAGAAAGGACTGCAGATGTTGTAAATCAGAGACAAAAACAGAAGTTGCTGGAAAAGCTCAGCAGGTCTGGCAGCATCTGTGAAGAGAAATCAGAGTTAACGTTTTGGGTCAAGTGACTCTACCTAAGAACTCAAGAGTTTTGATTTCTCTCCAAAATCAAAACTCTTGAGTTCTTAGGAAGGGTCACTTGACCTGAAACGTTAAGTCTGATTTCTCACCACAGATGCTGCCAGACCTGCTGAGCTTTTCCAGCAATTTCTGTTTTTGTCTAAGCTTTAACATATATCCAATTATAGGTCAGCTTTATGTGATTTGCTTACAAAGAATATCCCAATTCTTTACAAACAGATATATGCTTTCAGTTCATTACCACCACACAAACACAACATTAATGTCAATTCCTAATGTTTTTCACCTCATTTGTCTTAAACTAAGTACCTTGGTTTTCAGCAAAGATGTTTCTCTGTGATGCAATAAAATGCCCAACATAATTCCAATTAAAAATGGACCATAACGGCAATAAGGCTTTGTGTAGTATTGTACATTGTACACCTCATGTGTAAGCAGTCTGAAGACAAATAGAAAGTCATATTTAGTAAGAAAACCTGAATGAATATTAAAACAATGTTGTCGAATTAATTCATGATGGGAACGTCCAGACTCGTTTTGTTCAAACTTTCAACATCATCATGTATGCTTGGCTTCAAGATTGATCCGTGTCCTCTTGTCACACTATTATAGTTTACATTGATGTCATTTTCAAGATTTACACTTTCCATAAAATTTTATTTCTTATTCACTCTGTGAAATGATTTCTCAGCCGTCTCATTTCAGGCCTAAATAAATGGCCAAGGCTTCTCCAGCCACTCTTCACACTTCAAGTTTATGATACAAGGAATTAGTGGCATAAATCTCCTTTGAATCCCATCAGAGGCTGGGTTCTCTCTCTTTCTCTCTCCCTCTCTCTCTCTCTCTTTCTCTGCCCCTCCCACCCCACTCCAACTTTCATTCTCTCATTATAACCAGAACTGGATACAGCAATAAAGAGGAGCTTTTACAGAATGTTTTAAGATCTAAATTCTGGTGCAACATTGGTGGAGCCCCTAGAGAGATGGTTATATTCTGAGATTTTTGATATTCTTCCGGTCGTAGGATGTCACCTCTAGGGGTTGCCCTCTTTCGCACCTTACGTGGTCATTCAGTAGCCCCACCATTCCCATTCTTCATCCTGTCTTCAGGAAAATGGCAGAGAGCAGGATGGTGCCTCGGAACTGGCTGACAAGTGACACAAGTTTCCACACCTGCCCATTCCTATCAGGTCTTAAAAATTCAGCTCATTTGAATAAACTGGACAGCAAAAGCTCATAAATGAAGTATATATCATATAACTCCAAAATATCCTCAAAAGATAGTGGTAGCAGAGTCTGGAAAATGTTTTAGCAGTGAGTAAGATGGATTCTTGATTACCAAGGGGTGAAAGGTTATTTGTGGGAGGTGGAAGCGTGACATAATCAGATCAGTCATGATCATTTGAATGTGGGGCAGGTTTGCGGGGCAGAATGGTCTTTGCCTGTTCTTAATTTGTAGGATTGTTTATTCATTTAACCCTGCCCTATGTTGACTATGGCTTGAGATTATTTCCTGGAAATGATTGTTGGTGATCTGAGTGGTTAAATGCATTTGTATGATAGTCATCCTTCTGTTACTTTGTTGGACACATTAGCCAGGAATTATCTCAGATCCTGTTCTACTTCCCAGTGGTGTGGTTTTACGGAGATCTGACAGCAGAGCAGGAGCAGCTCTGAATAAATTTTAAAATAGCTTAAGAAACAAACAGAATATCACTTTGATTAGCAAATGGAGGAATGTCATATCATCTCATCAAACATGTAATCTTCCAATGTTTTGACAGTAATATCTAGGTGTATATCTGTCCAGAATTAACTCTTAGGTCTATAACAGTACATTAGATTCTACACTTACCTGGAATCAAAGTGAAGTCCTATTGGCAGTTTGAAGAACCAGGAGATCAAAGCAGTGACAATGAAACAAGTCAACAACAGAAATCCTGCAAGGGCAATCATTAACAACCTATTCCTGGACACAGACAGAAAAGTTAATATGTCTGATCTTCAGCATAAGAGGATCCTTCTCAACTTGGTGAGCATTGGCAAAGGCAGTTATTTTCCATCACCGATTGACACCGTGAAGAAATTCTTTCAAGGTCAAATCACACAAATTCTAATCAAGTGAACAAAGATAATTTTCCCAGATCCTCCCTCTGCATCAGCATCAAAACCCTCAGCCCGATTTCCAACCAATCGCCCAATATTTTATCACCATTTGTTTATTCCTGTGACCTCTTGGAGTTTGTAAAGAAATTTCACAGAGTAATTTGACATTAGCACCAAGGATTACTTGAGAAAGACCGGCTCATGAAAACGTATTTCAGAAATTTACAACAGAACTAATTGTAGCAAATCTTGCGCTCTCCCCCATCTTGACTATTTAAGCAGACATGAAGATGGGTGAGTGGGATCCCACTGCCTTCATGGATGACCTTTTAATGCCAATTTTAGGTGAACATTTAATGCCTTGAGGGCCTCATTCTCCCATTTTTGGTATTAAACCAGCTGTGGGAAGGTCTCACAACATAGGGAATAGAACAAACATCTGCTGTGCTGCTTGAGAGCTTCCAAGGAGATGAGAGGGCTCAGAGGCAAAGGACCCAACATTAGGAAGAGTGTATACAGTCCCAAGGGAGGAACAGAACTGGCATACCAAGTCCTGAATGATACACATTGGAGTAGGGCATCCTAAAAATAGGTGGTAGGAGAGATGCATTGACCAAATCTCAAACCAACAGCCGAGACCTTCACTGTCTTATGAGGTTTCTGCAGTTCTGTTTCCTATCTTTTACTGTTTTGTTCCTTTAATCTGTGTCCTTAAGGTTTTGAAGTAGATTTGTAGCTCAGGTTGTGGGTGTTGAGGTTGGTTGGCTTGCCGAGCTGGTTTGTTGTTCCGCAGACATTTCGTTACCGTGCTTGGTGATATCCTCAGTGCAGCCTCTGAAGAAGCGTCGGTGTGTTTTCCCGCCTGGTTTTTAAACTCTGGGGTACGTTGCGATGGATTGCCTCACTTCTGGGTTTCCTCTGTAGTGGTATGTATATGGGGTTGAGTTCAATGTGTTTATTAATAGCCTGCTTCGTGGAGTGCCATGCTTACAGTAATTCTCATGCTTGTCTCTGCCTAGCCTGTCCCAGGATCTTGACGTTGTCCCAGTCGAAGTGGTGGTTCTCCTTGTCCATGTGGATTGAGATGAGTGAGTATCGGTCGTGTCTTTTTGTAGCCAGTTGGTGTTCATGTACTCTTGCTGTTAGTTTCCTTCCTGTTTGTCCGATGTAATGTTTCTCGCAGTCTCTGCAGGGGATCTTGTAGATGACATTGGTCTTCCTCCAAGAGGAGGAATACCTCTTCCAACTGTTCAAGGATAATGGATATCCAAAGAACTGGGTCAGGAGATGCCTACAGGAACAGCATCAGAAAGATCCTACATGCCCCGACACACTCATCACACTACCCTACATCAGGAACACGTCAGAACTCACCACAAGACTTCTACGACCGCTGGGCGTCAGAGTGGCACACAAACCCACATCAACCCTACGACAAGTGCTCACCCGAACTAAAGACCCACTCCCCGCCATGGACAGGACCAATGTCATCTACAAGATCCCCTGCAGACACTGCGAGAAACACTACATCGGACAAACAGGAAGGAAACTGACAACAAGAGTACATGAACACCAACTGGCTACAAAAAGACACGACCAATACTCACTCATCTCAATCCACATGGACAAGGAGAACCACCACTTTGACTGGGACAACACCAAGATCCTGGGACAGGCTGGGCAGAGATAAGCACGAGAATTACTGGAAGCATGGCACTCCACGAAGCAGGCTATTAATAAACACATTGAACTCAACCCCACATACATACCACTACAGAGGAAACCCGGAAGTGAGGCAATCCATCGCAACGTACCCCAGAGTTTAAAAGCCAGGCGGGAAAACACACCGACGCTTCTTCAGAGGCTACACTGAGGATATTACCAAGCACGGTAACGAAACGTCTGTGGAACAACAAACCAGCTCGCCGAGCCAACCAACCTCAACTTAATCTGTATCCATATTTGTTAGAAAATCTACCCAAGAACCATGGCTCCTGGATTTTTAGAATCGCCACAGTGTGGAAGCAGGCCATTGGCCCATACCGACCCCCCGAACAGCATCACGCCCAAAGCCACCCCATCCCTGTAACCCTGCATTTTCCATGACTAACGCACCCAGCCTGCACATCCCTGGACACTATGGGCAATTCAGCATGGCCAATGCACCTAACCTCCACATCTTTGGGCTTGCAAAGGAAACCGGAGCACCTAGAGGAAACCCACACAGACCGGGGGAGAAAGTATGAACTCCACACAGACACCCGAGGGTGGAATCAAACCCAGACCCCTGGTGCTGTGAGGCAGCAGTGCTAACCATTGAGCCACCGTGCCACCTCTAAGTAGCTACACATAATAACTTTGCCCATCCCCTGAATAGACAGTCTATAAGCACTCCTTGTGTGTGATTTGTTTTGCCTCCCCCTGACAAGTTACCTCTATAGGCTTAAAATGATCCAGAGATTGCCAACATTAGGTAAAAAGAGCCCTGGAAAGTAACTGAGATCAATACTCCAGTATCTGATTTGGTGCCCAAAATCCATCAAATTAGACATGCGCAATCAGGAAATCAGGGAGCAAAATGTAACAACCACTGAGCATTCAATTTTTTTCTGAATAACAGAAACGGCATACCACTCAATAATAAAACTTACCTGTACAGTAGAAAGATGAAAAGCGGCGTTGTGATGTAGAACTGGAAGTCATTTGCAAGGTACCATGTCCAACCCATGCACTGAAAACATATTTTTTTCTTGATAAGTTATGTCATGTTAAATCTGCAATGATTTCTTTAATTTCACAGAATGTCCTAGCCAAAAAATCCTCCATCATACTTGGAGTGGAATTTGAGCACAGTGAAGAATTAAAGTTGGGGACTAAAATGTCCAAGTCTTTAGCCCAAGGCAGCCAGCACCAAAGATTTCAGAGGAAACTTTCTGCTCCTCTCATAAAGCAATTTGAGGCTATCTCTCTGGGCGCTTCCAGAAAATCTTAGAAATCCTGTCAGATAGGATTCCTGTAGACCTATTTGTATTGTTTACAGAAAGCATGCATTGATGCCAACTTGGCTGCAAGCAAATACTGTCAGGGATATCATTGAACTTCATCTGAGACCAAAGGAAGATGAAGAGCATTAAGACCTGTCAGCATGATTAGAGCTTTAGCCTAACCAGGCTGTAGGTGATCACCATGAGGTGGTAAAATACATGGTCATACAGTAGTGTGCCTGTGACACTACATAACTCTTTCAGGGATTTGAGGTCAAATTCTGACAGAACCAATGACCTAGACAGAAATTGTGCTGTAAAAATCCAAAAGACCTCCCTACAGACAATATCAAGTTAGCAAACAGGGTCAAGGAGAATCACGAGGCTTCTTATGTATAGATTAGAAGAAAGGGGGTAACAAGGGAAAGACTAGGCCCCCTTAAGGACAAACGAGAGAAGTTATGCATGGAGCCACAGGAAGTGGGAGAGATCCTTAATGAATACTTTGTATCAGTCTTCACCAAGTTATGTTGAGGTCAGGGATGAGTGTGTGAATACTCTAGAGAATGTCAATATATTGAAGGAGCAAGTTTTGGGTATCCTAAATTGCATTAAGGTAGCCAAGTCCCCAGGGCCAGATGGTATCTATCCCAGGTTTCTGTGAGAGGCAAGGGAAGAAATAGTTGGGGCATTAGCAGATATCTTCACATCCTCCTTGACCACAGGCGAGGTTCCAGAGGACTGGAGATTAGCCAATATTGTCCCGTTGTTTGAGAAAGGAAGCAGGGATAATTCAGGAAATTATAGGCCCCATGTGGCAGATTGGTACAAAAACTAAAATCACATGGGATTCGCGGTGGCTTGGCTAGATGGATACAAAACTGGTTTGGTCATAGAAGACAGAGGATAGTGGTGGAAGGGTGTTTATCAGAATGGAGGCTGGTAACTAGTGGTGTTCCACAGGGATCAGTCTTAGGTCCTGTATTGTTTGTAGTATATATAAATGATCTGGAGGAAAATGTGGGTGGGGTGATGAGTAAGTTTGCAGATGACACGAAGATTGGTGGAGTTGCTGATAGTGCCGACAACTGTGAAAGGATACAACAGGATATAGATAGATTGGCAACTTAGTTATGGAAATGGCAGATGGAGTTTAATTCGGACAAATGCGAGGTGGTACGTTTTAGAGGATCAAATTTAGGTGTGAATTCTACTGTAAATGGCAGAACCCTTAGGAACATTAACACACAGATGGATCTGGGCATGGAGGTCCACAGTTCCCTAAACGTGGCAACACAGATGGCTAAAGTGATTAAGAAGGCATATGGCATGTTTGCCTTCATCAGCAGGGCATGGAATACAAGAGTTGGCAAACCATGTTGCAGCTATATAAAACCCTTGTTCTGCCACATTTGGAGTATTGTGTACAGTATTGGTAGCCACATTACCAGAAGGGCGTGGAAGCTTTGGAAACAGTGCAGAGAATGTTCACCAGGATGTTGCCTGGTTTTGAGGGCATTAGCTATGAGGAGAGGTTAAAAAGACTAGGACTGTTTTCACTGGAAAGACAGTGGCTGAAAGGAGACCCGATAAAGGTCTGAAAATTATGAGAGGCAAATGCAGGGTGGATAGTCAGAGGCATTTTCCCAAGGTTGAAGTTTCAATTACAAGGGGCCAGACGTTCAAAATCAGACTCCAAAAGTTTAAGAGAGACGTACAAGGGAAGTTTTTCACACAGAGAGTGGTAGGAGCCTGGAATGCACTACCAGAAGCGATGGTGGAAGCAGGCACGTTAGTGAAATTTAAGAGGCATCTGGATGGTTACAAGAATAGGGAGGGAATAGAGAAGTACAGACTGAATAAGGGCAAAAGGTTTGTTTTTCAGTTTAGTCAGGGTATGATGTTCAGCACTGGCTTGGAGGGCCGAAGGGCCTGTTCCTGTGCCATACTTCTCTTTTGTTGTTTATTTTCTTAAAACTGATTGCAGGAAGTCTGTATGAAAGCATCTGCCAAAATTTTGTGGACAGCTTCCTTATGAGCACTGTTGGTGACCATTAAAATTGGGGCATTGTTGTACTTTAATGTTCCCACCTTCAACACACCTCATATTCATTCTAACAATACATTCACCATACATTGAACCATTGGCCCCAGTACCTATCAGGGACTGGGCAGGGTCCAAGGATGGCACTGCAGCTCATGGAGCATCCAACACTGATGGCGTCACAAAGTCATTGCTGAATACAATAAAATCTCCTGTTCAGTCATTGGTCAACTTGACAAGAGACTGTTAACAATGGAAACTTGGGAATTTAGATTTTAGGAACGGGAAAGGTGGGAGATCAAACCCAGAAGTAAGGGGCAAAGAGAGTCCAAGGTGAGGGTGGTTGGAAGGCTGGAGATCAGTGTATAAGGTGTGGTGAGATGTGGTCACTTCAGTCAGTGTAGGGGAAGAACACAGGGCCTTAGTGAGACCACACCTCGACAAATATGTGCAGTTTTGGTCTTCCTATCGAAGAAAAGATGCACTTGACATTGAGCTAGTGCAGTGAAAGTTCATTAAGTTGATACCAGGGATGGCAAGTCTGTAGTACGAGGAGAGATTGGTTCTACTATATTCACTGGCGTTTAGAAGATTGAAAGGTGGATCTGATTGAAATGTATAACATTGTAACAGGGCTGGACAGATTAGATGGAGAGAGATTGTTTTTTCTAGTTGGAGAGTCTAGAGCCAAAGGTCCCAGTCTCAGCATACATGGTAGGCCATTTAGCACTGAGATGAGGAAAAGAATTCTTCATTCAAAAAAGTAGTGAACTTGAGAATTTGATACTGCAACAGGAGGCCAAGTCATTGAATATATTCAAGAAAAAGATGGATAAATTTTTAGATTTTAAAGACATCGAGGATTTTGGGAGAAAACAGAGAATCAGCCTGATCTTATTGAATGGCAGAGCAGACTCGAAGGGCTGAATGGCCTACTATTGCTCCTAGTTTATATGGTTCTATGATACAGTGACCTGCTGGAGCTGGCAGATAACTATTCTCTTTCGTTTTTCAGATTTTCCAGGCTCTAGAAAACCTGCAAGTCAATCGTTGATTTAAATTAGAGCATCAATAGCATTTTAGAAATTCAATTTCAATGTCCACACAAGATAAAACCAGTTTCTCTAAAAATGGCGGCATGTAATTAGATTGATTAGGATTGCATACTGCATTTTCCAATTTTAACTGTACCCAAACACTCTGCCACTCACCATGCATATATAAATCGAGGCCATTATCTTTCCTAATAGTTATAGCTCTGGATCTATTTAACAACACATTCATAGATACAACATAAGTAATTTGACTTGAATAATAACAGAAACCCAAGATTATACACTAGGTTATCTTGCATGTTATAAATGGCATGTAAATAAGAAACATGTCTCCGTTTCTATAGAGACAGAACCTACACGTTGCTCAATCATAACAAAATTGTTAAGAAACAACAGGTTTGTCCACCAGGATCTCTTGCAGTCGTCCAACTGGGACTTTGCATTTTCTCCCAAAGACTTCCAGGGAATAAGTGAATACATTCCAACAAATAAGCACATCATGTATGTATAAAGTGGTAGAATTCTGAAAATAAAGGAAGAGAATGTTTAACAATTTAGTTTCATTTTATTTCTGATAGACAGATTCTATAAAATGTATCCTTTTTTCACTAAAACAGTAAAGCTATAGAAAAATGATGGAGTGGATAATTAGATCTATCTCTCCTGATATCTCAGTACAAATATAAAAAAACTTCGACAAATAAATTTCTACTCTGCAGTTGGGCAATCAGATACCTCAAATGTCAAATCAAAGAATTCAACTCCCAGGACAGAGGCAGAATGCAAATGACAGATTAATGACAGATTTTATGAGGTGTCACACAATTCGCGATTTTATCTGGCATGTCTTTTCCATTGCACAGACATGCTGCAAATGCTCCCTTCACAGTTTGGAAGGAAGTAATTCTACCAAAATGACTGGTAACCATTCACACGAAATAACACAGTGCGGTGAAACCCCGTCCCTGAGGCAACAATTTATGTCTCAGACCTGACATTGCATTCACTCCAATTAAAAAATCTTCAATAAGACTACCGCAAATGAAACAGCTTCATGAGACATATTGATTAATGCTGACAGTTGTACCTATTGCTGTCAGTGCTTATTTTTATAATGTACCATTATTATAATTTTTTTAATTAATAGCACTAATTTTAGGTTACATTGTTTTCTTTTGATCTGACTCACTTTGGGGCATATTTTCTACCATTTGCTAATTTTAGGAAAAGTGTAGATATGAGTAGAAAAAGAAATGTTCTTTGCTTTGTATTCACCGCTACTTTCTTCCAGACATTAGTAAATGTAAGGAAATACAGTCTTTAAATGTTAAAGCAAATTCAGAAATTAAGGCACCCTAATGTTTGTCAGTTTTCTTTGAAAGTTTCAGAAGCAGACCTTAAGATAACTTCTCACCACTAAGGTCTGAAAGATCAGTTACAACCAAGGTTGAAAAAACTGAAACAAAGACAAAGTAAACCAAGAGAAAGTAAGAAATGCCGCTGCTGAAGTCAGAGATAACACAGTCTGAAGAAGGGTCCCGACCTGAAACGTCAACTTTCCTGCTCCTCTGATGCTGCCTGGCCTGCTGTGTTCCTCCAGCTCCACACAACGTAAACCAATTCACCTTAGAAATGGGAACGGTGTGGAGGATATCTAACAAAAGGAGAGGAAAGAAAAATAGCCACTACAGACTAGTCAGCCTAATGCTGGTGACTGGGAAAACTTTAAAAACAGTAGTCTGAGATAAGCCTCATTGTTTCTTGGAAAATATTTTAATGAGTAAATGACAGCCAGAATTTGTTAAAAACATTTCTGAAGAAGCATCACTGGACCCAAAGCATTAACTACTTACTCACCACAGATGCTGCCAGACCTGTTAAGTTTTTGCAGCTATTTCTGCTTTTGTTTCTGATTTACAGTTCTTTGTTTTTTTATTGACTGAGCTGGGGGAACACCATTTGAGTGAAGGCAAAAGCATAGCCTCACTCAAGACATATCCTGAACAAAGGGACTCTGGGTCACCCCACAGCAGAACCCCAAAACAAAGCCAAGCCTCAGCCAAACAGTAAGAAATTTCTTCAGGGTCTCAGCCAGCAAGCCATTGAAGTTGCTGCCAGTATGCAGACTCAAGACAGCAAAAGAATCCCACTAGAATCAAAGTGAGTAAGAGAACTTATAGGTTGGTATCCAGGAGACTGCATACCCTGGAAAGTCCACCTACATCTGGTTTGTAACAGTTAAATTGCTTAGCAATATCCAAATCAGAACCAATCAAAATAAATAAAAACTAAAAGAACTGCGGATGCTGTAAATCAGGAACAAAAACAAAGTTGCTGGAAAAGCTCAGCAGGTCTGGCAGCATCTGTGAAGGAGAAAACAGAGTTAATGTTTCAGGTCTGGTGACCCTTCCTCAGAATTCAGTTCATATGGCAGATGTTGCTGCCTAGGTACCTTTGCCACCTGAAGAAGAGAATGAGTTTCTTCTGAGATGTTCCAGGTGCATCACATGCCGCCCATATCAGAGGCAGAGTTGTGTTATGGACCAGACCAAAGCCCCTCAAAATATCTTAAGAACATAGTCTAGACCCTAACTTTTTTTATTTTAAAGGTAAGTATTGCCTTCCAGATGCAATTCGATTTGTCAAACTATCAGCTTTAAGCAAAATACAAATTGACTTAACTGTAAGTTTATTGAATGCTTAAGAAAATAAAATATATATTAACTACTACTAATAACTGCCCCAATACAGTAACATTCCATAAACACACCCTTGGCAAAGGCAAATCCAGTAAAATAGATTATCTCACATGCAATTCTAGCAGCAGGAGGAGAACTCCAGCTTTTAGCTGTAACAGAGAGAGGAATAAGAGCTTCCATATCCAGCTACAAGATGCCAGCAACTGCAGAAGGCTAAAACTAAAACTCCTGGTTCTGTAGGAGCTTGATCCCACCCATTCAGGCTGATTCTATTGATCTAACTTTAAAAAGAACACCCAAGGTCTCTCAAGCTGTTTACTCTATTGATTTTGAGCAGGCCTCTCATCTCCCCTGTCTCAACCTTTCTTCATAAACAAAAAACTAGGTCAAAATACACCTCTTAAAGCCAAAGTATCATCACAGTTGGAAGAACCTGAGCTGGTGCTAAAACAAACCAGGAGGAGCTACAAAAAAAAGCATCTGCTGATGTCCTCAGACTCAGAGGGGCAGGAATGTAATGATTGTAATGAGGTCAGCTAGGTGGACCTCATAGAATATGAGTTCCCTGATTGGACCTGATTAACAGCATCAATTAGGGAGCTCTGGCTGACAGATAAGAACAAGAGTGTCAGAGGCAGTGAGCAGAAGCTCACTCTGAGATCTGGCTCTGAGGGAGCTGGCTCAGTGTCAAGGGCTCTCCACAGTTAAGTAAAGAGTGACTTAATGATGGGATACTTCTGTGGTGCTATTTTAGCAGCCAGGCATGTCTCATTTATAATCTTAAAACTAAAATGAGCAGTCGAAGGGTGCCAAAAGTTTAAACAGAGTGACCTCCTCTTCAAAGTTCATCACTCCTTCATTCATATGAAATCCCTCTAGTGGCTGGCACTTGCTTCTACAAGCATTTCATTTATTAAAGACACTGCTCTAACGTGCCAACATTCATTAAAGAGGCTACAACACTGCAAAACATTGTAAAATAGAAGCAAAGGAAGGAAAAACAAAAGTAAAGAATATCAAAAGAGTAATAGAAAGTAATAAACAGCAGCGGCTATGAGAAAGGTTATATACTATGGTATAAAATTGATAGCAGCAATGTGAATGCAATTGGTTGAATGATAGTGTTCAAAGAGTAATTGTTAATGGATATTTTAAGGCTGAAGAAAGGTTTGTAATATTGTTTCACGACGTTGGCTATTAGGACCCTTACTCTTCCTGATATTCAGTAATGATCCAGATCTTGATATGCAGGAATAATTTCAAGGCTTGCAGATGACTAATTGATAGATTTATTGTTGTCATTTGTACCAAGATACGGTGAAAAAGGTTGTTTTGTGGGCTATACAGACAGATCGTACCATACAAATGCATCAGGGCAGCAGAACAGAGTGTAGAATAGTGCTACAGCTACATAGAAGGTGCAGAGAGAGATGAACATTAATGTTTGAGAGGTCCATACAGTGGGGATGAAGCTGTTTGTGGATCTGTTCATGCATTCATTCAAACTTTTATATCCTCTGTCCAATGGAAGAGGGTGGGACAGCATAGAACGGGCTGGGAAGGATCTTTGATTATGTTCGTTGCTTTTCTGAGGTAGCAGGATGTATGGAGTCAATGGATGGAACGCTGGTTTACATGATAGCAAGGTGTAGAGCTAGATGAACACAGCAGGCCAGGCAGCATCAGAGGAGCAGGAAAGCTGACGCTT
>JAHRHZ010000248.1:31055118-31075123 GCA_024137785.1 Ginglymostoma cirratum | reverse complement strand
GGTCCAGACCCGAAGCGTCAGCTTTCCTGCTCCTCTGATGCTGCCTGGCCTGCTGTGTTCATCTAGCTCTACACATTGTTATCTCTGATTCTCCAGCATAGGCAGTTCCTACCATCTCTGGCTCACGTGATAGACTGGGCTGTGTTCACGACCGTCTGTAGTTTTGTAGAGTCTTGGGAACAGCAGTTGTCATACCAAGCTGTGATGCATCAAGATAGGATGCTTTCTATGGTGCATCTATAAAAATTGATAAGAGTCTTGTGGACACGCTGACCCTCTGAACCCTATTGAAGAAGAAGAGACATTGTTATGCTCTCTTGACTGTTGCATCACTGTGAATGAGCCAGGGCAGATTGTTGGTGATCATCACGCCAAGGAACTTGATGCTCTTGACCATCTCCACCTCAGCTCCACTGATGCAGATAGGGGTGTGCCCTCTCCCCCACTTACTGAAGTTCAATAACAAGCTCCTTTGTTTTTCTCATATTAATGGAGAGATTGATGTATTGATACCATGCCGTTAAGCACTCAATCTCTTCCCTGCATTCTGTCTTGTCATTTTTTTGAGATCCAACCTACAACGGTGATGTTGTCAGCAAACTTGCAAATGGAGTTGGGGAGGAATTCAGCCACACAGTTTTGTGTGTGTGTGTGTGTGTGTGTGTGTGTGTGTGTGTGTAAGGAATACATAGGGGTCTGAGTATGCAGCCTTGCAGGGCTGTGGTGTTGAGGATTATGGTGGAGGAATTTTTGTCGCCTATTCTTATTGATTGCATTCTATGGATCAGGAAGTTGTGACTCCAGTTACAGAGCAGGGAGCTGAGACCTAGGTCTCAAAGTTTAGAGATGAGTTTGTTTGGAATTAGGGTGTTGAAGGTGGAATTGTTAGAGCTTGATGTGGGTATTCCTGTTTTCCAGATGTTCCAGGGATGGGTGTAGGGACAGGGAGACATTGTCTGCTGTGGACCTGTTGCACCGGTCAGTGAATTTCAAAGGATTAAGGCAATTTGGTAGGCTAGAGTTAATGTGAGCCATGACTAACCTCTCAAAGCATTTCATAATTATGGAGATCATTGAGGCACGCAGCATGATACTTCTTTGGCCCCTGCATGATAGTGATCTTCTTGAAACAGGTGGGGACTTCAGATCATAGTAAGGAGAAGTTAAAGATGTCTGTGAATACTCCCGCCAGCTGGCCCACATATGATCTGAGTGATTTGAAACTTGGAAGCATTGTCAACTGTGAGGACAAAGTGGAAGTCGAAAGGATGTAGACAGATGGAAAGATGAAGTGTGCAGATAAATGGCAGATTAATTTCAATGCAAAGACGTGTAATTTTATAGGGAGAGACAGAATAATCTGGGGCATTTTTCCCTAGAGGGTTGGAGGCTGAGGGGTGACATTTTATAGAGGTTTACAAAATCATGTGGGACATGGATAGGGTGAATAGTCAAGATCTTTTTCCTAGTGTGGGGGAGTCCAAAATTAGAGGGCATAGGTTCAAAATTAGAGAGGAGACATTTAAAAGGGACCTAAGCGGTAACGTTTTCATGCAGTGGCTGGTGCGTGTATGGAATGAGCTGCCAGAGAAAGTGGTGGAGGCTGGTACAATTACAACATTTAAAAGGCATCTGGATGACTGTATGAGTAGGAAGGGTTTAGCGAGATATGGGACAAATGCAGGCAAATAGGACTAGATAAGTTTGGGATGTCTGATCGATTGTGGGCACGTTGGACCAAATGGTCTGTTTCCCTGCTGTATGACTCTATGATGCATTTTTGGCCAAAATAACATGGACAGGCATCAATTAAGTGTACTAAATTGTGGACTTTATTAATAGAGGCTTAGAATACTAAAGCAAAGGGGTGATATTGAACTTGTATAAGACACTTGTTAGACATCAGCTGGCATTAGGTACAGCTGAATATTGAGTACTGAGTACTGACCTGGGCACCACATTATCGAACTGATGTGAACACATTGGGGAGAGTGAAGAAGAGGTTTACAAGATTGGTTTGAGGGATGAGAAACTTCAGCTATGAGGATAGTTTGGAGAAGTTGAAAATCTTCTCCTTGGAGAAAAGAAAGCTGAGAGAAGATATGATTGAATGTTTTAAAATCATGAGGGGCTGGATAGAATAGATAGAAACTGTCCTTTCTTGTATAAGGATCAACAGCTAGAAGGCACAGATGTAAAGTGGTTTGTGAAAGAAGCAAATGTGACAGGAGAAAAACGTTTTCACACGAGTGGTCTGGTCTGGAATGCAGCACCTGACAGCATGGTGTAAGAAGTACAATTAAGGTATTCAAGGATGCATTAGATGATTATTTGAACAGAAACAGTGTGTAAGGGAATTGGGGGGAAAGGCAGGAGAATGGCATTAAGTCATGATGCTAATTTGTAGAGTTGGTGCAGACACAATGGCTCAAATGGCCTCATTCTGTGCAGTAACACTTCTATGATACTGTAAACAAGCCCTGCAGTCTACTTAAATAACAAAGGTCATAGGCCTTCATGAAGAAATGGAAGCCAAACATTTGGTTACAGATTGAACAGTGAGTGACATCTTCACACAATTACAGCTACTTCAGCAATATATGGAGCTTTCTTTCACAGATTAAGCAGATCTCTGAACATCTTTACTATCATTAAGGAGGGATTTTACAGCTTAAATACATTTAATCTTTCCAAAGGATAATAAAAATAACGTAAGATCTGAAGAGTGTTTGAAGACCAGTTCAAGGTATGAGTCAACTTCAGATTAACAGACTCCATGTCATACAGACAACGACTACAAAAGCTTAAACATCAGTTCTTAAGAAGGGTCACCTGACCCAAAACATTAACTCTGACTTCTCTTCACAGATGCTGCCAGACCTGCTGAGCTTTGCCAGCAATTTGTTTTGTTTTGGATTTCCAGCATGTACAGTTCTTTCAGTTTTTAACCATGGTAGCTGTGGGATTATGGGGATTGGGTGGGTGTCTGATTGGGATGCTGTTTGAAGGTCAGTGCAGACTAGAGGGGCTGCATGGCCTCTTTCCGTACTCTAGGGATTCTACGATCTAGGAAAACTTCCCATGGAGACTAAGCAAATTGCTAATCATTTCTACATGATTAAAGCTGTCAGGTAAGAGCTTCTGGGCAAGGGAATGAGCAATACTGTTGATGCCTTACTGGAAGATAGACACCAACGAGAAGTATAAGGTAGGCCAACATCAATTAAATGCTTTACGTGTAGATGATACTGTTACGATGGTCAGCATCAAGTGCATCAAACCAATAAGAGCTGTCATAGATGTGGCTTTTCATAATTATCCAAAGCTGCCAAGCAAATTTTTCACATCTGCAAAGCATGTGACATCAAAAGACATTGGGCACACGTGCCCAAAATGGCTAATTTCCAAAGTAAGCCAGATCCTATTGTTATGCAGTAGTCCAGACCCCATCAAAAATATTCAAAGAAGTTAGCCTAGACCCTAACGTTTTCTTATTTTAAAGGCAAATGTAAAATCCTGTGTTCCAGTTGCAATTTGACTGGTCAAACTGCTTGGCGTTAAGCAAAATACAATTTATTCAAACGCTATAGTTAAAACACCAAAAAAAAACTTAGAATAACTCAGAGATAATAGGAACTGCAGATGCTAGAGAATCCGAGATAACAAGGTGTGGGGCTGGATGAACACAGCAGGCTGAACACAGAAAACCTGATTTTCTGATGAAGGGTCTGGGCCCGAAACGTCAAGCTTTCCTGCTCCTATGACGCTGCTTGGGCTGCTGTGTTCATCCAGCCCCATACCTTGTTAACTTAGAATAACTTAATTCTATTGGGAAATTGAACAGAATAATTGATATAGTAACTATTACTAATTAGCTGTTCCAATATGCATAAAAGACCCCTTGACAAAAAGCAACTTCAGAAATCAGATTTTCTCACAGACAATGCTCACAGTAGGAAGAGAAATTCCAGCTTCTATCTATAACCAAGAGAGGGAAACAGTAGTTTCTACTTCTGCTGCACTCCAGCAGCATCTGCTGAATCTAAAAGCTAAAAAAAAAGAGATATCCTGGTCCGTGAGAGCTGGCCACACCCATCCTGGCAGCTTCTATTTTTCCAACTTAAAATAACCCAAGTCTTCACAAGCTGTTTACATAGCCACAGACTGCTCAGTGTTTCTTGTTCAATCTCTCTCAAAAGAAACCAGGAATACACCTCTCAAAGCCACAACATCAACACATAGGAACAGGGCACAACTAATAAACAGGTCGGTGCAACGCCACAATGCAGGCACTGAGGGATGTATTTAAAATATGTACAAACATAAATTAAGTGCAGTCAACAAAATAAAAAGTACATTTCAGAAGATGACAAAGCTTTTCTTAGTGTTAACCTTTCGCGCACGTCACTACCATCAATGGGGCTGGATGAACACAGCAGGTCAAGCAGCATCATAGGAGCAGGAAAACTTGACGTTTCGGGCCTAAACCCTTCATCAGAAATGGGGGAGGGGAAGAGGGTTCTGAAATAAATAGGGAGAGAGGGGGAGGCGGATAGAGGATGGATAGAGGAGAGGATAGGTGGAGAGGAGGCAGACAAGTCGAAGAGGCGGGGATGGAGCCAGTAAAGGCGAGTGTAGGTAGTGGGGTAGGGAGGAGATAGGTCAGTCCAGGGAGGACGGACAGGTCAAGGGGGCGGGATGATGTTTGTTATCTCGGATTCTCCAGCATCTGCAGTACCTTTTATCTCTCACTACCATCAATGTTGTGTATTGTTGAGTCAAATCGACACACTTATAAACCAAAATTAGTACGGGCACTAGTGCCGATATGTTACCACTAGATGCTCTAAAAGACATATACTCCAAAGAATGGCCCTCCATGGTACTAAAGACTGCCTCACAGCATTTAATAGATCATTAATTCCATGCAGTGGCACAGTCACATTGCAGTGCAAGCTCATCTTTGCTTCTCGAAATCTTGAACCTGGTTGCTAGAATGGCCAAGCAGTGGCAGGGTTCCAAGTATGCACAGATTTATGCTTTAGAGCCATTAATGAGATTCCAACCACACCTACTGTGGTGAGAATGAAAGAGCCACATGACTGCCTTCTTCAATGATAGAGGAGAATGAAACAGATACACTAGCAGTGAGCAGATAAAGAACAGCCATAAGGATGCGTCAGACTGAGGGCATGAGTCAGAAACCCTGTTTCAAATATCAGGATGCAATCAAAAGTTTCAAAAAGATCACACCAGCCCAGATTGTACAAAGTCATTATTGATCATGCTGCCGAGCTGCAAAGGCACAGGAGCCAGCTCAGACCATTGAATGACACACTGACTACACATAGAGAAAAGGAGAAAGAAAACTCCACTGATGATGACTGTGTGATGAACGGCCAACAGCAAGATGGTCAAGTTGTAAACTGAGAGTAATGGAGAATAATATATATCTCTCCAAATGATTTTATGTTCACCAGATCAGGACAGGTTGTCAAACCACAAACCATTGTATTGAAATTTTAATCTTGTTACTCGGTTTTATCTGTTTGTATAATTATTGAATTGACAATACATATCTAGGTACAACCACATGCACCCGTCTGGGACTCTGGGAGAGAGAAATGCTGTGTTATGAGTCATGTCTAATGAGTGATATAACTTTAAAAGACGTGCTGTGATGCTGTCACTGAGTCATGTCATGTGATCTAATATTAACAACGTTTCAGACTCCATCTTTGAGTTCATTTGCAGCATGATACGCTGAGTGTAGCATGCTACAGTTTATATCTAAATCGCTTAGCTTAGCTTGCCCAGTCAAGAAGGTTCCTGTGATTGTAATGTATAGAGAAATCAGGAACTGTAAGAAAAGTCTATTGAATCCTTTGGCAATACTTACACAAGTCTTGTCCTTATGTTATGAGAGCTAACATGAATATCTTCACATCGTAAGAATCCCTGCTGAAGGTAAAATGCCCATAAAAGCATTTATGGGAGATTACGATGGTGGAACAGATTTAGGTTAGCAGCGGTGGCTGATTATGAAGAAATAACTCCCTGATAACACATCATATCATATTAGCTCCAATTGCTACGAGCAGGATATGGAGATCAGTGCTGCACGGTGTGAGGTCTTTGGCAATGAACGCAGAAATGTCCATTACCATTTTCCTGGAGTCATAGATTCCTGCAGCACATGCTGTCTGTCACCTCTGGTTAGTTCCATCCCTGGGTTTAGCTGTGTTGCCTTGCTGCCCTTCTGTTTCCTCACAATACCTCCCACTGCCCAGAGCATTTCCATTCCTGCATCATCAAAGGGCCCGAAATCTGACACTTATCTTCCTATTAGTAGCTGCAGCCTTCCTTCCAAGTAGCTGACCACTCAATTGTTTTTGGCAGCTTGCCTCCTGTTGTTCTGTCCTGACAATATCAGATGGGTGTCAACGCCAATCTTAATGCAGGTGCTAAGTGCCCACTCTTCCTGCCATCTGCAGAAGGCTAAAGGATGCCCCCTACCAAGTGCTCAGTCCCCGTCTACCCCACTGAACCATTTAGGGAGTAGAGTTGGTGCCTACAGCCACGGCTGGCTCCACGCTTTTTATCCAACAGCATGAACTGGTCAGTTTCTGATGGTGTGGGTAAACCCCTGTCTGGCATTTTAAAATTTGGAGCATTAGGTCCTGGCATGCTCCGGGCAAGCCTCATAACACATTTATTTGACCTTAACGGGGCTGGAGAGCAGAATTCCTACCAAGGCCTTAACGTGCAGGTGATCACACGCATGTTGAAATTGACACAACATTTTTTTTCTGAAATTCTACTGTAAATAGATAAATCAGGAGGGCAGCAAATGACATGTACTTCATTACTAACAAAGTACATGTTGTGTACACTCTAGCTTTTTAAATTGAATCAAACTATTATCAGCTTTGAGACTTTTAAGAACAAATTATCTTAGACAACTCGTCTAATTGACAGAATTTTTCTTAGCAAATTGTTTCAGGATATTCTCTTATTCAGTAAGTCATCAGCTGAGATGAGCTCTAGGACGTAACTTTCCTCTTTGTAAAAGGAGCACATAGATTTAATCTTGGCATCAATGTGTCATCTAATAATTTTCACTTGGTACGACAGCTGATTACTCTAATTAAAATGGACAAGTCTTACCATTGATACTGAAGAGTTTTGTGAGATATAAGGCTCAGAGCCCCTGAACTTACCTTTGTGAACAAATTTGAACAAAAATATCATATTGCCCATGGGCTTTTCTTTAATTTATTCACAGGATATGGGCATTGCTGGCTGGGCCAGAAATTATTCTCCATCCCAAATTGTCCAGGGGGACAGTTAAGATTCAACCACCTTCTTGATCATCTAACACACAGCGGATATCAGAAAGTACAGATAAAAGACAAAATGCCTAGACATCGGACGTCCGAGCAGAAAAATCTGGGAGTGGACAGCAGGTTAGACAGTATTTCTGAAGAGAAGAGATGAGAGTGCAGATCCTTGATCAACATGTAGAGTTGAAGAAAAGTATCAATAGACAGTCCAATCACAGAAAGAAAGACAATGGGTTAAGTAACCTGCAAGCAACTAGATAACAGAAAACTAGGAAAATGTTAATTGATGGAATGAAGCATTTGCAGCAATCTTCAGCCAGAAATGCCGAGTGGATGATTCATCTCGTCCTCCTCCAGTGGTCCCCAGCATTACAGATATCAGTCTTCAGCCAATTTGATTCACTCCACATGATATCAAGAAATGGTTGGAGATGCTGGATACTGCAAAGGCTACGGGCCCAGAGAACATTCTGGCAACAGTACTGAAGACTTGTGCTCCAGAATTGGCCGCTCCCCTAGCCAAGCTGACACAGTACAGCTACAACACTGGTACCTGCACAGCAATGTGGAAAATTGCCCAAGTATATCCTGTACACAAAAAGCAGGACAAATCCAACCCGGCCAATTACTGCTCCATCAATCTACTCTCAATCATCAGGAAAGTGATGGAAGATGTCATCAACAGTGCTATCAAGCAGCACCTGCTCAGTGACACCCAGGTTGGGTTCTGCCAGGGCCACCCAGCTCCTGATCTCATTAGAGCCTTGGATCAAACATGGAGAAAAGAGTTGAATTCCAGACGTGAAGTGAGAGTGACAGCCCTTGACATCAAGGTTGCATTCGACCGAGTGTGGCATCAAGGATCCCTAGCAAAACTGGAATCAATGGGTAACAGGGGGCAAACTCTCCGGTGGTTGGAGCCATACCTGACACATAGGAAGATTGTTGTGGTTGTTGGAGGTCAATCATTTCAGCTCCACGACATCTCTGCAGGAGTTCCTCAGGGTAGTGTCCTTAGCCCAACCATCTTCAGCTGCATCGTCAATGACTTTCCGTCCATCATAAGGTCAGAATAGGGGATGTTTGCCGATGATTGCACAATGTTCAGCACCATTCGTGACTCCTCAGATACTGAAGCAGTTCATGTTCACATGCAACAAGAGCTGGACAATATCCAGGCTTAGGCTGACAAGTGGCAAGTGACATTTGTGCCATGCAAATGCCAGGCTATGACCATCACCAATAAGAGACAATCTATCCACCACCCCTTGACATTCAATGGTGTTACCATCACTGAATCCTTACTATCAACATCGTGGGAGTTATCTTTGACAGAAACTCAACTAGACTCACCACATAAATGCAATGGCTACCAGAGCAGGCCAGAAGCTAGGAATACTGTGGCAAGTAACCCACCTCCTGACTCCTCAAAGTCTCCACCATCTACAAGGCACAAGTCAGGAGTGTGATGGAATGCTCCCCACTTGCCTGCATGAGTGCAGCCCCAACAACGCTCAAGAAGCTTGACACCATCCAGGACAAAGCAGCCCGCTTGACTGGCATTACATCCACAAGCATTCGCTTCCTCTACCACTGAAGCTCAGTCACAGCAGCGTGTACTATCTACAAGATGCAATGCAGAAATTCACCAAAGATCCTCAGACTGCACCTCCCAAACCACT
This sequence comes from Ginglymostoma cirratum, assembly GCA_024137785.1. Lineage (NCBI taxonomy): Eukaryota > Metazoa > Chordata > Chondrichthyes > Orectolobiformes > Ginglymostomatidae > Ginglymostoma > Ginglymostoma cirratum. Next base: position 31,066,098 of record JAHRHZ010000248.1, on the reverse strand, counting down.
TCCATCTAGAAGGACAAGGGCAGCACGTATATGGGAATACTACCATATCCAAGTTCCCCTCCAGGCCACTCACCATTCTGACTTGGAAACATATTGCTGTTCCTTCACTGTCGCTGGGTCAAAAATCCTGGAATTCCCTCCCTAATGGCATTGTGGGTCAACCTACAGCAGGTGGACTGCAGCTGTTCAAGAAGGCAGCTCACCACCGCCTTCTCAAGTGTGACTAGGGATGGGCAAGAAATGCTGGCCAGCCAGTGACACCCACATCCCACAAATGAATAAAGAAGAGATCATCTCAGTGAAGCAATAAAATGACAGTGAAAACCAAACCGCTTGACAATGGTTATAATCTGACTAAAGACCAAGGAAGGGTGCAGACATAGTCTGTGGCAAGAAATGATGAAAACTAAAGAAAAGAATAAGTAACAGACTTACATTGCAACGGATTGAAGAGGATAAAGAAGATGATTGACATACATAGAAGATTCACATTTAAGAACAGAACAATAGGTTAATACACTTCCCAACTATTGGAATAGTGTTCTGAAAAATATTCTACAAAAAAAATATACTTTTTTTGTCATGGCCATTCCATGAAGTAAGGAGCTATTGTCCGTTGTGTGACAGTTTCAGGATGGTTGTGTAACCTTTTGATGATGTAATGGAGCTGCACCTCGCAGAGCACAAATAGCACAGCGTGGGCAGAGTTAGAACAGATAAGACAAAACTCCACAACAAAACACTGTACTATTCTCAAACATTGTGGAACAGGAGAGTGCCGTGAGAGCAAATAGGCATGAACACACAAAGAAGATAGATTAGTTCCTTACCCAAAGTAACTATAAGCTTAGATCCTGGTATATCTCTGACTCCACGTATTGCAATATTTAGTAACAATGTACAATAAATAATGTTACTTTGAACACAGTCTCTGAGCATAGTTCTTGTCAACCAGTCTGTATTGAACTCAAACTGATAGTGTGGCCTCAACCATATGATGCAAGGAGGTCTAGAGTTGCTGAAGTCAATGCCAGAACACAGGCGACTAAATGCCAAACATGAAAAATGGATGTTAGCTTAAATACCTGATACAGTACATCTGGCTTTGAGGCACGTAGGTAAGTGATGCTATTTTTCTGTAATCTGATTCATTGATCACGTTTTCAAACTTTCCAGGTAGCACTCATTTGCTCCTAAGTAGTACATAAACATTAATGGATAGAAACAGGCCATTCTGGATGAATTGATGTTTGAATGAGAAAGAAGGAGTGACAACAGTGCCACAGTTTCAATAAATCCAAATCCCTCTGTAATAGACTATGCTGGCTTCACAACAACAACTCTGCAATGTTTTCGTCAATGAAGAGGAGGTGCATGTATTCAAGTAGGTCAGGATACATCTATCCACTAGTATTCCTATCGGACATGCAATGAGCCACATGCTTCCAGTTTTCAGAAGTGTAGCAACAAATTTGCTAGGGATGGCATCACAAAGTTATGGCTTTACAAAGTTGTGTCATGTGCTGTGATGAGATTTGCAGTGGTTTGTCTCTGAGACATTTCAAGTTGGAGACATAATGAACATCTATCAAATAAATGCCCACAAGAATGCAACGTAAGGGTAAATAATATGTATGCATTTATAAAGCACTTGGGGTCCAATAGTGACCAAGCACAGTACCCTCATGAGCTCCTACAAGAATGTCCTGGAGCTGAAATGTCTGTGTTCAAATTAGCTGCTACATGTCCTTATGAAACAAGTAATTACACTTCAAAACTGTAGTTCAATTTAAATATTATATGACAATGTGTAATCAGAAGTGAAAGTCACTCTCTGACCTTCAGGGTCACTGGGTCAAAGCCAAGAATGCTGGAAATTAAATGAAAACATAAAGTGCTAGAAAAATGTATCAAGGAGACAGAACCTGTTAATATTTCAAGTCCAATATGACTCTTCTTTGGAATGGCCAGTTTAATGAAAGAGTTGCATTGGAAAGCAAGAAATTAAGAAGAAAGACCTGTGCTTATGTAACGCTTTTCATGATCCCATGATGTAGTTTTGAATTATAGGCGCTGTTACGTAGAGTTGAGGATTATCAGATCAGCAAGGACAGACAGAGCTGACTTGATGGGCTGAATGGCCTACTTCTTGTCCTATATCTTATAGTCACATGGTAATGTGGCAGTCAATTTGCTCACATGACTCTTCTGCAAATAACAATGAATGAAGCTCATGACTGGTTTCAGCAATGTTTGTTCAGCATCATGATGATGGATCAGGACTCCAAAGTACATACGGATATATCAAATGCTTAATTCCAACATTTGTTTTTTCTATAAATATTGAGGACTGTTACATTCAAAAGCTGACTGTGGATATAATTTCAGCAACTTGTCTGGCAGGGTCCCATGTGGCTCTATTATATATCATTCCTGTACAGATTCGGAGAAATTTCAAACTGAAAGACGAACAAAGAAGGGATGATGAGTTGACTACCCACCACCCCGTCAGCAGGAAGCCATCTCCTGCAGAGATGTTCCTGTTTTATCTTTCTAGGAAAGAGATGTTTAAAAAAAGCTGCACTGCTGGTCTAAATGTGCTAGAGGCCTAACATACTAGCGTGTGTGCTAACATGCTGTGAAGGTAATTGCTTGAGAATTGCCATAAAGCAGCCCTGCACTGCAAGCAAAGAAAAGAAGACAATGTTTGCTCACACTGACCGCTGCTAGCTAACCACCACTGAAGGGGACCAGGACAACAGAATCTCAAACTAATCTGAGAAACCAAGGATCTAAAAACTAATTGTTCAAGAACAAATATCAATGCTCCCCATGCCATTCAATGTACTGTCCTCAACATTTTACGATCTACCCTTCACGATTGACTCAGAAATAGATCCGTTTATTTTTTACTTTAACTTTCTTTGAACTCACTTCTTATTCTTAATCTATGAGTATGTATTGTGTTATTATGTAGACTCATAGAATCATTGAGTTGCACAGCACGGAATCGTAAATTAATCTAGTCCCAGCTTTTGGCCCATATCCCTCTAAACTCTTCCTATTCATATACCCATCCAGACGCCTTTTACATGTTGTAATTGTATCTGCTTCCACCACCTACTCTGGCAGAGATAATAGGTACTGCAGATGCTGGAGAATCCGAGATAACAAGGTGTGGGGCTGGATGAACACAGCAGGCCAAGCAGCATCATAGGAGCAGGAAAGCTTGACGTTTCGGCCTAGACCCTTCATCAGAAATGGGGGAGGGGAAGAGGGTTCTGAAATAAATAGGGAGAGAGGGGGAGGTGGGTAGAAGATGGATAGAGGAGAGGATAGGTGGAGAGGAGGCAGACAAGTCGAAGAGGCGGGGATGGAGCCAGTAAAGGTGAGTGTAGGTGGGGGGGTAGGGATGAGATAGGTCAATCCAGGGAGGACGGACAAGTCAAGGGGGCAGGATGAGGTTAGTAGATAGGAGATGGGGGTGCGGCTTGAGGTGGGAGGAGGGGATAGGTGAGAGGAAGAACAGGTTAGGGAAGCGGAGATGAGCTGGGCTGGTTTTGGGATGCGGTTGGGGGAGGGGAGATTTTGAAGCTTGTGAAATCCACATTGATACCATTGGGCTGCAGGGTTCCCAGGCTGAATATGATTTGCTGTTCCTGCAACCTTCGGGTGGCATCACTGTGGCATTACAGGAGTCCCAGGATGGACATGTCGTCTGAGGAATGGGAGGGGAAGGTCAAATGGTTCGTGACTGGGAGGTGCAATTGTTTGTTGCGAACTGAGCGCAGGTGTTCTGCAAAGTGGTCCCCAAGCTTCCGCTTGGTTTCCCTGATGTAGAGGAAGTCCCTACCTACGTCCGTGACACCACCCACGCCCTCCACCTCCTCCAGAACTTCCAATTCCCCGGTTCCCAACACCTCATTTTTACTATGGACGTCCAGTCCCTATGCACCTGTATTCCCCATGCAGATGGCCTAAAGGCCCTCCGCTTCTTCCTGTCCCGCAGAACTGACCAATCCCCCTCCAATGACACCCTCATCCGCTTAGCCGAACTCGTCCTCACCGTCAACAACTTCTCTTTCAATTCCTCCCACTTCCTACAGACAAAGGGGGTGGCCATGGGTACCCGCATGGGCCCAAGCTATGCCTGCCTCTTTGTAGGTTATGTTGAACAATCACTCTTCCATACCTACACTGGCCATAAACCCCACCTCTTCCTCCGCTACATTGATGACTGTATCAGCGCCGCCTCGTGCTCCCACGAGGAGCTCGAACAGTTCATCCACTTCACCGACACCTTCCACCCCAACCTGAAGTTCACCTGGACCATCTGCAACACTTTCCTCTCCTTCCTGGACCTCTCTGTCTCCATCTCGGGTAACCACCTAGAAACTGATGTCCATTTCAAGCCCACTGACTCCCACAGCTACCTGGAATACACCTCCTCCCACCCACCTTCCTGCAAAAATGCAATCCCCAATTCCCAATTCCTTCGCCTCCGCCGCATCTGCTCCCAGGATGAGATATTCCACTCCCGTACATCTCAGATGGCCTCATTCTTCAAGGACCGCAACTTCCCCCCCACAGTGGTCGAGACCGCCCTCGACCGTGTCTCCCGCATTTCCCGCAACTCATCCCTCACACCCCGTCCCCGCAATAATAACCAAAACAGAATCCCCCTTGTCCTCACGTACCACCCCACCAACCTCCGGATCCAACGCATCATCCTCCGACACTTCCCGTCATCTGCAATCCGACCCCACCACCAAAGACATTTTTCCCTCCCCACCCTTGTCTGCTTTCCACTCTCTCCGTCAGTCCCTTGTCCGCTCCACACTTCCCTCCGGCCCCACCACACCCGGCACTTTTCCCTGCAACCGCAGGAAGTGCTACACCTGCCCCCACACCTCCTCCCTCACCCCATCCCAGGCCCCAAGAAGACTTTCCACATCAGGCAGATGTCCACCTGCACATCTGCCAATGTGGTATACTGCATCCGCTGTACCCGTTGTGGCTTCCTCTACATCAGGGAAACCAAGCAGAGGCTTGGGGGCCGCTTTGCAGAACACCTGCGCTCAGTTCGCAACAAACAACTGCACCTCCCAGTCGCGAACCATTTCAACTCCCCCCTCCCATTCCTCAGACGACATGTCCATCCTGGGACTCCTGTAATGCCACAGTGATGCCACCCGAAGGCTGCAGGAACAGCAAATCATATTCAGCCTGGGAACCCTGCAGCCCAATGGTTTCAATGTGGATTTCACAAACTTCAAAATCTCCCCTCCCCCAACCGCATCCCAAAACCAGCCCAGCTCATCTCCGCCTCCCTAACCTGTTCTTCCTCTCACCTATCCCCTCCTCCCACCTCAAGCACCACCCCCATCTCCGATCTACTAACCTCATCCCGCCCCCTTGACCTCTCCATCCTCTCTGGACTGACCTATCTCCTCCCTACCCCGCCACCTACACTCACCATTACTGGCTCCATCCCCACCTCTTTGACTTGTCTGTCTCCTCTCCACCTATCCTCTCCTCTATCCATCTTCTATCCGCCTCCCCCTCTCTCCCTATTTATTTCAGAACCCTCTTCCCCTCCCCCATTTCTGATGAAGGGTCTAGGCCCGAAACGTCAAGCTTTCCTGCTCCTATGATGCTGCTTGGCCTGCTGTGTTCATCCAGCTCCACACCTTGTTACCTACTCTGGCAGCTCATTCCATACATGCACCACCATTTGTGTGATAAAGTTGCCCCTTAGATCCCTTTTAAATCTTTTCCCTCTCACCTTAAACCTATGTCCTCTATTTTTGCACTCCCCTACCCTGGAGAAAAGGCCTTGGTTATTTACTCTATCCATGCCCCTCATGATTTTATAAGCCTCTATAAGGTCATCCCTCAGCCTCTGAAGTTCCAGGGAAAATAGCCCCAGCCTATTCAGCCTCTCCCGACAGCTCAAACCCTCCAACTCTTGCAATATCCCTGCAAATCTTTTCTGAATCTTTTCGAGTTTCACAACATCCTTTTCATAGCAGGGAGACATTTCTTAATGCATTTAGTAACTAATAAACACATGTTTTGTTAACTTAAGGAAGCCTGGTTAAATGGGCTGCTTTTGAAACATAAGTTTATTTGGTCAGGGAGAAGGGTATCCAAATGGAAGGGGTCCTTTTCAAATTAAGTTTATTGTGGCCAACTGAGGGAGTGAGTGAATAAAGAAAAAGAGCTAGCTCATTCCCCCTCACATGGGTGCTTTATGATCTGAGGTATCCTGCCTGGACCTTAATAAATTATGAAACTTCACCGAGGGATTAGTGGTATTATCAGTGGTAGATATTGGTGAGAACATTTAGAAAGAACTTTCCTTTGCTTCTTTGAACAGATACGGAGGGAATCTATTTCATCCACTTAAAAAGACAGAAAATATTTCTGTTTAATGTTTCATTGGAAAGGCAGCATCTCTAACAATGCAGCAATAGCTGAAGCATTGGTGCCTAAACTGTTAGCTGGCCAATGATATTAAACAGCACCTTACCTTTGTAATCTCCTAATAACATAGTCCTTTAGAATTTTGAAGGTCAGACCTTTCTCAGGTTGATGATGCATATTTAATAGTGTTCTTGCACTCAGCAAACCACTGAAAAAGACCATAATACAAATTGGCATTTGTTCATGGTCACTGTTGTATTCTTAACCACATAGGATTATTCTTGCTTATTAAAATTACCAAAGGTTAATGTCTTAGTATCTAATTTAACAGGCTGTCACAATACTTTGTTCATTCTTAACTGTAATATAATAGTATAGTTTCTTCAGTGTGAAGACAGGACTTTACCGCTCAAGGACTATGCACTGGTCATTCCTGCCAAGGGACGAGATACATCAAGTATGATAGCCTTCTCTGCTTGTCTCAATCAGGGATAAGGGGAATTTCCCATGGAAAGTTCAATTAGGAGCGCATCAGCATATCAGGATGACAGCAGTGTCTCAAAGTACACCTTCAGTCATGCGTCTTGACTCTGATGATCAACAGACTAGAGGATCAGGGCCAATAAGATGTCTGGGGCAAGCTGTCCATAGTTTTTGAGTGTTAATAGATGCAGCCTGGAATTTAAAAGGCTGCTTTTCCAAGTACAGAGAGCTAGGTATTGCCACAGGAAGCAGTCTCTCCTGTTTGGTGGGCGTGCAGGATCTGCTCCCAGTTGTGAAGGAATTCACTAGCATTACATAAATAAGGTGACCTGTATCCGACCTCACATAGCTTGCCGTACTCAAGCATAGGGTTCATTGGCTGGTACACCCTAACCTTTATATCCTGCAGTCTACCTCATGCCTGTTGTTCACCTGTGTGAAGCTTGTGACCACTTTTCCTTTTTGTTACACTTTGGCTGAAATGACGCTGTCCTATAACGACAATTGGATAGATCTGATTAATTCCTTATTCCCATTGCACTCTTCAGAACTTCCGATACTAATCAGAGACCCTGAGCTGCCCCACAACATTAGAAACATGGTGGAGAGCATGTTAGAGATAAAAGGTACTGCAGATGCTGGAGAATCCGAGATAACAAGCATGGGGCTGGATGAACACAGCAGGTCAAGCAGCATCATAGGAGCAGGAAAACTTGACGTTTCGGGCCGAAACCCTTCATCAGAAATCATGTTAGACTGCAACTTCCAAACTCAGATCCATTTTGAGGGACAAAGGCCACAGATACATGGGAACACCACCACCTGCAAGTTTCCCTCTAAGCCACTCACCATCCTGTCTTGGAAATATATCACTATTCCTTCACTGTTGCTGGGTCAAAAATGTAGAATGCCCTACCTAACTGCATTGGGGGTCTACCTACAACATATGTACTGCAGTGGTTTAAGAAGGCAGCTCACCACCAACTTCTCAAGTGCAACAAGGGACAGGCAATAAATGCTCGCCCAGCCAGCAATGCCCAGAAGAAAACTTGATGCTTGGACTAATCATGTGTACTTCCTAGGAAGAATGGATTGTTCATCCAGCTACTTAGCAGTGGTATATACTCAGGGAGAAAATGCACTCACCTTGCATCACTTTCAAAACAATAAGTACATTTGCCAGTCTGAAGTCACAGACAATCTAAATCATCATCAGATTGCCAGAAAGACTAATACCTGACGTTTTACTGACATAATGCAGAAATGTATCAGATACAATCTCCCAGTTGAGAAACAAGAATGGAACTGCAGTGCAATCTTCTCTAGGACTGTGTGTCAGACATGTTTCATGTGATATTTAAAATACATCTTCACCAGTGATACACACAATGTGAAACAGAATTTAATTCAGCCTTGAGGAACAAACATTGAGGATCCTAGTACTTGATTAGCTTGTTGATGATAGGTAATGTTTAGTGAACTGTCAGTAATCATAACCAAATTCTTCTCCTTTTCCTCATCAGTGCCTGAACAGCTCTGGTCGGTTGCCTTGTGATTTTTTTTGCAGGCGAGGGGTTACTAAAGCAGTAAAGGTTACACCACAGTTCAACTGTTACAATGAAACTGTTTAACTCACCTAATCAGGAACAAACTATCCACTGCCAAATAGAATGGACCGCCAAGAGAGAAAATATAAAGGACATTGTTTGGGACAGACACCAACCACTGTACTGGATTATCTAAAAGAAATGAACAAAAATATACTTTTGAGGTTATTAAAGTCGATCCGTTAAATGTACGAGATAACAAGGTGTAGAGCTGAATGAACACAGCAGGCCAGGCAGCATCAGAGGAGCAGGAAAGCTGACTTCTCGGGTCTGGACCCTTCTTCAGAAAAAACCCAAAATGTCAGCTTTGCTGTTCCTCTGATGCTGCTTGGCCTGCTGTGTTCATCCAGCTCTACACCTTGTTATCTCAGATTCTCCAGCATCGGCAGTTCCTACTGTCTCTGATAAATGTGATTTTTTTAAGTATGATATAAGCATACGGAGCAAGCTATTTGCTTCTCATAAAGCTTAGAGACTACGGCTTGACATCTTCCATGACCTAGTACATTTTGACCTCTCAAGGATTATACCCAATACGCTCAGTCTGCTGAGAAATGAAACCTACAGCAAATATAATTTTCAACAATGTAAATCTCTGAAAGTTTTTCTCCAATCCCCAAAGACACTGAATGATGACAGTTTCTTGCAATATATAGTCTAACTCTGCTCGCACTATTCTGCGTGTGAAATACCCTCAGTATCGGTAGCAAGTGAACATCACAGAACTAATGTTATCTTTTTGTGCTCATTTACTCAATAAAAATATTGCATTAACAGACAGAAAATCAAATTGGCTGAATAAGGGCGAATCATTTTACATGGCCAATATAACATATTGCTCTGCTTTAGAATCATAAATGAAGAATATTATTCCTGATGCTCCCTAGAGTGGATGATAATCTGTTATTGTCCTTATTGCCAAAACCTTCAATGTCTGAAATAGATGTTTATCTGAGCTACCTTTGAAGGATTTATCAAAACCAATTAATTGCTTTGCTTGAAATTCAATTATAGATATCAGTTAATTACTGGAGAAAATATTCCTTTTAAACATGGCACCTATTAACTTTATACTTCCATTGTCACTTCGCCCGCATGTCATATAACAGAAGTTTATTTACAGAAGTAGACCATGACAACCTAATCTTTTTTAATTAGGAGTACTATTAATATGTTTCTGTCAAATTTTCCCTCTATTCTAAGTGAATGTTTTAAAATAAACAATATAAAATATACAAAAAGACACACATGCACAGGTAAGCTTAATATAATCTATTGTACCTAGATTATTAAATAAAATGAAATGACAGACATGTCCTGAAATTATCCAGAGTAAACTCAGCACTCGGATCCCATTTATCACTGAATATGATCTCACAGTGTTCTTAGCGCGAAACAGGGCAGGGACACTATTTTGTATGGCAAAGCTTGTCAGTATCCAGTTGAAGAAATCTGCAAAGACCAAATAACATGGAAAAAACAATTTCAGTGTTTTTAGTACCATGATGTTTACTGTAAATTACTGTAGTGTCTTTTTATTCAAAGAACCGGTGCTCCAAGTAATTCCTCATTTATCATCTTGCTTCCTTTAACTTCAGCAATGTCTTGCTTCCACACTAGTTTTACTGGTAAGTTTGATATCAAATGAATGAAGAAAAATTAACCTAGTAAGATTTAAAGAATTAGATAACAACTGAAAGAACAGCGGATGCTGTAAATCAGGAACAAAAACAAAGTTGCTGGAAAAGCTCAGCAGGTCTGGCAGCATCTGTGAAGAATAAAATCAGAGTTAACGTTTTGGGTCTGGTGCCCCTTCCTCAGTACTGATGTTGGCTGGGAAAGTGTCAGTTGATATGCAGAATAGAGGGAGGGGGATGGGGTAGGGAGTAAACAATAGGATAGAGCCTAAAGAGAGAGAAGAGCAGTTGGACCGACAAAAATTTGATAACAATCAGGCTGAGAGGGTGAATAGTTGTTAATGGACATATTAGTGACTAACACAAGGGGGTGTGTAACGGCAGGTTATGTGGTAACAAGGCCTGGTGTGTTGGGTAGGGGGCTGGGACATGGGAGAGTTTAGGCCCTAAAATTATTGAATTCTATATTGAGCCCCGGAGGCTGCAGGGTTCCCAAGCAGAAAATGAACAGCTATTCACCCTCCCAGCCTGATCATTATTAACTCTTTGTCTGTCCAACTGCTCTTCTCTTTCTTTAGGCTCTATCCTATCGTTTACTCTCTACCCCATTCCCCTCCCTTTTTTCTGCATATAAACTGAAGTTTTCCCAGCCAAGATAACAAGGCGTGGGGCTAGATGAACACAGCAGGCCAAGCAGCATCATAGGAGCAGGAAAACTTGATGTTTCGGGCCTAGACCCTTCGTCCATTTCTGATGAAGGGTCTAGGCCCAAAACGTCACGTTTTCCTGCTCCTATGATGCTGCTTGGCCTGCTGTGTTCATCCAGC
>JAHRHZ010000248.1:31020271-31047006 GCA_024137785.1 Ginglymostoma cirratum | reverse complement strand
AAATCTTTCCTGCTCCTATGATGCTGCTTGGCCTGCTGTGTTCATCCAGCTCCACACCTTGTTATCTCGGATTGTCCAGCATCTGCAGTTCCTATTATCTCATTCCTAACCTTTCTTCACAGATCAGTACTTCCATGACCAACTTACCCCCCGAAGCTATACAAGTATTACCAAGGTTAAGAAAGAGGAAGAAGAGAAGAATAAGTGCCCAACCCCAAAAGGTTCAGGATGCACTTGTGGATGTGAAACATTGCCTGTAGAGGGAAACCAGGGTCTTCACTGCCATCAACTCCACTGAACAGAGTGTAAACTAGATGAATGACGATGGAAGTGCCATAGAATATAAAACATAGAACAGTACAGCACAGTACAGGCCCTTCGGCCCACGATGTTGTGTCAAACTTTTACCCTAATCCTAAGGTCTATCTAACCTCCACCCCTACCTTATACTATCATCCATATGCTATCTAATAGCTGCTTAAATGTCCCTAATGAGGCCGACTCCACTACCCACTCCGGCAATGCATTCCATGTCCTTACCACTCTCTGAGTAAAGAACCTATCTCTGACGTCTCCCCTGTATCTACGACCATGGGTTAACACAGAGGGCATGAGGTTGGCATGGTGGTTTGCAAAAGGTCAGAGGTTGGCACGGGGGTAGATGGGAAATCAGTAAAGTTTATTGAGCTTACTTTATAAAATTTTCATCATCCAGATAATCACCTCTAAGGGGCTGTGAACCACACCTGCTTTAAAACCTGATCCAATTCTAAGAAAATTAGAGTGCGATAAGAGGTGCCTATCCCTGCAATGGACTTGGCCAGGTCGCGTTGATAGGGAGTGGGTTAGTTATCTACACCAACCCCACTCTTTCTGCAATGTTGAAAATTGGGGGTGCCAGGAATTGAATCCTGTCTATTATTTTTAAACATCTGCAGAGTTTTCCCCAAATCTGTGAAAATCCAGTTCCATGGTCAGATGGCTTACTCTGTGTGATAAAATAATTATGTGATAATGCCTTCAGGGTCTGATTTACTCAATGGTATCACATTAAGGATAATATTCCTTTTACTAATAATGTCTTAAAGACTCAGTCTTAAGCAGCATAGATGATACCTCTCATAGATTTGCTTATAATGCTGGATTACAGAATACAATAATAATGTAACAATTTAGGAAAAGAATAATTAAATAACAAGAGCTATGTGTTAACCAAATTTACTACTGCGGTGACTAAAGTCATTTTAACTTTACTACATTATGACTTTGGGGGATTTTCAACTTGCTGTTATAGTGTAAAATTGGCAGAGCAGATAACTAGCTTATGAGAGCTTCTGAAAATCAAACAATTCCTCTCAAGTGAGCCACTGAAATTCAGGCAGTTTCTTCCAAATATTCCACTGAAAATCATGTAGTTTCTCTCAAGGGGAGTGTTGCTGAACAAAAAGACCTTGGAGTGCAGGTTCAAAGTTCCTTGAAAGTTGAGTCACAGGTTAGACACGTTTGTGAAGAGTTGTTTGGTGCGCTTGACCTTATTGATCAGTGCAGGAGTATAGGAGTTGCGACGTCACAGCCGTATGGGGCATTGGTTCAACCAATTTTGGAGTATTACCCGCAGTTTTATAAAATCATGAGGGGCATGGATAAGGTAAATAGTCAAGGTCTTTTCCCTGAGGTGGAGGTGTCCAAAACTAAAGGACGTAGGTTTAAGGTGAGAGGGGAAAGATATTAAGGGGACCTAAGCGGCAACTTTTTCACGCAGACGGTGGTGCATGTATAGAATGAGCTGCCAGCGGAAGTGGTTGAGGCTGATACGATTACAACATTTTTAAAGGCATCTGGATGGGTATATGAATAGGAAGGATTTAGAGGGATACAGGCCAAATGCTGGCAAATGGGACTAAAATTATATAGGACAGCTGGTCAGCATGGACAAGTTGGACCGAAGGCTCTGTTTCCGTGCTGTATATCTCTATGAGTCTGAAAATCAGGTAATTTCTTTCAAGTGATCCACTGAAAATCAGTCATTTTCTTTCAAGTGAGCAGTTGCAAATCAGGCAGTTTATTTCTGGTAATCCACTAAAAATCAGGCAGTTTCTCTCAAGTGCAGCCAATCTGCAATACCGGTTTTGTATTTGATCATCAAAAGGAAACTATCCTATGATTTCTAATCTGATCCCTGCTTAACTGTGTGTAGTTTATTTACAAAATAAAGGGAAATTTGCAGTTATTGACTGGAAGTGAAGTATTCTTGTAGGTACATCCAGGTCATTTACAGCAAAATCTCTGTTCTGCCCAATAATCCTTTTCAGCCACAAATGTAGCATAACAACCATCCATGTGACCCCACGCCAACTTAGTACGATCTAGTCATGTCTTAAGGTAGCTTCATATTATAAATTTAAGCTCAGTAAGGAAAACAAATACTGTCCTTGCTAGTGACACTCATATCTATGAAAGTATTTAAAAAAACAATTTGCATTAAATTATAACACAACATCTATTTCATCAATACGTTACTATAAAGTTAAATACATCTTACCTACTCCATTATTATTTTCTGCTGTTTCCATTGGATTATGTTCCGGCGAATCAAACTTGGATTTTGGGGTATTTGCTTGTAATTGCTGACCATTTATTTTATAAAATGAAACTGTCCCATAGTGCTTGTGAGCTAAACTTAAACTATCCTTCGGTTTGTTACCAGCTGAGTTTCTCTTCCACTCTTTTATTGTAATAAAAATCGTCCCAGATATGGTCATGATAATGAAAAGAATAACAACAAACCTGTTTTAGAGAAAAGATTTTATGAGACATTCTCCATGTAAAATATGGAAGTGTGATACTAAGTCATACAATACTATGTATGTGTAATACGTACATACAAACACCGACAAAGACATCAACGTTAGGAACGTGATTTTGGCAAAACACACTTTTCACTCTGTATGTATTGTTAGTCACAAGGAATGATAATACTGGAGAAGGAGATATGAAAGACATGTTCTGGTACTTGAAAAAACCTGAAAGTAGAAAACAAAGCTAAAGGTTTATTGTATAATAATAGAAATGTAGATTTGACTCTATGTAGATTAATAAAAGTCATAAATTAACACCAACTCCTATTGTCCACCTTTGTACTTAAAACAGTAACTGGAACAGTAATAATATTAGCAATAATCCAAATCTACAACCAAATGTCCGTGGTTTACAAACCAGACTCATATTTAATCTAGTCAAAAAATTAGCCTGGTTGTTCAGTAGCTGCTCTCTGGCTAGTTGTAATGATTCAACTGTAGCTGGCGTAGTACACTGCTGCAAAATGGAGGTACCACAACTGCTGCCAGGATACTGGGATTCCCATAAATGATATGCCAAGTATAATCAGACTCTGAAGTTGTGATACATATCAGAAAACTAGTTCACGAACAGTCAATAACAATGTGCAGCTGGGGGAGCCTGAAATTCTCATGACACCACGTGTTCACTTTGCCTTATTCACTATGGAAACAGAATGAGCTGAATTCACCAGATGATGACCTTTGACCCATCAGCAGTAAGGAACATCATGAATTCTGGAATTGTTTTTAAGAATGTTTGGTAAGGACTTTAAATATTTGTGTTGATTACAGGGAACAGCAGGAGGACATTCAGCCTATTGTCCCCATCTTGGCATTCTAGATCATGGCTGAGCATTTACTTCAATGCTCTTGGAATTTATTCTTGTCACATTCAGTTATTGGGAACTGAAAATTTATCAATCTCTCTCTTGAACTTCTTCCTCATCTCAAAACTAAATGGATTGTCTTTTGTTCTGAGACTGCTTGTCTGATTGCAGATCCCATAGTCAATGGAAACATTGGGCTGAATCTTACATTGTGCTGGCTAAGTCCAAGTTGCATTGGATTTTTTTAGGGTTTTTTTCTACGAAGCCTAGTGGTCTTTCTGCCCAAATCTTGCTAAACCCGTCTCATCAACTACTTACCCACCTCCTAAGGCATCTACCACATTTGATTTCTGCCCCATCTTACCATGCACCGTTCACAGAACAGCTCGCCATTCAGTGGATATCTGTCAGAAGACTGGCACCCTTTTGCTTCCATGCCAGCTTTAAAAAGCTGCTGTGCACCCTGATGAACACTGGCATTCTGAAGCTTCCCTGCTCATTGATGGCAAACAGAAAAGGTCATTGACATTCTTACAGCACTGCTGACCATTCTTCTGCTTCCCGGGGCATAACACCCTTGACAGCCATCTTTTGCCATATCTTTCTTGAAGATCCTGACACTTTCCCCCTTCAAAATTATACTGCTCCCTTCCTCAGAGACCAAAAACCCAGTGCCAGAGACCAAACTGTCAAGGCTCAGTCCAATGGCAATGACCGGCCTTGCCTCCCCCCACCACAACACCCTTTTCCCTTTCCACTTTATTTTCTCTGGCTGGACCTGATGAACTGACTGTGGCCAACTCTTTGACCAACATGACCAGGCAGTCCTGGACAAGACATGACTGGTGCCTACACATTACCTTTCCCCTCAACTGGCAGTTCTGGAACCAAAGGACTAACCGTGACTTACGCCCCAAACTATAGAGGCACAGATCCCCTAAAGGAGAACACTCCATCCAAACGTCTGAGTGTGGCCAACTCCCATGACCTGTATAGGTGGCTGCCCTTGCCTTACTGTGCCAGGAATTCTTGATTGGCAGGTGCCTGCATGGACTTCACTGAGAACTACTCCCCTAAGAGTTCGATACATGACTGTTTGCTTGATGCACATGTAGTGTGTTTGCTGGGTAAGATGCTGGCACAGGGAGCAGGTTGTGCTCCCTACATTGAGGAATGCTAAGCAGCAAAGCTAGCTACTTAGTTGTGTGTCTGCACTAAATAACAAAGCAAACAAGGCAAGGCAGATAAGGATGGTCTAAGCATGCAGGTAAGCATTAAGTGAGCAAGTGTTAAGAGAGTAACACTAAGAGAGTAACAAGAGAGCAAGCTCGGAGCTTGCAGGTAAGCGCTAAGCGTAAGGTGAGTGATAAGAGAGCCAGTTAGCAGCTCTGAGATGCAATCTAGTCCAATCTGTGAGCTAGGTGCTGGTGCACAAAGTGTCCTTACTGCAATGCTAATTGTTGGTGCAAACTCTGCTATGTAAGTCTGTGCTTCCAGAGTGTACTATCGTATCAGAAAGGTGCTAACATGGTTGTGACAGATTGTCAGATACCACATGCTGATATTTGTGGGTGAAGCCTGCAGCTGAATTGTGCTCTGGGCTTCAGTTTGATTGTAGGTAACACGGAGGTCCTACACTTACAGACCAGGTCTGGTTTCCATTTCACGTTCAGTTTGTTTAATGAGTTTGGTAACAAAGGAGACTGAATACTAATGACAGGATCTGTCACCACGCCACTGAATAAGCAATAAACACCATCAATTGACAACACGTTGCCGAGTGAAAATCTTGCCATGCTGCTTGTGAAAAGCATCAAGGATGATGTAAGCTATCCCTGAAGTAGATTTGGGCCTCGCCAGACTTCTTGTCCAATTTTGCTACACATCTTCATATTATCCCACATCGCTCAGACCCCTGTAAGACTCCGTCTGACCTTTCTGCATCCAGTCTTTTAAAATGTTTGTAAACGTCTATGAGTTTAACTCTCAATCTTCTAAATCCCAGAGAATACAGATCTAGACTCCTCATTCTCTCCTCGTAGGGCATTCAAACCACCTCAGGAATCAACCTGGTAAAGCTCCCCAGCCGTCCTGCCGTGGCAAGCATAGCCTTCCTTAAACATCAGGACCAGAGCTACATAGAATTCTGCAGGTGGAGCCTCGCCAATATTCTCTCTTACTGAAACTAAACTTCTTTTCCTGCTGTATTTAAATCCTCTTGCAATAAAGACAAACATATCAGTTGACTTTTGAATTGCTTGCTGCAGCTGCATGCTAATTTTCAGTGACTTATGATCAAGGATGCCTAGGGTCCCTTTCAACATCAGCACTTTCCAGTCTCTCACTGTTTAAGAAATACGGTGCTCTCAACTTTCTCTCCTCTTACCAAAGTGGATAATCTCATAAATTATGTTATAACCACGTTATATTCTATCAGCCACACATTTGACCATTCACTCAGACTGTCCAAATTCCCTTGAAGTCCGCTTGCATAATCCTCACAACTCATATCCCCATCAAGTTTCATAAGGTAAAATATACCTTTTATTTGAAGTATCATCTGCTCTTTATTTCATGTTTTATTTGTTTTGCTTCTGATTCATGATAAAATAAGTTACAAAAGTAAATCTTGTCAAATTCATTTGGGCATTGTTTGGTAAATGTGGTTATTTTGGTTTATGGTCTTTCCACTGGAATGGTACACTCTAATATAAACAAACAGTTTCATGAGGAGATTGGAGGTGGAATAAAATAAATTGAATCATGAACAAAATACTAACTCCTATGATGCTGCTTGACCTGCTGTGCTCATCCAGCCCCATGCTTGTTATCTCGGATTCTCCAGCATCTGCAGTACCTTTTATCACTAACAATTATGTTAGCTCACATATCAGGAGGGGACAATTAGTTTATGTTCCTCTATTTGATTTGTTCCAAATAATGGGATTAGTTTTGAACTACATTTATCATAAAGAACACATTTTATGGTGTTTTCAATGCAATTTCCAGTTACCTAACAAAGGTTATATATTAATAGGTCAGATCTGGTCCTGCCTCCCTTCCCTATGAAGGAGTGTTCTCGAATGAATGCAGAATGGAGCCAAGCTAAGGTCGAATAAACATCTCCACTGACAGCAAGTGACAATGAATGCTGTGCGTGCGTATAATAAGATACAGCCATCCTTACCAAGCCATTCAAGCATCATTATGTCTTCGTTCTTACAAGAACTGGGCACACAAATAGCAACACTATAGTCAATCTTGCCCTATTAAAAACAACAAAATGTTATTGTAAGAACAGTTCTACGAGCAAGCAATATTTGTTTAATTGACAATGATATACCTGTTGAATTGCCAGTTTACAATATTGTCCACTAAACTTTCCAGAAGGATCTTGAGCTGAGATACACTCACTGTAGGACCCCAGTTGATCTATATTTCCATGTAGAATATTGCTGCCTTCTTTTCCAATGGAATCATACACTGAATTTCCCAAGAAATAAAATATCTTTATTATACATTGATAAGGACATTTTTATACATTAACTAATTCAGGGTGTATTAATTAGCCTAAATATATATAACATGAATATAATGAATAGGAAGCCACATCTTACTATAGAAGGACTGATCTGCTGGCTGAAGTTTCATAAAGTGTAGCTCTGTGTGGGCTGAGGAGCTGAATAATAACTCACACCAGCTAGCACTTCTCCAAAGTGCATTTTGAACAACTCATACTGTTTTCAAGTCAAATTTCATCATAAAAGCAGAGAAAAACACTTTAAATATAACTCCTGTAGCTGAGTAGAATAGCATAAAAAATCAGATAGAAATTTTGTTCAAAACAGTGGTAAAGCAATTCCTGGAGGATTGTGAGCAATTTTGTTCACTGTGTACCAACAAAGATCTCAAGGCACACGTGACAGTGCCAAAAAGAAAACTAATTAAATAATATTTATCTTAAGATATCTGACTACAGGGAAATATTTCAAGACGACTAGAATACAAAAGCAAATATGTACTGCTGGGGTTGTATAAGGTTCTGATCAGACAGCACTTAGAGTTTTGTGAGCAATTTTGGGCCTTGTATCTAAAGGAGAATATGCTGACTTTGGAGGGGACCCAGAGGAGTTTTATGAGAATGATCCTAGGGATAAAGTACTTGTCATATGAGAAGAGTTTGAAGACTCCGGATCCACGCCAATGGAGTTTAAAAGGATGAGTTTCTCATTGAAACTTACTAAACATGGAGAGGCTGGATAGAATGATCATGGAGAAGACGTTTCCACTAGTAGCAAAAACTAGGCCCCGAGATCACAGCCTCAAAGTGAAAGTATGACCCTTTAGAACTAAGACGAGGAAGAATTTCTTCAATCAGAGGGTGGTGAATCTGTGGAACTCATTGCGACAGAAGGTAGTGGAAGCTAAGTCATTGAGAGTATTTAATGCAGAGATAAGTAGGTTCTTGATCAGAAAGGGGATCAAAGGTTATGGGGAGAAGACAGGAGAATGGGGTTGAGAAACTTATCAGCCATGATTGAATGGCAGAGTGGACTCAATACGTCAAATGATCTAATTTTGCTCCTATATCTCATGAACATATTGTTTGGAGAAACTGAAATTTTACACTCTGGAGAAGAGAAGACTGAGGGAAAAGAAAATAAGAAATACTTGCATTTATACAGAACTCTCCATGACCATAAGACATCTCAAGCTGTTTACAGCCAGTTAGGTACTTTTGGAATGTATTCACAGTTGCAATACAGGAAACATGAAAGTCAATATAAGCACAGCAAACTCCTATAAAAATAATGTGATAAGGACTGATAATTTATTTTTTGTCATGTTGTTGAGAGATACATATTAATAGGACATTAAGGGTAACTCCCCTGCCATTCCTTGAAATTACGCCATGAGGTCTTTGCCTTGTCTGGGCAACCTCTCCTTGTGTAATGCAATTTCTAAGCTAAAAATTGACAAATGAACAAAATGAATAGGTACCAGACACATCCTCCCAAACAGCAATCAAAAATAAAAGATTCAAAATCTCTCTCTTCTGCAGCTCTAAAGAACCCTGACACATTCTGGCCCCGTTGGCTAAGAAATACTACACTACACATGTTTTTGGTGCGGACTACTTCCAGGAGCCTGACAGATGATGTATTTCACAATCACTGTACTTGTCAAAGGGAAGATGCCCTCAAATTCAACCCCTTCTCAGGGATGACTGCTGGAAGGGCTACTGTCAGAAGGGCACAATGCCACATGTATTAGGGATAGGAATAAAGGCTGCCTTGCCAGCATCAGTCGAATCTCGTGAACAAATACAAAAATATTCAAGTTGTCGTTTGTCATTCAGCCATCACAGATAACCATCCAAGAGGGCACAAGCAATAAAATTTCTGAAAACCCAGGCTTACATCTATTTTTTATGCTTTTTTATTCTTTTCATGCCATTCTGTTACTCCCCTGCTATTGTCTATTTCTTTGAGTTCGTGACTTTTCCTCCACACAACATTTAACACACCTTCCTTCTGTTTACTTTCTCTCCACTCTTATGAGGTTGTAGTTTATTCCACGCAGTCGTTTGACATGGAATTTCTATTTTAAACTCTTCTGCATAGGAAATCAGTTTTTTGTTAAACATTTCACTGTACTTCACAGCTGAAGAAACACATTGAAAGTACTTACTTAATAAGGCATACATTTGGGGCGTTTCAGACTGAAGGTCCTCTAGAAACTTATTGGCGTCTTCCAGACAGTTTGAAGAGAAATTTCTCTCAAAAGTTCTAAGTTGGGGCAGGGACAGCACAAGCAATATCCAGATCCTCAGCATTTTGCTGATATGTTAAATCTTCATACTACAGTCCTCTGCAGAGATATATACATTTACACTTGAACATTTATGATGTCATTTGACCTTAGGTCCTGATACTACCATCAAAATGGCTCATCAAAAGATCTATAATTCACAACGTGCATTTAAAGGCGTGAAATTAGTTATATTCAATGGAGTATGAACAAATCAAATCCTTGCAGCTACTTGGCTGAACACCTGCTCGATTCACAAACAGGCAAGTTCACAGGAAAATTTTCCATGCTACAAATATAACATCACACTATCTTTTCAGTTAGAGTAATCATTTGTCACATCACAGTCATGGTCACTGCTTCTGAAAGCGAATTTGTCCAAGTTAGTTCAGTGCTTACTGCATGAAACTGATTTGCAATGACAGCAAGTCCCCAATACCAAACCAGCATCAAAGGGACAAAAGCTTGATGCCCTGTTAAATGTCAGTTTGGAAATCGATCATTGCAAGGAAATAATGAAAGGAAAATTATTTGAATGCAATTATGCTGAGGAAAATCCCATCATACAACATTTTATCAATTCCTCAGAAGCTTCTCCAAATTCTTCACAGCCAAGGAGTACTTTCAGAGAAGGAGATAGCAAGATCTGCAGAAGCTGGAGTCAGCATGAATACCATGTGGAGAGCTGGAGGAACACAGCAGGTCAGGCAGCATCAGAAGAGCAGGAAAGTCGACGTTTCGGGTCTGGACCCTTCATCAGGCTGTTTCTGCTCCCCTGATGCTGCCTGACCTGTTGTGTTCCTCCAGCTCCACACTGTACTTTCAGAGTACAGTGTTTGCTAATTTTTAGGAAAACCTGCCTGGTTAGAGATAAGAATTAGGGCTCCAGGTTTACTCAGTCACTTAGAGTGAGTTTGGAGTTGGTGGTTTCAGGGTGGGAACGTAAAATGATAGTGGACTCTTGTTTTTTGACTAGAAGACCAAAGGTTTGACATTGCTTCAGGATTTTGCCTGAGAGAGTCATGGAGGTTGCTCTTTGGACACTGAGGCAGTCAGGCTTAGATTATGGTACTTGAAAGGACAATTAACTGCATTTCAGTGTATTTCAAATTTTATCTTGGCTCACAGGGACTATGAGGCTTTGGTGCTTGGCCAAGTTAAACAAAGTGCTAAGCAAAATTTGCCTAATTTCTGTCTGTCTCAGACTGCCTGAGCTGAATTTTCTCCAAATTTCTAAGTAACTGTGTCAGTGGAGACCATAGGTCTCTAGGGAAGCCATCATTGGTCTCTCTGCTGTATTGCAGCATAAACTAAGGTTGGCTGAACACCTAATTCCAGTAGTGCTAAAGCTCACTGTTGCTATCCACCCCTACAGTAATGTGTCTTTCCAAGGATCTTACAGTACTTATAGTCTATAGGCCATCTGTGTATCAAGGAGATGATTAATACACTATTCAAAGTGGCCAATAACTATGTGAAGTATTGAATATTCTAGCACTCAAGCAGACAGGTTCATCAGGTTTCCCCCAAATACAGGATGTCATTGACTGCGGGCCTAATGCCATTAAGGCTCAAACAGTCCAGCCAGTAGTCTTCATCGACAGAAAGGGTTTCCATTTCCTCAAAGTCAAGGCATTTCCTCAAGGCATGTTGTACATATATTAGGAGCAAGAGGGTAGCTAGGGAATGAGTAGGCCTACTCAAGGATAAAGGAGGGAGTTTATGAATGGAGATAGAGGAAATGGGTAAGATTATTAATAAGCACTTTACATTGGTATTCACCAAAGAGAGGGACATGAGGGATGTTGAGGTTATGGAAAGTTGTGTGAATACTCTTGGGCAGGCCAAAATACTGAAGGAGGAAATGTCGAGTGTCTTGAAATACGTTATGATAGACAAGTCCCCAGGGCCAGATGTGATCTATCCCAGGATACCATGGGAGGCAAGGGAAGAAATAGCTGGGCCTTTATCTTTGCACCCTCTTTGGCCTCAGGCATGGTTCCAGAGGACTGGAGAATGGCTAATGATATTTCTTTGTTTAAGAAGGGAAAAAGAGAGATTCCAGGTAATTACAGGCTGGTAGGCCTGACACCAGTTGTGTGGTAGCTATTGAATAAGATACTGAGAGACATGATTTATTCTCACTTGGAAGTGAATGGATTCGTTAGTGATAGGCAGCATGGGTTTGTAAAGGGAATGTCATGTCTCACCAATTCGATTGAGTTTTTTGAGGAGGAGACATGAATGATTGATGAGGGAAGGGCAGTGGATGTTGTCTACATGGCTTTTAGTAATGCATTTGCTAAGGTAGCTCATGATAGCCTGGTCCAGAAGCTAGAGTCTCATGGGATCCAGAATGAGCTATCTGGATGGATACAAAACTGGTTTGGTCAGAGAAGACAGAGAGAAGTAGTGATGCTTTTCAGAATGGAGATCGGTAATGAGAGGTGTTGTGCATTGATCAGTGCTGGGACTTTTGGTGTTTGTAATATATATCTGAAGGAAAATATAGGTGGTCTGATTATTAAGTTTGTAGATGACACCAGAAAAGGCAGAGTCACAGATAAGTGAGGAGGATTGTCAAATGATACAGCAGGAGATAGATAGATTGTAGATTTGGGCAGAGAAATGGCAGATGGAGTTTAATCTAGGTAAACGCAACGCGATGTGTTTTGGAAGATCAAATTCAGGTCTGAATTATACGAGAAATGACAGAACCCTTAGAAGCATTCACATTTGGAGGGATCTGAGTGTACAGGTCCACAAATCCCTGAAAGTGACAACGCAGGTGGATAAGATGGTTGAGAAGGCTTACAGCATACTTGCCTTCATTGGCTGGGGCAGCGTATATATAAGTTGGGAACCTATGTTACAGCTGCACAAAACTTTAATTATGCCACATTTGGAATATTGCATGCAGTTCTGGTCGTCACACTACCAGAAGGACATGGCTGTTTTGCAGAGGGGGCAGAGAAGGTTTGCCAGGGTGTTGCCTGGTCTGGATGGTTTTAGTTATGAGGAGATTTTGGATAAACTCAGATTGCTTTTACTGGAAAGATGGAAGCTGAGGGGCGACCTGATAGATGTCTACAGAATTATGAGAGGCACAGATAGGGTGAATAGTCAGATGCTTTTTCCCAGGGTGGAAAGGTCAACTACAAGAGGACACAGGTTCAAGGTGAGAGGGAGAACATTTAGAGGAGAAGTGCAGGGAAAACCTTTCACACAGAGGACGGTGGGTGCTTGGACTCCCTGTCAATGGAGGTGGTGGGAGCAGGCACTTTAACAATGTTTGAGGTATATCTTGATAGACACATGACTGAAAGGTGAAAGAAGAACGGATGCAGTGCATGGGGAATAAGTAGTGGGTCTAAGTAGGATTAGGAATCGGTGCAGGCTTGGTGGGCCAAAAGGTCTGTTCTTGTGCTGTAATGTGATGTCATTTTTCATTTTTGTTTCATTGCCGGTCTCTCGCAGACAAAGATGACTCTCTTCCACTCTCAGGGTGAGTTCGTACATGGCTCTACAGACTGATATGGCTACCACAGGCTCTGTTACACCTGGAGTAGAGGTGGTCACAGGAAGAGGAAGGTGGGGGCATCGATGTGGCAGCCCACTCCTTTCACTGTTTTAGTTTGGCTTCTTCTTTTTCCTGACGGAAAGTCGCGAGGTGCTTGCTGCCTTCCTGGATGGTCCTCTTCCATTTTGGATGGTATTGGGCTAGTGATTCCCAAGTGTCAGTGGGATTGCAGTGCTTCGCCAGAGAGGTCCTGAGGGTATCACTGAAGCGCTTCCTCTGTCCAGCTGGGGCTTGCCTGCCAGTTCAAAGCTGGGAGTACAGCACCTGCTTGGGGATTCTCGCGTTGGTCAAATGGACAACATGCCCACCCACCAGAGCTGATCAAGGGTGGTCAGTGCCTTAATGCTGGGGGGTGTTGGTCTGGTTGAGGAAGTTTGTGTTGGTGCATCTTTCTTCCCAGTGGATTCGCAGCGCCTAGTGGTACTGCTCCAGCACTTTGAAGTGTCTGCTGTAGACAGACCACATCCCAGAGCCAAAAAGGAAGGCGAGAACCACCACAGATCTGTAAACCATGAACTTGGCATCGACTCTGGAATGCCTTTTGCCTCAGGTGGCCAAAGGCTATGCTAGCACACTGGGAGCAGTGCTGGATCTCTTCATTGATCACTGTTTTGGCCGACAGGATACTCCTGAGGTATTGGAAATGGTCAATGTTCTCTGAGGCCTCCACACGGACCCTGATATTCGGGTGTTTGCTCCACTACGCCAGGCCACGTTGGTGGAGGACCTTCATCTTACGGCTGTTCAGAGTGAGGCCCATGCTCTCATATGCCTCAGTAAAGGTGCTGACAAAAGTCCGGAGTATGTCCTCTGAGAATGCACATACACAAGCATCAGATGGGTACTGCAAGTTGATGACACTGGTTGAGGTGTCTTTGGTCTAGGTTTGAAGGCAGTAGAGGTTGAATAATTTCCTACTGATTCTGTAAGTTAGCTCCACTCCAGCAGAAAGCTTGTCAACAGTGAGGTGAAGCATTTCAGCAAGGTAAATCAAAATTAATGTTGGGGTGACGACACAGCCCTGCTTGACACTGGTCCAAATGGGGAATGGGTCATTGGTGGAGCTATTTGACTTTATCATGACTCCCACATTGTCATGGAGCAGTATTGTATTGTGTTGTATTATTGCATAACAGCTGATACTGGGGTAGCAAGACTGTCAGGAGATATTGATTCGACTGGACCTATATTCGCTAGAATTCAGAAGGATGAGAGGGGATCTGATTGAAATGTATAACATTCTAATATTAGCGTTGCTCTCTCTTTCCTGTTATTCTCTAGTTATTGACTGGCTGCAATTTGTGAGAGAAAAAATGTCTAAAAGGAATCAGAAAAGGTCTCTGGAGGTTTGCAGAAGCTGTTTGCATTGACTGGTGACTTAGGAACTTAAGCAAGATGCAATCCTATGTGCCTGTAATCCAATGCATCAGATTTCATGAAGGCCTAGTATTCTGGCTAAAACAGTTATCAAATGAGCAGATTATAATGCTTTTACTTCTTACTAATTTATCCCTTAACTCTCTCAGTCTGTCTATTGGTGTACAAGCCAGATTTGGTAATCTGAGAAGACTGGGTTTAAGATTTCAGGTGTTAGATTGCCTTGTAGTTCATCTGCCTTCTGCTAAAGTTACAGAATTAGTCATTGCAAATTTTGGTTTAAGTTAGATACTTGGTGTCCAAGATCAGTTATTTATAAAGTCTGGTTCTAAACAAGTGAGCAATTTTGAAGGTTATTGAATGTTTTAATTTCAATATGTTGCGAATGCAGTGTTAGTGAGGCTGGCTTGCTACCACGATGTCATAACACTTTACACACTGAGCTACTTCAACAGCAACTGGGAAGACAGAGGATAATATGTTCAGGGCATCCTCAAAGCCTCCATGTTAAATGCAACATCCTCACTTACTTGTGGGAATCCCTTCCCTTAGACCACCAAGCTTGACGAAGAAGCATCCGCATGTGTGCCAACCACCTTGAATATCTCTAACATGCCCAGATGGAGGTCAAGCACAAACAACAGAAGGAGCATGTGGAAATCCAAGTAAATCAGCCATCCACCTCTTCCTGAGGCGATGTGTGAAGATCCAGCAGTGAACTCTTTAGTCCCCTCAGGACCTACAACTTCAAGTGGAAGAAAGCCATCCTCAGTCTCAAAGGACCACCTAAAATGAAGAAGATTGCGCAACCTAGTTCTGCAGAGAGGAGAAGGCATTGAAAATTAGGACATTGCTGATCACAATAGCTCCTTCACCATGAGGTTGTGGAGAAGTCAGGTTACCAAAGCAAGGGGGTCTGAGCCAAAGTACAATGAGATACATGCAAGCGAGACTTGGGACACTGTAAGTCTGAGCAGGTTCCCAATGACTCTTTTGCTCTTTCAGAAAGATTCCAATAAACCTTTACCTTTAATGAATCCTGATATCATCGCTGATGTTTGGCATATCGCTGCCCAGTACTTGAATGTCCGGTGCACAGTGGCAAAGTTAAGGCAGTAAACAGATAGTCTTTAGTCATTTCAAGCCCACTGAGGGAACAACAATGTGGACAAGATCTCACAAGCTAACAAATTTTCAAATGACAAGCAGCAGCAGTGAATGAAAGACTTCTTTAGAAGTACAATAAAAACAAAACTAAACATCTAAATGTTATGATCACTGGGTAGTCGAAATTATACCTTACTAGGCACTGATGACACAGTGGTACATGTTGCTGGACTAGTAATCCATTGCTTCTTTAAAGTACTTGAAACAGACTGGAAGCAGGTTGTGAATCATGTTTCTCTTTGCTTAGGATGATATTGGCAGTTATTCTCTGGCCATCTGAGATTTGGAGGCATGTGGCATACTTTAGGGCTCTGGCAGGAGCGAGTTTAATGGACCACAAACTATACACCTAGCCCTATTCTTCTTACCTCATGATACTTCTATATACATATAGTATTCCACCTTTTTTATGTACTAGTGGAGTAGGGATTCTATGATCTATGATCTATGATATGGGCATCACTGGCTGGGCAAACATTTATTGCTGCCCCTAATTACATTTCAGAAGTTGGTGGTGAGCTGCATTCCTGAATGTCTGCACTCAGTATGCTGTAGGTAGACCCACAGTGCCTTTTGGGAGGGAGTCCCAGGATTTTGACCCAGCAACATTGAAGGAACGGCAATATGTTTCCAAGTCAGGATGGAACAGGTTGGAGGGAAACTTGTTGGAGTTTCCATGTATCTGCTTTCCTTGCTGTCCAGCTTGCAGAGATCGTGAGTTTTGAAGATGCTGACTAAGGGTTTTTGGTGAATTTCTGCAATGTATCTTGTAAGTGGTACACACTGCTGCTACTGAGCATCGGTGGTAGAGGGAGTGGATGCTTGTGAATGAGGTGCCAACCAAATGGGCTCATTTATCCTAGACGGGGTCAAGCTTTTGTCCAAATAATTTACAACTTGTGGACAGGTTCTGAACTTGTCCCTTGTAGAAAGTGGACAGGCCTTAAGAAGTCTACTGGTGAGTTACTTACTGCAGCATTCTGAGCCTCTGACCTGCTCTTGTAGTCACTGAATTTACATGGCAAAACAACTTGAGTGCCTAGTCAATGGTGGCCCCCAGGACGTTGATGATAGAGGAATTCAGTAAATGTAAAGTAGTGGTGGTACAATTGTCTCTTATCGGAGGTGGTCATTGCCTGACATCAGTGTAGCATGAATTTTACTTGCCACTTGTCAGTCCAAGCCTGAATATTATCCAGATTTTTTTGCATTTAAACATGAACTGCTTCAATATCTAAAAAGTCTGGAATAGTGCTGAACATTGTTCAGTCATCAGCAAACATCCCCACTTCTGGCCCAATGATGGGGGGAGTTTAGTGATGAAGCAGCTGAAAATTGTTGGACCTCAGATGCTGCCCTGAGGAACTCCTGCAGAGATGTCCTGGAGCTCAGATGACTGATCTCCAACAACCACAACCATCTTCCTATGTGTCAGATATGACTCCAACAAGCAGAGAGCTTTCGCCCGATTTCCATTGACTCCAGCTTTACTAGGTCTCCTTGATAACACACAGTCAAATACAGCCTTGATGTCAAGGCAGTCACTCTCACCTCACTTCTAGGATCCAGCTGTTTATGTATATGTTTGAACCAAGGCTGGAATGAGGTCAGGAGCCAAGTGGCCTTGGCAGAACTCAAACTGGGCATCACTGAGCAGGTTATTGATGAAGAGGTGCTGCTTGATAGCACTATTGATTACACGTCCCATCACTTTACTGATGATTACAATAATTTGCCAATTCTTGTCAAACACTTTGCAGTACATTACAGTGCAGGTTTAATGGGTCCAATGGTGTACTCCTGCTCCTAATTTGAATATTTGCGTGCTTAATATTGGAATTAAATTATACCTAAGTCATTCTTTCCCTTTTGTTTATATGCGCATTCTGAGCTACACTCAAAATGATCTTATAGCAATTCAAACCTAAAATAGAAATGTTACAGGAAGTGAATCACAGAATTCAGTAGAGACTTTAGTTCTGTGACTCAATACTGTGACAAGAAAGCACTGTTAAGAAAAGATAGCAATTTAAGTTCATATGTTTTGATAGAACATGTAACATGTAGAACTTTCTTTGGTTGGAGTGACAAGAGTATGAACCATCAAGTTTTTCCCACAAATAATTTACAACTTGTGGGCAGTAGAAGAGTTTGCCAAACAGTTTCAGCTCCTTCCAATTTAGTTTTGAGATGATGATCAACATACGTCTTTGATATACTGTCTGCGAGAGGCAAGAATCTCATCCTGACCTACTTGCATGACTGTATCAGATACTTTATGTCCATGACTGCATACTTACAACAATATAATCTATGAAATTTAGTATTGCTGATCTACACCAATTCAAGTGGTGATTATTCATATCTCAGTTAGAATGGGAGTCAATTTACTTGACATGTCTTTTTTAAAACATTTAATATGCTTCCGGGAGAAATTGATGGACAAATGGTTTTTTTTTTATTCATTCTTGGACTATGTATGTCTAAGGCTGAGCCAACATTTGTTTTCCATCTTCATTTGGTGTGGTGAAGGTGAGGATGAGCCTTGCACCACAACAGTCCATGTGGTGTAAGTTATGTGCTGTTAGGAAGGAAGTACCAGGGTTTTTGACACAGCAACAGTGAAAGAACAGCAACGGTGGTGGTGTTCCCATGCAGCTATCGCCCTCACTTTTCTAGGTGGTGGAGGATGCAGTGAAGAGAATGCAAAAGGAACTTTGACAAGTTGTTCCAGTGCGTCTTATATTTGGTATAAGTTGCTGCTGTGCATCTGCTGTGGGGATGCTAAATTCTCAAAGTGTTGGATGGGTACCAATTGAGTAGGCAGCTTCATCTTGGATGGTACATGCTTCAGTGCTGTTTGAGATGCACACAAGTATTGTAAATTAACTTAAAGACACTCAGACTGGGGACAAGGTGGCTCTGATGAATCATGAGAAGGGTGAAAAATGAGCTGTCTTCTTTTAGCTTTATGCAGATTCCTTTAAGTCAGTCTCTAATCAAACATGTACAGTTTGAAAACAAATATTTCATAGCTAGGCATTGTCCCATTGAGATGAATTTTTGTTTTATTCATTAACGGGATGAGGGCGTCACTGGCTAGGCAGCATTTATTGCCCATCCCTAATTGTCCAGAGGGCAGTTGAGAATCAACCACATTGCTGTGGGTCTGGAGTTGCATGTAGGTCAGACCAGGTAAGGATGGCAGTTTTCTTCCCTAAAGGACATTAGTGAACCAGATAGGTTTTTCCAACAACTGACAATGGATTCATGGTCATCATTAGACTGTTAATTCCAGATATTTATTGGATTCAAATTCCACCATCTGCTGTGGCGGGATTACAAACCTGGTTCCCCAGAACATTATCTGGGTTTCTGGATTAACAGTCCAGTCGTCATATCATGAAGCCCTTGCCTTCCCATGAATGTTTTATATTAAGCAGTTTCGGCTTCATTCCAGCTTTTCTTTCAGGAAAAATAGCTATTTGCTTCTAATTCAACCTTTTAAATTATTGTCTGTGTAAGAATAGGCAGTTCGAAATCTTGACTTTCATTCATATGTATCTTCCATCACACTTGCTCAGTTCTGTTTGGAGATAATTTTTCTACAAGTTCCTGATTCTGATGAATACCTACACATTGAGGGATGAAGTTGGTAACAAACATTTGTGGGTGTCTTAACTGCCTGCATTCAAAATATGAAGTTCAATGAGATCTGGAACTAGAGCCTTGAATCCATCTCAACATGGTGGAGGTTTTTTTTAATTCACTCATGAGATGATGGCATCACTAGCTAGGCCAGTTGCTAGTTGCCTTTTAGAAGGTGGTGATGAGCTGCCTTTTTGAACCCCATCAGCTCATTTGCCCTAAGTAGACCTCACAAAGCCATTTGGGAGGAATTATCCAATTTACTGAAGGAACAGCAATACATTTCCAAGTCAGGATAGACAGTGGCTTGGAGGGGTTCCTGAAGGTGGTGGTGTTCCCTTCTATCTGCTGCCTTTGTCCTTCTAGATGGAATAGGTCAGATTGGAAAGTGCTGTCTAAGGATCTTTGGTGAATTTCTACCATGTATCTTGTAGGCAGTAAACGCTGTTGCTATTGGACGTCAGTGTTAGAAGGAATGGATTTTTATAGATATGGTGCCTATCAAGAGCGCTGCTTTGTACTGAATAATGACAAGTTTCTTGAGTATTACTGGAGCCGTACTCATCCAGGTAAGTGCAGAGTATTCCATCATAATTCTGACTTGTGCCTTGTGGACAAGTTTTAAGGAGTGAGCAGTCAGGTACTCAGCACAGGTTTCCTAGCTTCTGACCTGTTCTTTTTAGCCACCCTACATATAAGGGTAGTCTAGGTCAGTTTCTGGTCAATGGTAACCCCAAGGTGTTGATAATGGGGGACTCTGTGTTGGTAATGATATTGAGTGTGGTGGTTAGGTTGTCTCTCTTGAAGATGGTCACAGCCTGACATTTGTGTGCCTTTAAAGTTACTTGCCATTTTTTCCAACCAAGCCTAGATATTGTCCGCATCTTGCTGCATTTAGACATGGATTTTTCTGTATCTGAGGAATGAAATGTGGTGTTGAACGTTGTGCAAACATCAGAGAACATCCTCACTTCTGACCTTATGATGGGGGGTGCGGGTAGATCATTGATGAAGCAGCTGAAGAAGGTTGGGCCTAGGATGTTTATAGGAAGATGCTTGTTGTATATTTTCAACATTTCTTATAAACATGATACTCCCAGGCTGGAACTGATTCTGCAGCTGCAAGGCTGAGACCAGTTGTTCCAGTTAAAGTACATCATGCGTGTTGTGACTTTACCTTTTGAAATTGTGATTCACTCCTCCCTCTACAACTAAAAGCTTTTGGGCTCTTGGGAGGCCAATACATGGAAGAAAGTAATGATTATAACAGGTTATTAGATATTTGCAGAAGTACATTCAGTACTGACAAGCATTCAAACAACAGAGAAGCTGAAATGATTTCCATATTTTATACCTTTCCTAACAGTAGCTGTATTCACTTTATAACATAAATCAGTAGATATTTTATAATAGGTGTAGTCCATGCTTTGGACACTTCAACCAGTTTATACATTAAAAACACTTTACCCAAGTGCTCTTATTGTGAGGGCAGACACAGGGACACAATTCGGTTTGCAGTTCAACTCAATTTTATTAACACTATTTTCCTTCCTAAAAACACCACATGAACACTTCTCAGATTCTCAAATTATTTCCTCTGTATCTAGCCCTATCTGTCTGAGAAAGGATTTTACCTGCAGTGATCCACATGCTTGAGGTACACTATTGGAACTTCCTTCCTCTTTTATGTTGAGCTGGCTGTCTTTCAAAAAGGTGGGTCTCACAGGTCAGGGTGGATCTTCTCCTTGATCTTCTTGGGTTACCACACAGTCACAGGTCTTGCTGCAAGTCTTCACTGAGGGAGTGGCTTCGAGATGTATGATTTTGTCCTGCTTCCCCCAAACCTTCCTGAATGTTCTGTGGCTTCTAGCCAATGGGGTCATGAGTGGGGCTCAAAGCTTCCAATGGTGTTGCGCCACACCATTCACTGTTGCCATGCTGGGAAGGTGTAAAGTGCACATCCACAGGCTTTGGGTGGAAGTCAAGGTGCCAGAAAGCCTGATCAATACTTCTCCAATACATAATCCCCGGACTGGTTGTAACTGGTTCCCCATGAACCTTTGTGATCTCTTTCACTTTGACTTCCATTGAGCAAAATACAGCTGGCTGCTGTTTAATTTAGTTTGGCCAATTTTCTGTCAGGCTCAATTTCTCCAGCTTTGGGTTAATTTAGAGTGTCCAAGTTTGGGCCTGTGGTCATTTAACGATATAGGGAATGGCACATTTTATGGTAATCTATTGTTAAAAAAGCTTGTTTAAAAATACACTATAGTGACATCAAGTAGAAATCAGTCGACTTCTGAGAAAGGAAGAGAGAGCACAATATTTTAGAAAGGTTCTATATTCAGGGTTGAAAAGTGAACAGTAACAATTTATCAAAAAAAGGAGAGGGAGGGAACAAATAATAACTGCAAGCATAGAAAGAAAGTTCTGGATCTACTGATATGTGCCCCTGATTAAAAGAAGAGCAGGTATTGATCCAGGATGTAAAAGATCATCCCTAGTAAACAACATTAAAGATATTAAACAACAAAAGACAATAAATGGCCAGGAAAGGCAGGCTTTCTGTGTTCTCAGTTTTTCCTACCCATAGCTGTTGTTCATGACCTCATTGTGTGACAGATGCACTGATGTTCTGCTGTTGGTAGAAACATGATTCCCAGATGGACGTTTCTTACTTTTCATCAGAATTTCCTCATCAAGTTAGACATTTGTATTGCCAAAGTCCCCATGACAGTCATGAATCTCTCATAGCCAACTAACTTCTTCACATATTTTTCTGATGCCTTTTTCCCAAGAAACTCAATCATTTTCATCCCTAATTCAAAATTCTCATCAAATGTAATATACGAAACTCTATCTTTACTTCCTCATGGAAGTGTACTCCCTTCAGCACCTCCTGTGGGTTTGCACTGAACAAGTGCTCACGCTCGGTGACTTCAACCTACTCCATACTACGCTTCATTCCCTCTCCTTCTGTTTCCCCTCTTAACCTCAATTGCTGTAATTCCTCAGTTAGATTGTCCCTGTCACATCCACGAACACCCATTTGACCTTACTACTAAGGTCTTCATTTCTATCTCTAACCACTTCCTCCTTGGAGAACACAAACATATAGAAGAGAAAATTGAGTATACATAAGGCTGCTGCTCCATTAACTCTTGTAGAACTTTGATGATTGAACCTAAGAAAAAGAATCACAGATAGAGAGACAAGGAATCTGGACTTCCAAAAGTGCAAAAGTTGAAGAAAGCAATCCATATAAAGATGTGCTTTCCTTAACTCCTTCATTCTTTTCTCCTCCAGGCTGCTACCATGCATCATTCAGGCTAATTAAACTTTGTGATTGGATTTTAACGGGCAAAGGATACCCTACCAAGAGATGGGTACCCATCCATAATACCCTAAGACTGTAAAACCATAAGACATAGGAGCTGCAGTAGATCATTCAACTCATCAATATTAATGAGATCTTGGCTGTTCTGATAATTCTCAACTCTACTTTCCTGAGCTTTCCCTATAACCCTTGATTCCCTTATTGATTAAAAATATATCTATCTCAGCCTTGAATTTATTTAATCATTGATTATAGAATCCCTACAGTGTCAATCAACCCATCGAGACCACACCAACCGTCCGAACAACATCCCGTCCAGACCCAAACACCCTCCCTACACTATCCCTGTAACCCTGCATTCCCCATGGCTAATCCACCTAGCCTGCACGTCCCTGGACACTATGGGCAACTTAGCATGGCCAATCCATCTAACCTACACATCTTGGATTGTGGGAGCAATCTGGAGCGACCGGAAGAAACCCATGCAGACACGAGCAGAACGTGCCAACTACACACAGAGAGTCAACTGAGGGTGGAATTGAATCCAGGTCCCTGGCTCTTTGACACAGCAGTCCTAACCACTGAGCCACCGTGACCCAGACTCTACAGCCCTCTGTGGTAAAGAATTCCAATGATTCTCTATCCTCTGAGACAAAAAGATTCCTCCTCTTCTCTGTCCTTATTGGTGATCCTTTACTCTGAGATTGTACTCTCTGCTCCTAGACTCTTCCACAATAGGAAACAACTTCTATGCATCCAGTCTGTCAGGTCCTTAAAGAATCTTGTATATTTCAAAAAGGTTGTGTCTTATTCTTTTAAATTCCAGTGAATACAAACTCAAGCTACTCAACATCTCCTCATAAAATAATCCCTCCACATTTGGTATCAGTCTAGACTTCCTTGGACTGCTTCCAATGCCAGCATATCTTTCCTCAGATGAGGGGCACCAGAACTGTTCAGAGTTATCCAGTTGTGATCTGACCAGTGCATTATATAGTTCTAGCATGACTTCCCTACTTTTACATTCCATTTCCTTTGAAATAAATGTCAACATATCATTTGCCTTCCTTATTATCTGCTGAATTTGGATGTTAGCTACGTGTGATTTATGCACAAGTGCTGCAAAACTCTCTGTGCTTTCTGCAGCATTCCTCCATTTAAATAATATTCGGCTCCATCATTCTTCCTGCCAGAGTGCATTGCCTCACATTTTCCCATATTATGTTCAATCTGCTAAGTTTTGCCTACTCACTTAAAACTGTTTGCATCGGTACTTTTGCGCAATCAGTAAACTTGGCTACAATATATTCACTTTCCCCTGCAAGTAATTAATATATGTTGTACATAATTGAGGAGTTAAATAAATGTCAGGAAGGATATAATCACTAACTGGGGTTATTTCAGCAAGCATGGAACTTATTATTTTAGACAGTCAACTACAAATACTTGAGGGTTGATTTGAAAAATGTTGACTGAGTGATATCATTTATCAGCACCTCAGTACAAAACAAGTGGTATCCTGTTAAAGACATTCTACGGAAACAAGGATATAGGTAATGTCTCATAAGTAGCTCAATAAGACAGTCAGAACTGTAATCAGAGAGAAAGCATGGCTTCACAAGCCTACAGGAGATCAATTTAGAAAATGAATGGAAAATTACAAAGCATTTCAAATTTGTGATTAGCTGGACAAATCGATGTTTATAATCCAGTCTGATTCAGCCAACTCTTTGCTAAGGTAAATGAAAACTAATCTGACTGCCTCACTCGCTCCATTTCCTCAATCTTCCTGTGTTTCAAGTATTTATTCACATTTTCCTAAAGGTGTAACAATTTCTGTTTCAACCTTTCCTGTGATAAAGCATTCCATGTTCCACTGCACAAAGTAATTTCACCTCCTCTCACCATCAATGATGTCTGGCCATTCACTGCCCAAAGAGAGCAAATAGGTTTCCCATATTCACTCCATCAAAATTCTTGCTGCACCCACAATTAAGCATTTTTAACAAATTGAATCTTTAAAGAACATCAATTAGTCCATGTGTAAAACTGGTATTCCTCAAAATAGTTGGCACAGTGCTTTCTGCACTTAAGGCAGTGGGGAACTCAAACTCCTCTCAG
The DNA here is from genome assembly GCA_024137785.1 of Ginglymostoma cirratum. NCBI lineage: Eukaryota > Metazoa > Chordata > Chondrichthyes > Orectolobiformes > Ginglymostomatidae > Ginglymostoma > Ginglymostoma cirratum. Next base: position 31,022,298 of record JAHRHZ010000248.1, on the reverse strand, counting down.
GTCCCCTATTTAAATCTGCAACAGATCTTACCCACACTTCTGGAGTGCAGATCCTGGTCAACTATACTTCTGGCTTAAAATGAGTTATATTTCCTGCTATCGTGTTGAAGATTTATCCAACCTTTAGCATCTAAAAAATGGGGAGAGTGGAGGAGGGGTGCTAATCAATTTGGATGCCATACAGACTCAGTAGTCTAACACCATAACCTGGTCAAATGTAAAAATTACAAATGTGCAATGTAATTGAACAACTGCTTCATAATTACAATTAGAAGCAAATTTTGCACTTCACTCTGAAACATGGCTTCAACTGTGAAATTTGGATTTTAAGAGTGTTCACAACAAAAGGAAGGCAAAAGCTTTAAAGATCTGTGAATCCCTCTTCAAATCCTCTTCAAAGGTTGTTTGAAATGCCGTATGAAGGAATCTAATATTTTGAGAAAGCAAATGTAATAAACACAAGGTGTCTAAAAAAAACAATAAATTGGAATAGATTATCAGTAAAAAAGTTGGAGTATGTAATAAATGCTCACCAAGGTAAATTTATGAGGGAAGATCTTGTTTGAAGACCCTTGCCTTTTGTTGACAGTGAAAGCTCAATAATATAGTGTACTTGCATTTCCAAAATTACTTCAATAAAGTTCCTCATAAAAAGCTGCTGCTCAAACTAAAGGCAATAAACTCCAAGGCATGTTTATGGAGTTGGCCAAAGAGAGACAAGCTGCACATCCTTGTTTGAGCAGTGAGCCCCAACCTTAATCCATTCTATTCATAGCAGGAACATCCAGGCATTTCTTGCACTTTTCATGCACAGTTCTCAACAGATGCCATTGTGACCAGTATTTACCTGGCTCCTGGATGGTTGTCCTGTTCTGATAAGTAGTGTCAGTGCCAGAACATGTGAGTTCAATTAAGGCCTGTTTAATCTTGGGCCCCTTTAACAGTTGAAACAGGCAGGAATACAGATGAGACTTCTTTGATTTTGTGTCTCAAACAACACCTCAGCACCTTACTGGGACCAGGTCCTTGAGACCCAGTTGGCAGTCTGAAGCAGGTTAACATAGGAATCTTTGAAGAAACAGCAAAATGAAGAAGATTGAGAAGTTAGAAACTAAATTAAGAAGCAAAACCTCAAAGGCATGGTAATCTTTAGGTTACTCTTTCAACCATTTACAAATTGGCATATAGGATTGCAAAGATTTGAGAAGAGAAAGCACTGCTGTGAGAAAAGTGGCTTCTGGTTCATGGGGTGATGGCACCAGCACTGGGGAAAGTGTGGTCTGTACTACTGGGACTGAGTACCCCTGAAACCAAGTTGGGACTAATGTGCTCATAAGTTGCATATCTAGGGAAACAAAGAGGATTAAGTCAACAGGGTTGACGGTGATATGAATGGAGGGGTGAGTGAGGGATCATACTTGCGTGATTATAACAAACCAAGGGATGCAGTAAAGGTATGATGGCAAAATACTAATGTGGAAAATAAAGGTCAGAGAATGGAAGGAAGAGACAGAGAGAAAAAAAGACGAAGAAAATACGAGCAATCAAGGTGAAATGGCAAGCTTAATATGGAAACAAAACTCTGTGTCTGCAAAGAGGTAGCATTTGCAACAAAGTAAATGAAACTGATATTTTGCACGTTAAAGAAAATAACTGTGATCTGATTACAGAGACATGGCTGCAGGATGACAAAGACTGGGTTCTGAGTATTTAGTGGTATTTAACATTCAAAAAGAATATGAAGCTAGGTGAATGGCAGAAGGGTAACATGCGAAATCAGAGACGGTATTGGTGCAATAATTAAGAGGTGATGTTGGTTTAGGAGATTAAGATGTAGAATTGGTTTGGGTGAAAATGAGAAAAAGTAGGAGAAAGAGTCACTAATGAGAGTGAGAGATAAAGAGTACTGCAGATGCTGGAGAATCCGAGATAACAAGCATGGGGCTGGATGAACACAGCAGGTCAAGCAGCATCATAGGAGCAGGAAAACTTGACGTTTCGGGCCGAAACCCTTCATCAGAAAATGG
>JAHRHZ010000248.1:30989899-31010271 GCA_024137785.1 Ginglymostoma cirratum | reverse complement strand
CAGGTCAAGCAGCCTGCTCCTATGATGCTGCTTGACCTGCTGTGTTCATCCAGCCCCATGCTTGTTATCTCGAGTATACAAGTGGGAGGTCTTGCTAAAGCTATCCAAGGCACTAGTTAGTCCACACCTGTAGTACTGCAAACAGTTATGATCCCTTGTCTAAGGAAAGATATACTGGCATTGGAGACAGTCCAGAGAAGTTTCATTAAGATGATCCGAAGTATGAAGGTACTGTCTTACGAGGGGAAGCACAGTAATTTGGGCCTGTATTCATTGGAATTTAGGACAGTGAGAGGCAAGCCTATTGAAACATACAAGATTCTTTGGGGACCTCACAGGATAGATGCGGTCAGTTTGTTTCCTCTTGTGGGACATTCTGGGTCCAGAAGGCATAATTTCGGAGTAAGGGGCTATAGATTTATGATATAGCGGAGGAGGAATTTCTTCTCTTAGTGTATAGTGAATCTGTGGAATTCTTTCTTGCAGAGGCCTGTAGAGGCTGAGTCATTAAGTATATTGTAGTCAGAGATAGGCAGATTTTTAATCAGTAAGGGAATCAAGGATTTGGGGGGAAAAGGCTGGAAAGCAGAGTTGAGAGTTATCAGATCAGCCATCATCCCACTGAATGGCAGGGGATACTTGATGGGCTGAATGGCCACTTCTGCTTCTATATCTTATGGTCTAAGCCCCTTTAGTGTTGTTGAAGCTGCACTCATCTACGCAACTGGAGCATTTTCCATCACACTCCTGACTTGTGTCCTGTAGGTGGCAGGCAGGCTTTGGGTCAGGAAGTGCATTAATCACTGCAGGATTCCTGTCTTCCAACCTGCCCTTGCAGTCACAATATTGAGATGGCTAGCCTAATTCAGTTTCTGGTTGATGGTATCCCTCAGGATATTGAAATTAGGGGATTCAGTGATGGCAAAGCAATTGAATGGCAAGGGGTGGATGGTTAGCTTTTCTCTTGTTGGACATAGTCATTGCCTGGCACTTGGGTGCTATTTTCCAGCTCAAATCTGGATAGTGTACAGGTCTTGTTGCATTTGTACAAGGACTGCTTAGTATTTGAGGAGTTGCGAATGGTGCAGCACCGTTGAAAATTCATCAGCAAACATCCCCATTTCTGACCTTATGATGAAGGGAAGGTTTTTGTGATTATCTCCAATTTGAGACCCCTTGTTGCTGTCTTGCCAACAGTCTGTCACTACTGACCTGACCTTTTGTAATCTTTAAATGCCATTTACACTTCAATTTGTATTTAAGAGGGTAATATTCAGACGGCACATTCAAATTATGTTTCCCTAATCTAGTCATCTCTGGAAAGAAAATTTCAGCTGTTTCATGCTGAACAGTCACAATAAACAATTATAGGGTTTACTTTATATCTATTTGACATCAGGCTGTAAAAGCCACGCATTGAATTCGTGATTTCTTTATTCATGCAAGATGAAGATGCTGGCACTGTGCAAGGCTGTATTTCACATTTTAGGTTTATTAAGTTTTTAATTGGGCTGAAGAGATTTGAAAAAAGGTTTCATGCACAGTGGATGCACACTAACTGAGACTTTGGGATTTTATGGGGTACAGTGTTTTTCCCCCTCCCCACCCTCTGCTGGTTGAAACAGCAGTGAGGACTCCGCCCACAAAAAAGCAAGTTAAGAGATAACACAGTGTGGAGCTGGAGGAACACAACAGGCCACGCAGCATCAGAGGAGCAGGAAAGCTAATGTTTCGAGTTGGGACCCTTTTCTGAAGAATGATGTTTCGAAACATCAACTTTCCTGCTCCTCTGATGCTGTCTGGCCTACTGTGTTCCTCAAGCTCCACACTGTGTTATCTCAGACTCCAGCATTGGCAGTTCTTACTATCTCATAGTTGCCTTGCATCCATTTTACTCACAGCAAGGTCTCAACTGGCTCAGGGCAACCCTTCCACCCTTTCCCCTACTCCAGCTGAAGGGAGTACAAGAACAGAGGCACAGTGCATTCATCATGGGTTGGATATTACACATCTTCACCGAGTGCTTTCTGTGGGTGGACATGTAAAATACGGTGTGAGGCTAGCCTACTATACTCCCCACCACCGACACATGAATTCTTCCCCATCATATGAAGTGAGGCCTTTTTTAATATTATCTATCGATCCGTAATTATCTATTTACATGTAATAGTCCAAATTGGCAATCCACTCACCATAAGTAATTAAATAATTAAGAATCAACTGAGATCGTTAAAGGTCAACTATCCTTGATAATTCTCTGAATATGTTGATGAGAAAATATCTATGCTGTCCACGCCAGAATGCACTTTTCTTAAAGAATTATATAACATAGCAGGAAGATGGGAGAGCATTAAACAGTTTCGGGCCTTTTATCCAAGTAAAGATATACCAGCATTGGAGGCAGAAGGTTCACCAGGCTGATACCAGGTATGGAGGGACTGTTTTATGAAGAGAGGTGAGTAGATTGGGTCAATACTCATTAGAGTGTAGAAGAATGTGAGGCAACCTTATTAAAACACACAAGATTCTTAGGAGTCTTGACAGGGTAGATGCTACGGAGAGATTGTTTCCCCTTGTGGGAGAATACCAGAGGGTATAACCTAAGAATAGACGATCTACCAGTTAAGATAAAGATTAGTAAGAATGTCTACTTGCAGAGAATAGTGAATGATCTACTTCTGCTCCTACGCCCCCTGGGGGCTGCTATCTTTGGGGCTGCCTTTTGCGCATTGAGAAACTTATTTTTTATGCAACAAGTGTTTGTGACCTGGAATACACTACCTGAAATTGAGATGAGTATTTCAAAATGGAATGGAGTAAGCAGCTATTGGGAAAGAGTTTAGAACCTAGATTCACAAAATATTTTTTGCATTGACTCACCAGATCACATGGCCTTCTGTGCTGTAACCGTTTGATCTTTCCATTTTTAACTTGATTATTTACATCTGCTTTTTACTTTGCTGTAAATTTTCTTTCCTATTATTATTTAATAGGTTAGTTCTAAGCAGCAAAAACATCAGATAAAACTTTTAAGCAACTTCTGCCTTAAGCTTTAATGAACCTGACTGGGATAAGAGGCAAAAAGCATTTGACCACCCCACTGCACCAAATTTCCAATTTTACCAAATCGTCAACTTGCCACTTGCATCTCATTAGTTTTGTGTTACTTCCACTGGCTGCGTTCAGTGAATGGGTGTCATCACCACAATTATGAAGGAACAAAGAAAGATGATAACCATGCTTTCGTTGTTAAAATTAAATCCAGTGTCCCTCACAACGCTGTAAAGCTTAATCAATTTAAACAAAAATTCAAGTCACAAAATTTCACCACTGCAAGAGAACAAAAACCTTTTTCCACGCATCATCTCTTTAAATACTTTAAACATTTATTAAATGTTTAAACTCTGGTAAGATTACAACTGACAAATTTTACTATCAATGACAGCAGCAAGACATGCCCTAGGAACATAACAAGACAATGGCTACATTTTTTTCATGCCATTAAAGTCTACATCAACAAAAAAAATTAAAAAAGTACAAAATTTTTATTGGACTAAACAGACAAGATATAAAAGCCTCAAAAAAATATGATGATGAGAAGCTTAAACTTGAATGAGGAGCAATTTACAATTGTGAAACAGAAGAGTGCTTTTTATCCTGTGTAATACTTTCTGCTCATTGCAGCCTTGTTGAAAATGTCATTTATGTTACCTGCTGACAAAATGCTGAATCTATCCAGATTTAAACTCCTCAGAGAACCCAGTGATAATATAACTGATGCCATGGCATTGTCTATTGTCACTCTGGCCTGCTCGAGTTTCTTGCCACATTAGCTACAAACATTTAATGGAAATGACCCTCCCGTTTGGCTGAGTCACTGTATTTAAAAATACAACTCTCTTAAGGATAACCGAGTACAATTGAAGTGCCCAATACATAATGAGGGAATCGGTCAATTAAAACAAAATTCACGTCGATTGCAAAGTAGAGCTCATTGCTATTATGTGAGGCCCAGAGCAGTCATCTGTTCACTAAAGCTGAAAAAGATCTGGAAGAACAATCAACAGTAACAACAAGTAATGGAGATTGGACTTTTATCCGTGCTGTACTGGGAATGATAAGGTAGAATAATCAATCCTGCACATAATCAGTTCCCTGGCACAGTACTTCTTTATTTAAAAAAAAATACATTGGGGAATACATTCCAGGCTGGATATCTGTATATTGTAGTAAAACATTTGAATTCTACAGTTTATAACAATCAAAATACAAAAATATAACATTCACCTATTGTACACCAAATCCAACATGATAAAATCCAATTTAATAATTATTCTTGATTTTTTTTTTCTAAACAGGTTTCATGCGATCCATTCTGAAAATTGTCTTTGCAGCGCTCCATTTATAATGTCTGTGTACCAGCAGATCTGGTTTACTTTTAGTTCTAAAAGAAAGGGTTCAGTATTTTTACAAGTTAACATGACAAAATGAAAGTTAAACTACAGAGACCCAGAATAACAAAATGTACAGGATAACCATATAACAAGGAGTCTGGCAGCTGCAATTTCTTAAACAAAAATTAAAAATTCAGGTAAATTGGAATGTTGAGCAACACATGAAATGAAAAGGACATGATCAATGCTTTCCTGACTAAACTGCTTTGACATTCTTGGTGTGCTAATTCTGTTTGGAGAAGTTTGCACTGCAGATGAGAAACCTCTAGATCTTATATTTAAAAATATTGAATTTAACAAATTTAATTTTTCTTCTGGATGGTTGAAACTATTACATCACAATCTCTATTATTACTTTAGTTTTTGCCAGTACTTATTTGGTTTTGTTTTAAACTCAGTGAAGCTTCCTTTATTTTCGACAACTGTGTGCTATTATCCCAGCTTTGAGAAGTCTCTCCTGTTATATCAATGTGCTGTTTCCATTTATCACCATTTTGTGATAATTAGTAATCCCAGACTTTTGACTAAAACTGATAATTTAATGCCTGTAAGTGCCACATAAGAGACCACTAGATTGAAATTATTTCACATTGGACTGTTAAAGGTGATAAAGAAAACTGATAATCCATCAATTCAGGCTCCGAACCCAGATTCACCAGAAGTGAAAAGACAATTTACGCATACACTATACCCCAGTCCTTCTAATACCCTATCAAACCCAGGAGAAAAACAGTATTTGTGCCCAGCATGATGCGTATCAGTGTATTCTCTTTCACTTAAAAACACATATTTGCATTCTATAAGGCAATTTGGCAATACGACAGTACTCTTTAAACATTTCCTGGCTCTTCTACAGATAGTTATGGTGTAGCATGAAATCGTTACTGTGTCTTTCTCTACTCTACCCTCACAGAACAGATAGTTCACAATAACCTCGGAAAATCTTGGAGAGAAAAAGAAGCTCTTTACCAGACAAAGGGTAGAACCATATTACTATCATAGAGATGACCATCACACTCACTTAGAATTGGGAAGAGTTATATCATCCTGTAGTAATTAAATTAAAAAGTGTTTACTGCAGGAAAACAATCTTGTCAGACTTCATAAAAATCTAGTTAAATCAAAAGATACTGTCAACTTTTTTTTATAATTACAGGAAAATGCTAAACCATGCAAAATAAATCAAAATCATTAATATTAAAGAAAAAATTATCATCAGTCTCGTTTGGTTTCCTGTTGTCTGTCCTGTTTGATTCTTAAAGTAGAACTTCTTTTAAACAAAATAGCAACTTCACCATGCCACGTAAAATGTTAAAGTTTACCAATTAAAGATACCAGAAGTATTTTCACCAGCTATTAAAGCTTACTCTTGCAAGATTCAAGTGTACACTGAAAAACACCAGTCTTAACTTCAGTATTATTGGTCAGCCAATTTTCTCTTTGTTTTTCTTAGCCTTTAGTTGTGCAATTTTTAGAAACTTTCATTATTGCTTATTTCTTCATCAATTTGAATATTATTAGCTGTATTTCTGAACTTTCGCCACTGGGTGACACCATAATACTGTAGGAGACACTAAAGCAAGTTAGTATGTTACAGTAGCCTAAACCAAATGTGTCTAAGATTATATTTGCATCTAAGGGGCATCTGGGTGCTTCATATGAAATTTCGCAAGCCACATACAAAATACTTAATCAATATTTTCTTTAGTGTCTGTTTTCTCACCCATCGGACTGGCAGTACAGTCTGGTACAGTGATTTTCAGGCTCCTCCATACATTTGTCTGACAATCAAGCAGTGACAAACAGATTTTTAAAGCATCCAGTTTGATGTTGCCTATGGATTATTGTTTGGGCATGCTTGACTGTTGCAATGTATCCATGGTATCAGAATTCCAAGATAAAATTTTCTTCTGGATGGCTGAAGCCAAGGTGATTGGTGCTGGACCTGTTTAGTTTATAATGCCTGTGTAAACCCATCCTTGACTTGATAAGATGAGTGAGCTGGTATGAAATAAAATTACAGGCCATCAGGGATAACCAATGACCTTCGGCCAATTTGTCAGGAAGCATAAAGCCGCTCTACAAAATTTGTATGACTGCACTCAAATTTTATTACTTTTAATAAGTAGAATCTGAACCAGTGTGGCAGTCCAGGTCACAGCTGCCCAATTTCTGCATGACAGGCACCTAGTCATTGGTGCACAAACACGCACACACAAATATGCACATGAACAATCACACGTAGACAGGCACATGAGTACGCACTCGTGTGAATACACACAAGCATACACACTTACTAACCACATTGCTAATTACTCTCAAAAGACCTTCATTGTTAACTGCAAGAAAACTAACACTCGTCAGCATTTTAAAAAATAAATATCAAGTTGCCCACAAACATTCATGGCTTTCAGACTTGGACACCAACACAAACATTCCTCCTTGGGTTATTTTCCTGAAGCCTTTTGTTTTCCTTCAACGAACTGAATACTTGAACAACAAATCAATTTATCAAAGTACAGTGATGATACAATACATCCCTGTTTAATTTGGTCCATCAAAAACAAACATCTAATTTAAAAAGACAATATTCAGATCAAGCAGCTTAAGATAAGTAAACAACATTTTAACAAAATCTGGTTAATTGAAATTCAATTCCCCTTTGTTTTTCTTTAAATAAATGCAATGAATATCATTAGCTTTGCAATGCTGAAGACAAATTCACTACATGGTGACCAAAAATGAGCAAGGTTTGTGACGACAGAACTCTAAGTTATGCAGCATAAAAATGAAGTAATTTTGTATCATAACTGTACAAAAAAAGGTATGCTCCTTCAAAGGTGTTGAGTTTTTCGTTTAATCAAATTAGAGCTTAGAAGTGATGCTGGACAACATATACAGTCTGTACAGGTGAGGTGTTACAGGGGTTTGTATGACATTCCAATAAAAGCTGCAACAAGGGGGAGTTTGTCCCAATCAAAACAGTCCCTTCTGCATGAAGTCACCTCTACTGTTTGTTAACTAACTGTCATTTCAAGAGAGTTGCTCCTCATTTCTCTGATGTGCACAGGCGTTTGGATTTTATGAAAGCCATGCCATGAGTCCGCATGTGTGTGTTCAAGGCTGCTTCAGTTTCAAATGTTTTGAAGCAAACTTTACACTTTTTGTCCGTGAGCATCAACTCAGCCTGATTATCCTCCAGGCTCATTTTGCTGTCTGCCGCGTTCTCCTCCCTGGCCCCATTCTGCCTGGCAACTTGCTGGGCATTCTTCATCTTGTGGACAATGAACAAATGTCTGGTAAGAGACTGGAGAGAGGTATAACAGAGGCCACATTCCCTGCACTGGAAGGTGGAGCCATCAGTCTTGTGCTGGGGTAGGTGCTCTTGGAACTGAGTTACATTCTCTGTGGTGAAGCCACATACAGCACATTTGTTAAGTTTGATGACATTGATTTTCAGCTTCTTCAAAGGCTGTGTAATGGCTCCTCTGGGGGGAGGTCTAAGCTCCACTATTGCATCCTCCAACTTCCGCTTCGGTGGTAATGGCATCTGCAGGAAACAAGGCTTCAAGTAAAATACATTCGATGAATCTGAAGGAAATTTCAATGGCATTTATTTCTAACCATTATTCTGTCAGAACCCAACTGCATTTACTGTCTGTCATGATAATGATTAATACAAATTCAAAACATTGATATGGGCAATATTGGTAACCTAATCTAGCAGATTGATTGGAGAAGGTAGGACCACTTTCCTTGGAGAAAAGAAGGTTGAGAGGAAATTTGATAGATGCATTCAAAAACATGAAGGGTCTGGACAAAGCAGACAGGGAGAAACTGTTCCCATTACTGGAAGGATGGAGAACAATAGGACTCAAATTTAAAGTAATTGGCAAAAAGAAGGAATGGAACTTGAAAGTAAATGTTTTCAAACAAACAGTAAACGGTTAATATCTGGAATGCGCTTCCTGACTGTGAGATGGAGGCAGGTTCAATTATGAGGAAATTTAAGAGGAAATTGGATTATTATTTGGAAAGGAATAATGAGCAGAGTTAAAGAGAAGGCAGGGGAATGGCACAAGTTGAATCATTCACTCAGAAACTTGACACAGACAAGATGCAGTAAACAGCTTCCTTTTGATATGTAACAATTCTGTGATTATATGAAGAGTATTTCTCAACTGGGGGATTCGATTAACATTAAATAGTGACAACATACTTCTAGTGACAACTAACTACACCCTGAACTGAATTTGAAAGCAGTCCATGCTATTACTTATGTAAATGATGGTCTGAGAATTGCATAACATGTATGCAATGTTTGCAACTAGCACACATTTTTGCCGCCTCTTAATTTTTTTCAGAGTTCTTCCGTTGAAAGGAGGAATACCGCATTATACTCAGTTGCTCAGGAAAATGGAATACTTGTTAACACCATTCACTCAGTGTTTGCATCAAGTTTTTTTTATTCACTCATGGAACATGAGTGTCACTGGCTGGTCGGCATTTATTGCTTGTCCTTAACTATACTTGAACTGAGTAGCTTGCTAGGCCTTTTCAGAGGGCAGTTGAGAGTCAATCACATTGCTCTGGGTCTGGAATTACTTGTAGACCAGACCAGGTGAGGATGGCAGATTTCCTTCTGAGGAAATGTGAGCCAGATGGGTTTTCCACAATCAGTGGTGGATTCCTGGTCATTAGTACATTCTTAATTTTGTTTTAATTATTGGATTCAAACCCGGGTCCCCAGAACATTAGCTGAGTTGCTGTATTAATAGTCAATGACAATACCACTAGGCCATTGCTTTCCTTGTTCTTCAGTGTATTACACGGCAGGCTAGATGACATTTCTCTCTTTGATGAGAATGTGTCCATGCATATGGTACAGAGTTGTTCCTTTGACCACCTGTTTATTGCATGATTGACCTCTGGGAATTTCTTAAGATTGTCTTGAGAAGTGCAAGTTAGACAATGTGAGGGTAAGGCAAAGAGTACAAGACATCGAAGCAGAAATAGCTCACGTGGCCAGTCAAACCTGCTCCACTATTCAACACTTCGGTGTTGTTCTAACCATACTGTACTATGTTTTTCTAACGCACTGTTAAAGCTTCCTTAATGATAGATTCTAGCATTTTCACACCAACTGATGTTACACGAACTGGCCTGTAATTCACTGTAGTTTCTCTCTCCTTCCTTTCTTGTAGAGCATGGTATAAGGAGTTGCTGTAGGCTTCAGTATCTGTGCTAGCAGAGCAGAATCAGTTCGACAGTGTAACATTTGACTATACAGTTTTAATAAATCATGGAGTATAGAAGTAAACCAATCTCTCTGCAGTCAATTTTGCTTTTAGATGGAGTACAGGAATTGCAAATTTCTAAAGGCTTTCCTCTTTGCCTAAGCCATGGTTGTATAGATATAAACATCCAGTAATACTATGGTGGCTGAAACTTGTGCAGGGCATTCATTGTCACTCCCAACAGAATGTCCCAGACTTATCAGGAATCAGTGGGCGAAATAATGACCTTCCAGGCAGTTTTGTAACATCAATTAATGGCTCTTTAATCCTGCAACTAAACCTGAAAATTGGTTTCCTCTGTTAAGGACTGAAGTCCATGTTCCTTCAAGCTGCCTTCAACTGTTGTTCCACAAACTGCAAGTACTGAAATATCCTGCAGTGCCCTTGCAAACACAGGCTCAGTCCTATGCACCAAAGTCCTAACGTCTGAAAGTTAGGGCCAGAATATTATTAGCTCTGAACTAGGAGGTTCAAGATCTGGTAATATGGTGACAGAAGATGCCAGGAAGGGAGTCTGCCCAGGCATATTACACCGTGGGTATCTCAATGGTAAGCTGCTCATCAGGTCGCCAACTATGCCAATTGAGTGCACAATTAATCGCCACCTGTCGCTCCAACATCAGCTTGTGTTCACTCTGTTCCTCACCACAGATGCTGCCTGATTTGCTGAGTACTTGAGGCATTTTGTTAAAATTTCAGATGTTCTGTGCCAACCACAGAATCTTACTTTTGTTGCAGGAATCTGAATGACATATGACAAACAGGAGGGAAATTGTTCCTGAAGATTGAAGCCTGTATTTCCAAAGTTTTTTTGCCTCAAAATTATGGAACTTCAAGTAAGAAGCCAGGATTGGAGACCAGACAAATCAAAATTCATAACATAATCTCACAGTTTCAGGGTTCATGACTTTTTAGTGACTGTTACAGGCAAGGATACATTTAAAACACTGCACATAAAGTTACCATAAGCAAATTATGAGTCCCAATACATTATTACGCACCTTGTTCTCTTCTTTCTTTAGGGATTCCATTATGGTCGTCGGCTCCGTCATCTGTGTCATATCAGGATTTTTAATACCATGCATGAGTCGAATGTGCTTTTCCAGCATAAACCTTTTGGTAAATGTACGTTTTGAGTCTGGGCAGTTCCTGAAAACAAAACAGACGAGGAAACATAAACAAAATGTATAGTGCAAAAACTCAACCAATGCCTCATTACTGGAGTGTCCAATCTCTATACAGGTAACTAACAAATTGTCCTCACTAACCAATGGAGACTTGGTGTAGTGATTCTAATTTGATCTTTTGATCAGAACTAGCAATTCTTGAGTAGGATCAGATAGAAATAACTCAATTCAGCTATCAAGGAATTTGCCTAGCTTCCTTTGGTGAGGAGTAGACTTCAAGACAATGTAACAAAATATTGAAGAGTATGAACAGGTTTAGCGAAATTTATAAAGACAAATCGTTTGCCATATGAAAAATTCAAAAAACAGGAACACAACTTAAAAATCCTGAAAGTTAGAAGCAGACACTTTTTCATCTAAAGGGAATAAAATAGTGGAATTAGTTATAAAAAAGTTTAGATCACGTCTTTCAAGAAACATTTTGATGTTTTCCTAAAGAAGAAGGGAATGGAGGGATTTTTAAGAGACGGGATTGAGATCGCTCAAAAGTTCTACCATCTACATTACTCCACTGACCTTTTCTACCTTGTACGGTCTCACGACTTCTAAGATCACACAATTTTATCCATTTCTGTATTAATATTTCCCTGCCACACGACACCACATCCCCATCTCCCCTTCCATCCAATTTCAGTTCATTTAAATACTCACTACCTCTTCCTCATCAGCATAATTTATATCTCTTAACTCATGGTTTCCTCTAACTTGACATTCATCCTGATATTGTTTATCCAATCATCTGCTATTAATTGTCTTGCCCCTACTTTCAAGCCCTTGATGCCTTCTAATCTTGATTAATTTTTCACCTCTATTCTTTCCTTTAAAAGCCACTTGCATGGTCTCACGTTCAAAGGTGACAGATTTGTGTACAGTGAGCTCACAACCAGCTCTGTTGACCAATCCAGTTCTGCTTAATCATTTCAAAGGACTGTCTCCCTATTACTTCCTGCAAAACTTTACATTACTCCAGGACTGCACCTTATGAAAAGAATTACTGCAAATTCATCTTTTTCAACATTATCTATACTTACCAGTATCCATTCCCCAGTCTGATGGGTTAAGTATGAAAGCCTCAGGAAAATTTCTAGTTTTGAAAATTGAGCCTAATGAATAGCTCCCTCTTTTACATTTGCACAACCCACATTATAGCATTCCCCATTCATCCCAAATTCACACTGCCACTTTGTGCCCTCCTTTCCAATTCTCTCATCAACTTCTACCTGCCAGGTGCCTGGATAATATCATTAAAGTACCAATTCTGTCACTACCTGGCCCTCAGGGTATTTCCATGGACTAGTGGTGGTATCCAACTGAGTTAGAAAGTAAATGGACATGAAGACATGATCTAGAGTAAAGATCAGTATTGTACTGTATTATTTGGATGCTATCTTTCAGATGAGATGTTAAATTATGGATCCCTCTGTCTGAGTACCCTATTCAGATTAAAAGGATCTCCTACTTTCACAGCCGGCAACTATTCCTTGATCAAATCAAATGAATTGGCCACCTCTGTCGCTATGCAATGTAAGATCCCAGTTGCCTTGATAAGTTCAATACCAACGACTCTCAAGAAGCTCTACTTGAACCTACACCAAGTGTATTCACTTATCACTCCATTATTATTTCTGGTTATGTCCTGTCAATCCAGCAGGACAAAGCCAGCAGAGATCAGTAAATGCATATTTTCACACACTTGCACAAACCACTTCTGTAATGCTGTGGTGAATTCGCCTACTGAAGAATCCTAACATTTGTAACTTTTTCTTAGCTAAAAGTTGTCCATAACTGAGGAGACAGGATGCCTCCAGGAGAGTAACACCGCACTGACAAAGCAAATTGCTCAGCTACAACACCAACCCAAAGGAAAGCAGTAGATCTTAACTTGGCATGTCTGCAATGGGCCAAATGATATGCACTGATCCCTAAAAACTTTAAAGCAGAAAATATCTAAAAAATGCCACCAGACGTATTGCTGCTTACTGATAAGAAGTCCCTCTCCAGCCTATATACCATTTGGTCCCAGACTTCTGTCACTATTACTTCATTGTCACTGGGTCAACTGGGAGTACTCCATTTCCAACAGCACTGAGAGTTTACCTACACCAGATGAATTGCAGTGGTTTAAAAAGCAGCCCAACACTACTTTCTCAAGACAAATTTGGATGGGCAGCAAATGCTGTCCTTGCCAGTGACAATGAAAGAATAAAAGAAAATGAAAGAATTTGCCAACCTGTAGTGGCTTTATTAAAACTTCAATTTTAAAATCCTCGTCCTTGTTTTCAAACCTCTCCATACCATCGCACCTATCTCTACAGCCTCCTCCAGATCTACAAGTATCCACCGAGTTCCTCCCATTCTGGCATATTTTGCATCACTCCACAATTGTCAGTCATCCTTTCATCTGCCCTGACACCAAGGTCAGCAATTCTCTCCTTCTAGCTCTCACACCTCCTGTCAGAAACTGCTTAACACTTACTTCTTTGACCAAGTTTTTTGATCATTTGTACAGATATCCCTTTCTGCGGCTTGGTGTTGAATTTTGTTTTAAATCGAAAATGCTCTTATTAACTACTCTATTGCTTTATTAAAGGCATTATATAAATATAAGTTGCTTTGTTGAATTGCAAAGGTCCTATATGATCATTTGGAAATTTTCCAGAATGAACATCCTCCGACTGAAAACTGTAACAGCAAAAGGTCAGACTGAAGAACTTACAGATTATTGTCAAAGAGGTCTGGTTTGGATATAATTCACTTGGGAGTCTTTGACTCAATTTGATTTACTGATGGAAACCAGGAAGGGTTTATTTTATATTATTTCACAACCAAAATAGTTTAATCAGACAGGAATAGCCCATTCTCTAATGAAGCAATAGAGATGTTTCTATGTCATGTTCAGCAAATGGAAGAATCATTCATAAGTAACCAGATCTTTCAGAAATACACTCATACATTAAAGCAAGTGCTCATTTCCTCTGCAAAATTTCCTTTGGCTACTGCAAAAGATGATCTTGCGATTTTGCTCAATATACATCATGTGGATTGCATAATAAGATTTAAGCGTAGTTGCATTATGTGCATTAAGTGAGAGATATTTGATTTGAATCAGTGTAATTTTAAGAGCAAGTATGCAAGCCTAACTGTGAGGATATACATGCGAAGGGAGGTCTTATCAAATTCAAGGTTTTCTTCTCGGTAATACAATTCCTCTCAGGTGAAAGTGATTGCAATTATCAGAAATGGTTCTTCAGTTTGGAGCTGGATAGATCAACAAGTCTTTGTGATCTGACACCATGGCAATCAATATCATAAGGCTTTTTATGCTATGTCAATGATCAAAACAGCAGGAATGAAAGTGACTGAAGACAAAAAGGAAAGTATACTTTTGTGACAAGAAATTATTCATTTTAACACATTTTATCATTCAGTAATGAAATGAAAAAACTTCTAAACCACTTCAAATGGGCAGACTGCAAATAAGTAGGTGCATTACTTTTCCCTTTTTTTAACCTTCTATTACTGTCAAGACTGTAGGCCAATGCATTTATATTAAATCCCAAAAACATGATCTCAACATTTCAGCATTGCTGAATGTAATAGAGGACAAAGTCTATACAGCAAACCAAACAAACCTTGCAAGATTGTGTACATTTGTAGTGAGGCAAAGGACTATGGCTATGTTTTGCACATCATTTTCTATTGTGATCAATTTTAATTTACTGTCACATTCTCAAACACACAAAGGGATGGACAATAAATATTGGACTGACCAGTGACAGTCATGTCTGGATATATTTCCGTGCAGTATATAAGACTGCAGAATCAAAGTAGTGTTTGAGTGCAGGAGGAAGTCATTTGGCTCATCATTTCTGCATTGGCTCTCCAACAAAGTACCACAACTCACTGGTAGTCTCCTGATTTTTCCCCCCTATTATTTTATTTAAATAATTACCCAAAGCCCTTTTGAAGGTCTCAAATTGACCTGCCTCCCACACATTTGCTTGTTTTGCAAATCACTGTAAGTCTATGCTCTCTTGATCCTTTTACCAGTGGGAATGGTTTCTTCCTATCTGTTCTATACAGCACTCTATATGGTTTTGAAAACTGGTGTCAAATTTTCTTTTAGCCTTCTTCCCTTGAAAAAGTCCCAGCCTCTTCAATCTATCCTCATAGGTGCAGTTTCTTATCCTTGGATCAATTCTTGTAAATCACTTCCGCACTCTTTCCAATGTACTCACATCGTTCCCATAGTGTGGTACTTCGAAAGGTACACAAATTCCAGCTGAGTTCTAACAAGTATTTTATAAAAATTCAACATCAATCTCTATCTGTCCTGCAACCTTCAATATCTGGGCACATATACTCCCTCTGCTTCAGCACCTTTTTTACAATTGTATTCCTCATTTTATACCTTCTGTCCATGTTCTTCCTATCAAAATGCACCACTTACTTCTCTGCGTTGCACTTCATTTGCCATCTATCACCCACTCCAGCAACTTATTTATGTCCTTTCGACAGAGTATGCTGTCCTCCTTACAATGCTTCCAAGTTTCCCTTTCCATGCAAACTTTGAAATTGTCCCCTGTGCAGCAAGATCTAGGTCACTCACACACATCAGACTGAGCAAGGGTCCTAATTGCTACCCCTGAAAACTCAATGACAAAACTTCCTTCAGCCTGGAAAAAAAATCCATTTTTTTTTTGCTTCTTAGCACTCAACCAGTTTTGTGTCCACATTACTAATGCCCCTTTTATTGTATGAGCTATAACTTCCTGCATGAAATTGTTATGTGACATTGTATTGAGCGCCCTGTGAAAACTCTTGAAATTGAACATTGATCCAGGGTGCCAGTAGTAACAAAATTGTAAAGTAACCTTCAGTGTATAATCTCACAAAGGCCATCAACTCTTTCAACCATGATGGATTGTGGAACACCCTCCTCAAATTGAGCTACTCACATTAATTTGTCACCATTTTCCGCCTGCTTTATGATCCACACCAACAATGAAAACACCAACTCAATGCGAGCGAAAACTGGGGTGAAGCAGATCGAAGTGGCTAATTCTCATGTTCTTTTGCTCTCACCTCCCTGCCTCAACTCACTCACTCAGCAGTCTTTGCCTGAACTCCACTTCACCACTCAATAAGCAGCATCTCTCTCTAAGAGTGACTACCCAGTCAGTCAGCAATCCCTCTCCCCACTTGTTTTCTCAATAGGTGCTGTCCGTAATCCGCCAGGCCCCGCCTCACTTACTCAGCAGACCCTATTTCCAACAGGCCCTCCTTTCCCAACTTGCCAAATCTTGCAGAAATTTGGGCAAAGCTGCCCCTCTCATCATCTCGAGGCTTGGCTCCAAGAATGGTCAGCAACAGGATGTGCCCTTCAGCTGAGTTAACTGATGGCAGCCACATCCAGGCTTATCTGAGGTTTCTTCAGGCCATGCTCCCAGCCTTGTCGCTGTTGGAGACTTTCCAGGTTGATGCTGTCTCTCTGCCCAATTTTGGCTGCGTTGGGAGGCAGCAGGTGAGGAAAAGGAGTTTGGAAAAAGGTGAAAAAGGCAAAACTGCATTAAGCAAAAGTTGGGATTTTGGCAAAATTTTCATCCCTCATGTAATCTAACAGAAATAGAAATGCATCTTCCACAGCAACCCAGAAAACATACTGAAAATAGCTTTCGTTTCTCCAGCACAAAGTTGTTCTTACTTGGAGACAAATAGCATCTATTGTGCTTGTTCGATCACCAAATTTGTTTTGTGGGTCTGTGTCAACAATCCTGCTATTTCTTTACCCCAGAGGTGAGCAACGTTTATTGTGATGATTGTGTCATCAAATCTAATTAGTGTGATTACTTTTTATGGCAGCAGAGGTCTAAAATGTTAGAGGCCATCAGTGCTCTGTTGATGGAAACATGCTGATTTTAATGAGATCCTTCAGGACAATTATAGTGTTGCTAAAATAGTGTTGCTCGGTGCCAGAAAAGAAACACCAAATTTGAAACCTGTGTCAGGTAGAAAATACAATCAAAAACCAAGAGGAATATGTAAGCTTTAGAGGGGAGGTGAAAAAGAAGCAAGAGGAATGATGAGAAGGGACTAGTGGCCCACTTAAAGTTGAATCCTAAATTCTTCACCAGGCACACCAATAATAAAAAGGTGTCAAGAGAAAGCTGTAGGGATGTTTAGAGACTGAAAGGGGGACTTACACATGGAGGCAAAAGGCATATCTTATATGTTAAATGAATATATAGCATCTGTCTTTACCAAAAAGGTAAATGCTACCCTTGCTTACAAAGGAGGCATCTTTGTCATTAAAGGATTCAAAATTGATAAGGGGGGAGTGGTGGATAGGCTATAAGTACCTACTGCTTCCTAGGCAGTTGGATTCGATGATACGCATCTGAAAATATTGAAGCAAGAGAAAGCGAAACTGCACTGCCAAGGGCCATCATCTTTTAGTCTTCACTAGACTCACAGAAAGTGCCAGACGACTAGAGAACTGTGGGCACGAAGGACCGTTCAAAAAATGCCCAGCAAATCTGCATCCTGACCTGGATACCTCAGCTCCATCACTAATGCTGTTTTTAAATGTAAATGGTTGCATTGAGCGGGAGGTCAGCTTCAGAAAGGAGGAGCTGCCTAGCCAGTGCCAGAGGCAAAGAGCAGGCAGCAACCACAATGGAGGATTCTGTCTTGTTGACATTACAGAGAATCGTGAATGCAGCCTACGCCATCAGCAAAACCAGCCATCCTTCCATTGATAGTAGGAATTGCAGATGCTGGAGAATCTGAGATATCAAGGTGTAGAGCTGGATGAACACAGCAGGTTTTTTGAGGAAGGGTCTAGGCCCGAAACGTCAAGCTCTCCTGCTCCTATGATGCTACTTGGCCTGCTGTGTTCATCCAGCTCTACACCTTGTTATCTCAGTCCTTCCATTGACTCTGTCTACCCCCACTTACCACTGCCTCAGGAAAGCAGCCAATATAATCAAAAAGCCCTCCCTCTTCCTTTGGGCAGAAGATACAAAAGTTTGAAAATACGTACCAACAGATTCAAGAACAGCTTCTTCCCCACTGTTATCAGACTTGTAGAACATAGAACAGTACAGCATAGGAATGGGCTCTTCGACCCACGATGTTGTGTCAAACACGACGCCAAATTAAACTATTCCTTTCTGCCTGCCCTTGGTCCATATTCCTCTATTCCTTGCATAGTCAAGTGCTTATCTAAATGTCCCTTACACGCTCAAATTGTATTTGCCTCCACCACTACATTGACAGTGCATTCCAGACACCTACCACTCTCTGTGCAAAAAACCTGCCCATCGCATCTCCTTTAAAGTTTCCTCCTCTCATCTTAAACGCCTGCCCCCTTGTATTAGACACTTCAACTGTGGCAAAAAGATACTGACTATGAACCCTGTCTATGCATCTCATAGAATAAACAGATCTCTGATCTTTACAGTTGACCTTCCTCTGCACCTTCTCTGTAGTTGTGACACTGGATTCTGCATTCTGTTTTATTACCCTGATGTGCTTATGTCAGATGTGATTTGTCTGGATAGCACGCAAAACAAGACTTTTCACTGTAGCTCAGAACATGTGACAAAAATAAATCAAATCAAATAAATGAAATGACAGCAGGCAGTTGATCAGAAGGCTGTGGCAATGCCAATACAGGAACAGATATAGTGCTGGGCTCAGCACTAGTTGGCCCATGAAAATTCAGTCTTCCATACCGGCAAATGTCCCCATAATGAATCAGACAACTGGGCATTGATATGCAGACTGTTTGGGTTCACTGAAAGAAAATTTAGCAAACACATTCTTCATCAGAAATGTTCCTGAGCAAGATTCTTACAGAGCTTAATAGGACATTAATTTGATGCAAGCTGATTTCCTGTTCCCTTCCTTTTTCTAGACTCTAGAAAATTCCAAATTTCTCCTTGAGAAAGCTCAGACATAATCTGGGACAGCAATTTTTGCAGATTGTCGTTTCAGTTGAGTTATGAGAATGAGAAGAACATTGAGGGAAGAATAGGCAAAGGTAAGTTCATAGTTAAATGGTTGCATAACCACAAATGTGCTCAGCGTTTAGGATGCTACAGGAGAATTGTGGTCCAAATTTCACATGAATTCAAAAGATTGAATTTAATGCCATCTTTCATTTATTCATTACATAGAAGCATGATAAAAAAAATATCCAAAACATATATAGAATATAGCATGAAAAACTGACTGCCAGCGTTCTACAGCTTCGAAATGGACAGCCTTGTAATAAACACAGAGAATCTGGTGATGAGCAGTGCACATTCCTCTATTGTCAGGTATTGATAGTTCATCCTCTCACTGATAGCGCCAAATGTCAAAATGCAGACTTCTGATATATAACAAACTTAATAAAGTGGGAAATGGATCATGGCTGGAATGTTATGCAAAACTAAATTACCTGTATGTAATGATTTTACTCTCAAATAGAATTGATTTGAAAGACAGCTCAACCAATCTTGTGCAATTATACAGGCACAATCATTGTGAAGGCTTGCTTTATACAGCTGGCTATTCAGTAGTATCTAAAGAATATGAGTACTGAGGCATTGCACACTGGAGCAGAAGGCATAGAGGTGAATTAGTAGAGGTTTGTAAAATTATGAAACAAAGAACAAGCAGGGAAAATCTATTTTTTCTGCTGTTTCTAATAACTGACGTAAGTTGATAATTAGAGATAACAAGCATGGGGCTGGATGAACACAGCAGGTCAAGCAGCATCATAGGAGCAGGAAAACTTGACGTTTCGGGCCGAAACCCTTCATCAGAAATGGGGGAGGGGAAGAGGGTTCTGAAATAAATAGGGAGAGAGGGGGAGGCGGATAGAGGATGGATAGAGGAGAGGATAGGTGGAGAGGAGGCAGACAAGTCGAAGAGGCGGGGCTGGAGCCAGTAAAGGTGAGTGTAGGTAGGGGGGTAGGGAGGAGATAGGTCAGTCCAGGGAGGACGGACAGGTCAAGGGCGTGGGATGAGGTTAGTAGATAGGAGATGGGGGTGTGGCTTGAGGTGAGAGGAAAAACAGATTAGGGAGGTGGAGATGAGCTGGGCTGGTTTTGGGATGCGGTTGGGGGAGGGGAGATTTTGAAGCTTGTGAAATCCACATTGATGCCATTGAGCTGCAGGGTTCCCAGGCTGAATATGATTTGCTGTTCCTGCAGCCTTCGGGTGGCATCACTGTGGCATTGCAGGAAGCCCAGGATGGACATGTCATCTGAGGAATGGGAGGGGGAGTTGAAATGGTTCGCGACTGGGAGGTGCAGTTGTTTGTTGCGAACTGAGCGCAGGTGTTCTGCAAAGCGGTCCCCAAGCCTCCGCTTGGTTTCCCCGATGTAGAGGAAGCCACAACGGGTACAGCGGATGCAGTATACCACATAGGCAGATGTTCACCT
>JAHRHZ010000248.1:30978714-30989499 GCA_024137785.1 Ginglymostoma cirratum | reverse complement strand
TATTCCAGGTAGCTGTGGGAGTCAGTGGGCTTGAAATGGACATCTGTTTCTAGGTGGTTGCCCGAGATGGAGACAGAGATATCCAGGAAGGAGAGAGAAGTGTTGGAGATGGTCCAGGTGAACTTCAGGTTGGGGTGGAAGGTGTTGGTGAAGTGGATGAACTGTTCGAGCTCCTCGTGGGAGCACGAGGCATCGGTTGATAATTACTTTACGTAGGCAAGGATGCAGGGCTTGGGATGTTCCAACAAATGGCCAATGAGATACAAAGCCTTCTCACATTGCAAATTTCTGTGGTATTGTCTTTAACTGGTAAATGTGGAGAGGGGACAATGGTCAGGAGAAGAATTCCTTGTTTGTCTGCAGCCTTTGACATGTTTGGCTGTATCACACTCATCCAAAGTGGCTCGGCTGCTGTCCAGCTGAATGGGACTGTGCTTTGTGCTCACTTCATCCCATTCTAATTGAGTCATTGCCCAGCATTTCCCTGCAATGGCTTCTCTTCCCATTCCTGCATTATTACATTCAGTATTTCCCAAGGATCTATCCTTGGCCACCCTCCTATTTTTCATTTACATACTGAGCCACAGTGATATAATCTGAAATCATGTCCATAAAATAACATTTGGAGCAGACTTAGGTCAATCAGCCCATCGAGTCTGCTTCACCATTCCAACATGGCTGATATATTTCTCATCTCCATTCTCCACCCTTCTCCCTGTAACCCTTGATCGCCTTACTAATCAAGAACCTATCCGTCTCTGTCTTAATGACGAGGCGCCCACTGCCTTCTGCAGCAATCAGCTCCACACATTAACCACCCTCTGGCTAAAGAAATTCTCCCTCATTTCAGTTCTAAAGGGTCAGCCCTTCACTCTGCTGTTGTGCCCTTGAGTCCTAGTCTCTCCTGCAAGTGGAAACATCTTCTTGAGGTCCACTCTATCCAGGTCTTTCAGTATCATTAAATTTTAATCAGCTCCTCCCTCAACTTTCTCAACTCCTCGAGTACTGACCCAGAGTCCTCAAACCACTCCTCATATGAAGGTGTGAGAGAATGGGAGCCACTACCTCAGGATTGGGCAGGGTAACTGCTTAATACTGAGAGGGGGTGCCTTCAAAGGTCAATTGCATTCAAAAGACACCCACCTAGATCAGGTAAAATGCAGCTATAATCACAAAAAGTTTTATGTGAACCTTCGCAGTGACCTACAGCATGAAGTACAAATGCTAAACCCAAACACTTTTGATCACATGATGCAACATTACAAATCAATCCCATTAACATCTGTGATACACCAGCAATGTACTGCAGCCTGGAAAGATTCACTCAAATTGCCAAAGTTGCAATTACTTTCCAAGGTCCCATGGCCTGCACATGGTACAGGAGCTTCTCACCTCATATCCTGGGCCATAATCATTGTGCAGCTCTAAGGATAGCTAGCCTCTCCACCCTCATTCTTGTAGCTGCAACTAAAATGACATTTGTTTACACAGTTGACGATGAAAAGTGAACATATATTTAAAATGTGGGAAGCATTTACAAAGAACTCTCACCCGTATCACCTATGTGTGTCAGATTGTCTTCGTTTCCATTTTCCTCCTGTCCCAGTGAAGTCCCAGGCTTCACAGCTAGGGTAGAGAGAGCCTGCCATATAATGGAGCCTATTGGCCTTGGTGCTTCTTCCTCAGCCAACTGAACAGAAATGTCAGTGAAGGGCTCTGCAGCAGACGCTCCAAACTCTAATGTAGCTAACGGAACCATCGAGGTGTCAGTATCTGAGGTGGAGGAAACTACAGGAAGGACAATGCGTTGAAAAAACAATGTGGAAGTTTGGGCATGTTAAGAGAACACTCACAGAAGTGCTAGTGGGGCGTAGCAATGTTATCAAAGGGCAATGTTTCTAAAATGGCTACTGAGACACAGAGGTTTCCACATAACCACTGGAATAGTTATGGCCCTTACCATCCTGGGCAAGCATCCTCCTCTTGTAGTGGGCAAAGAGATGAATGTAGGGCACCATCACCCATCTTGGCTTTATCTGCCCTATTGTAGGTGGTTTTCTACTGGAATGAGACAAAGTGGGGGATTGAGTGAGTTGAAAGTGAGTGGCACAGCTGGTAGTGCTGGTGCAAATGGGGGAAAGGTGGTACTATGTCCTGAATGAGTTAACAGGCAGCACAGAGGCCTCGCAGGGTTAGTAGCGTGGGAGATTTTGGGAGTGAGCGAGGAAA
Source organism: Ginglymostoma cirratum (assembly GCA_024137785.1). Lineage (NCBI taxonomy): Eukaryota > Metazoa > Chordata > Chondrichthyes > Orectolobiformes > Ginglymostomatidae > Ginglymostoma > Ginglymostoma cirratum. Next base: position 30,987,270 of record JAHRHZ010000248.1, on the reverse strand, counting down.
GAATTTGCACGCAATAGTGAGAGCTGTAGTTCCAAGAGCTTTGGCAGGAGGTGGATGCAGTAGCAGATGGTGGTACTTACACCCGTGGTTCGTGGCCATTGACCTTCTTGTGGCAATGTTGCTTGTACCTCCAGACAGAGGAAATAGCAATGTTCGGGTGGCAACATCAGATCAGGCTGGCAGGATATTGTATCCTCTGCCAGTTCTGAGCGAAGAGGACAGACCTCTGGGCACCACCCAGTCCACCAGGGCCTCCAGGACCCTGTCAGCAAAGCAGAGTGCCAATCATTCTCTGTCCACCTAGTCCAGGACAACTCTTAAGGTGAAAGAACTGTGCAGGGCAACTCTGGACTGACAGCATTTGAGCGGTGCACGTCTGCAATTTAAATATAGTGTCAGCGCCAGGAACGCCATGAGTCTTGATGTGGCAAGTCCTTTCTCCTCTGGCAAGAGGGAAGATAGGTTGAGCTGAGTGCATAAAGGTAACTACTGAAGTGAATCTCAGAGAACATCATGAGAAATATCACAATGATTCATTGAAGAAATCCTCCACTAAATTTGTCATAATCAACACAAAGTTAATTTCTGGTAAAATTCAGCTCATAAATTTAAAGTACAAAAGTAAAGAAGCTAACAGTAAAATATGACAAATCATTGACTAGATTGCAGTTATTATATTGTGCTCAACCTTGGATTAGGAAAGATATCAAGATTATAGGGAAGGTAACAGAGGAGATTTAACTGGATGGTATGGAAAACAAGCTTACATTATGTGAAATCAGAAAAATGGGCTTCTTTTTGTTACAGATGGAAAGGTTGTAAGAAGTCTTAGGAAGTCTCAAAATCATCAGGAGTTTGCATTTAACAAACAGGGAAATAATCTGAGGTTGTTGACTTGCTCACCGAGCTGGCTTGTTCTCATTCAGACGTTTTGTCACCATGCTAGGTGGCATCATCAGTGAGGCCTTCAATGAAGCGATGTTATTCTACTCCGCTTGGAATTTATACTGTTTAGTCTGTAATGGTGAGTAGTGTCACTTCTGGTTTTGATCTGTATGGGTTTGTATATGGGGTCCAGTTCTAAGCGTTAGTTGATTGTATTACGGGTGGAGAACCATGCCTGTAGGAAATCCCTAGGAATTGGCTTGGGCTTAGGTAACTATAGTAGCCCAAGCCAAACACAGACCCCACGGGAATTCCTAGAGGTATAAACCCATAATGCAATCAACAAACACATAGAATTGGATCCCATGTACAAACCTATACAGATCAAAACCGGAAATGACACTACTCACCATAATGGACCAAACAGCATAAATTCCAAGTGGAGTAGAATAACATCACTTCATAGGAGGCCTCACTGATGATGTCACCTAGCATGGTGACAAAATGTCTGAACGAGAACAAGCCAGGTCAGCGAGCAAGTCAACAACCTCACCCACAACCCGAGCTACAGATCTTTGCTAAAACTTTGAAGGGACAGAATCTGACAATTCCCAGTGGTTAATAGCATGTACAATTGTATGAATGTAAGAAATAAACCTTTAAGGAGGAAAGCACTGAAGAACAGCACCAAGTGAATAGCACTTCCAAAGAGCTGACACAGGTGTAGTGGGCTGAACGACCTGATGTCCTCAAGTGTTATCAATTTATGTGACACAAAGACAAGGCTGTTGTGGTTTGGTTTTCAGAATTATTATATCACATAACTGCAGCAAATTTTGCAATATTCTCAACAGAAAGGATATGCACTATTTTTATTTTACAGTAAATTATTGATTATCTGGTACCTGTAGGACCAGGACTATGCTGATTGATCAAATATTCCGGATAATCAAGAGATCCATATAATCAATGTAAAAACACACACTAAGTAATAGAAACGTAATACAGGAGGTATACACGTCACTGTTATATTTTATTTACAGCATAAATCACTTCAATAATAATGCGTATTTGCCTTAAATAAAACTCACTGGCAGACAGCCTTCTCACTCACACTCTCAACTGACTACTCAGACATTGCGGTAGATTGGAGTATTTGAGAGAAATTGACTCAAAATTGAATCAACTGTTGATATTTCGTGTGGTCATTCGATTGACAAGGACACTTACATTGTGATAAATAAACTTTAAGAATTATAATAATTGGACAGAATAATACATTGAACTTCGCAGTATTTGAAGTATGTAACTTTTGCCAGTTTATTAAAAGCGCCAATTCATAAGGTCCTAGTTAAAACAGAGTTTGTTATATTTCAAAAATGTAAGGTATTCTAATCTGTGATAACTAAAACAAACACACAGAGAAATAGACACACACACACACACTCACACACACACACACACACGCACACACACAAAAATATATATTATGTACAGAGAACAGTCATATATTTGTAGAGCTCTCAGATCTGTATAAACCTATGCTGAGACAATTCCTGTGCAAACCAACACTGCTACTACAATTCTACATCAAAGCTTTCCCCATGCTATTTTACGCTGCTAACCTTTAACGCCCCTAATTCTGGCCTGCCAAATTTCTACCCACCTAAGTTTTGCCAAGCCTGAAACCATTTTCTGGTACTTTGCTCCTCTGCTTCTGCAGATCCTTGAAACTGAGGTCGACTTTCTTCCACTCGGGAGTTGTGGTCCTGAGGTGAACAAACAGTCCAATGCTGGAGACACAGATGGGCCAGGTGGTATTTAAAAAGGTGGTTGGATGGTGAGTACCAATATGTCCTCAGAATATCTAATCTTCCTATTCCAGCCCCACCCAAGCAGTGCCAAATGGCACATCTTGCATCCACTCTTGACATCTCTCCTCAAAGTGTCCATTAATATACAAAATAAGAAGGTAAAGAAACACTCATGTCAAACTCAGATTTTTCCTAAAATAGAAGAACTAGATCTCAATCAAAATTTCAGAATATTGTGTCATAAAATTGAATTTGAAGTAATCATTGCAAATCAAGGACCTTGATGTTCTTCACTATGAGCGTTCAGATTGTTATAAAACAGCACATTTATACATTGCTAAGAACAGTGTGATCTTGCTTAATTTGAGCTCCTCTAAAGACAAGTCTGTCTTGTTGCTATGAACTATAGAAAAACAAGGAGCTTGTCAGTGGGCAAGTTGGCTTTCAGTCTGTAAGACTGAGGGAAGTGCATGGTGGGAAGGATTACAGGCTGAGGATGCAGATGATTGGACAAAAGGAGAATAGTGATCAAATAGGTAAACAGGGTCTCAGGAAATGACAGCTGAAAGGAGAGTTAATAGGAAAACAGCTCAGGAGTGTCGGATGAAAATGGCATGACAGGTGAAAGGTGAGTAGGTACATGAGGACATGGTCAGTAAGGACTCAGGAAGGAGACACTGTGGGCAGTATAAGGCAGCACTGTACAAATGAGGGACACAAGAGCAAATAAGGAGAATATTCACTCACAGGATGTTTGTGTTGCTGGCTAGGCCAGCATTTATTGCCCACCCCTAACTGCCTAGAAGGCAGTCATGAATCAACAATGTTGCTGTGAGTCTAGAGTCACATGGACAGTATAAAGCCAAAGGCGAAGCAGGAAAATAAAACAGAGACAGGAATTAACAAAGAGAAATAGATACACAGAAGCAAGAGTGAGACGAATTTGAACTTGACAGGGGAGAGACTAAATCTTCTACAAACCACTTTTCCTTTGTCATCCGAACCAGAGTATTAAAAATGTGAAAACAGAGTTATATTTCTAGTAGCCATTTCTAAATCAAGAAAAGAATAGAGTTCACGTACAATTTAATAAAAAAAAGTGCTGTGTAATCTGTTTTAACTATAAATTTAAAAACATAAATTTAGGCAAAGCCAATGTTGTTTAACAGTTAAGTAAAATTGCTAATCTATGTTGAAGCAAACACAGAACGCTAGAGAAGCTCAGCAGGTCTGACAGCATCTGTAGAGAGAAAAAAAACAGACTTAACATTTTGACTCTAGTCTGATTTCTGAACTTAACTGACATGTGCCAAAGTTTGTAATGTGAATGCACTTTTGATGGACTTAAATATGTTCTTTTTCAGGTTAAGTTATGGGCAGAGTGGAGAATCTTCCTCATATCAATATAAATTATGTTTGGATTTAAGGCCAGAAAGTCTCCTTTCCAGATTTTCATATCAAATGTATGTACTTTATGGTCCCTAGAAACCCTGACCGTTACATTATTTAACTATTCATATTTAACATCCAAGAACTATTATTATTTAAGTTCATGGGTCTGAAGGGGATAATACACATATTAAATTGTTTGTGGATGAAGACAAGGGGGTTCTTTAGGTTTCGGGAGAAGCAGTGGATAAGCCATGATCCTAATGAAAAGTAAAGTAGGCTGGATGGGCAAAAGAGCCTATTCCTGCTCCTATTCTACATAGTTAGTGTGTATAGTTCCCTAAAGACCTAGTAATTATGCCTGAGCAAATTTACTTCTTGCTACCATACAAAAAAATTCTTGTTATCCAGGCTGTGTTGAGCACTAAACATTAGACTTGCCTAAGATGAAGCAAAGATAAAGAAGGATTTACAGCAAAGAACTTCCTTAAACAGTACTATATACTGGTAGAGATGGCAAATACCACAAAGTACCAGAAATGGTCATTTGTGAAAATATTACAACAATAACAGGGTTCTTCATTGTTGAAGAAGTACCATATTAACCCAGAAAACCCTGCATGATACAATGCAGAAACCTTTCCAGTTATTGTCACTTGCTTTTCTCCTAGCCCAATTTGTCTCTGTATGAATGAAGACTGGCCATTTTTATGGCTCTGTTACTCCTCCATATTTTTGTGTTTATTTTTAATTCATTCACGGGATGAGGGTTAGATTTGTCTCCCCTTCTTTCTCCTTCCTTTGTTTAGGTTATGCTGACATCACAGGCTAACTTTTGTGTTCTGCCAACATTTATATGGTTAGCACGATCTAAACCAGCCATGACCCATTGATATGGTAGTCCTGATAATGAAAAAAATATAAATGGAAGTGATCTAAATCCAGATCTTGAAGATTTCAAGTGATGAGTATATTAGTAATTCTTTTTCCAGCTTGTTCCACTGCGGAATTGTCTTTCAAAAGAAAGATTATTCACATTTGTCTTGGAGACAAACCATCCTTGTAGGATCCTCTATCCGCCTCCCCCTCTCTCCCTATTTATTTCAGAACCCTCTTCTCCTCCCCCATTTCTGATGAAGGGTCTGGGCCTGAAACGTCAAGTTTTCCTGCTCCTATGATGCTGCTTGACCTGCTGTGTTCATCCAGCCCCATGCTTGTTATCTCGGATTCTCCAGCATCTGCAGTACCTTTTATCTCAGCTTCTGTGGATGGCTACCTTATGTTTCGTCATTGCTGGAGGGCATCAGGTATAGGTTTCTGTCAATTCTCACCATTCTACATTTTACAGAAGACAGTCAGTCAACTGCTCCACCTGCTTTGACAGCGTGATTCCCATTCCAAACCTTTGATCAAGGATGTGACTCTAGTGTATATCTCCATACTGATTGCTACAGAATCGGGTAGTAGCTCTTTGCACTGCTTCATTCTTGTTTACACTGTTTGATCACTTTGTGGTGAATTGATGTGGTTTTGAATCTTCTCTAATGTGTAAGCCACCCAATTATCTGTGAACAGCCGAACAGTTTTGCTAAACTCAATGAGAAAGTCAAGAATATATGTATATCAAGAAGTGCAAAGGTCCCAGCATCCATCTCTAATCCCAAGGTGGTCTGGAGAGAACATCTCTAAGAAAAGGATAATTGCTCATCACATACCACACTCTGTCTTCTGTTAATGCAAAAGTACCAGATCCAACTTATAAACATATGAGCTGAAGTACGTCACTAAACTCCTCGAACCTGCTCCAACATTATAGATCACAGTTGATTGTCCACCTCTAAGCTATTTCCCTCTGTTGTCCCATACCTCTGACTTTCATCAACGTGTAGAAATCTATTGATGTCCATCTTGAACATACACAACGACTGAGAAATTTAATGATGTTTTCCACTTTTATAGTCGCGAAATTTGAACAAGAACTTTCGTTCCTACTCGTGGTCTGACACAAGCTTCAAGGAGCTGGAGGAACATAGCAGGCCAGGCAGTATCAGAGGAGCAGGAAAGTTGACGTTTCGGGTTGGGATCCTTCTTCAGAAAAAAGGCTGGAGAAGTGTCCTGACCTGAAACATCAACTTTCCCACTCCTCTGATGTTGCCTGGTCTGCTGTGTTCCTCCAGTTCCACACTGTGTTATCTCTGATTCCAGCATCAACAGTTCTTACTATCTCTGATACAATAATAACAGCCTTTTTATTCCTTAGCTCCAATCAAACAGACTCAACATTTGCACAATTCCCAATTGTTCTAGTGTTATGATGAAAAAGCTTCTTAATATTGCCAAGTGTCCTTCCATTTAATCATTCCATTCTTCCTGTATATTTTATAACCAGGAACCTTCAACTCTCAGCCCTGCCTCGAGCTAATACACATCTCTGTTAAAGCTACTGCATTATACCCCATCAATAATAAGTTCATTGCAATACTTTCCGTATTATTTGATTGCACTATTTGATTGCTTTCCTGATTTTTTCTTTTCTTTCCTATATCCATTTACTATCTTTCTTCTGCTTCATGTAATCTTCCCTCCAATCTCATATTACTCAAAAACTTCTTATCATTTGAAATATATATCCATTCATTACAAATGTGCAAAATGTACTGGATCATTTTCATTCTCAAACTGTACTATAATTACATCAAAAGCATGTGCTAAGAACATTTGGTATTGTCTGAAATTGCTTCAAGAACTAAAAATGATGGGAGTCATTGCAGATAAATAATTCATCAAAATCCCTAGCAGCTGACTCTTAAAGTCTCTATACAACAGTGTATTTATTATTTATGGATAATTGAAATCAATTACTTGAGTTCTCCATGACCAATAAATCAAAACAGTAAGCCAAAAAAGAAACAAAGGGACAACACAAAATGTGGACATGCAATATTAGGGAAAGCATTTTACATTGAATTATACACAATGCTCATGTTCTTACGAGCATTTGGGCTCTAGCCCAAATGCTTGCTTCATATTGACACTAAATAGGCATTTTGAGATAACAAGGTGTGGAGCTGGATGAACACAGCAGGCCAAGCAGCATCATAGGAGCAGGAAAGCTTGACGTTTCGGGCCTAGACCCTTCATCAGAAATGGGGGAGGGGAAGAGGGTTCTGAAATAAATAGGGAGAAAGGGGGAGGCGGATAGAAGATGGATAGAGGAGAGGATAGGAGGAGAGGAGGCAGACAAGTCGAAGAGGCGGGGATGGAGCAAGTAAAGGTGAGTGTAGGTGGGGAGGTAGGGAGGAGATAGGTCAGTCCAGGGAGGACGGACAGGTCAAAGGGGCGGGATGAGGTTAGTAGATAGGAGATGGGGGTGGGGCTTGAGGTGGGAGGAGGGGATAGGTGAGAGGAAGAACAGGTTAGGGAGGTGGGGACGAGCTGGGCTGGTTTTGGGATGCGGTTGGGGGAGGGGAGATTTTGAAGCTTGTGAAATCCACATTGATACCATTGGGCTGCAGGGTTCCCAGGCTGAATATGATTTGCTGTTCCTGCAGCCTTCGGGTGGCATCACTGTGGCATTGCAGGAGGCCCAGGATGGACATGTCGTCTGAGGAATGGGAGGGGGAGTTGAAATGGTTCGCGACTGGGAGGTGCAGTTGTTTGTTGCGAACTGAGCGCAGGTGTTCTGCAAAGCGGTCCCCAAGCCTCCGCTTGGTTTCCCCGATGTAGAGGAAGCCACAACGGGTACAGCGGATGCAGTATACCACATTGGCAGATGTGCAGGTGAACATCTGCCTGATGTGGAAAGTCTTCTTGGGGCCTGGGATTGGGGTGAGGGAGGAGGTGTGGGGGCAGGTGTAGCACTTCGTGCGGTTACAAGGAAAAGTGCCGGGTGTGGTGGGGCTGGAGGGAATGTGGAGCGGACAAGGGAGTCGCGCAGGGAGTGGTCCCTCCGGAAAGCAGATAAGGGTGGGGAGGGAAAAATGTCTTTGGTGGTGGGGTCTGATTGCAGATGGCGGAAGTGTCGGAGGATGATGCGTTGGATCCGGAGGTTGGTGGGGTGGTACGTGAGGACGAGGGGGATTCTTTTTTGGTTATTATTGCAGGGACGGGGCGTGAGGGATGTGTTCCGGGAAATGCGGGAGACACGGTCCAGGGCGTTCTCGACCACTGTGGGGGGGAAGTTGCGGTCCTTGAAGAATGAGGACATTTGAGATGTACGGGAGTGGACTGTCTCATCCTGGGAGCAGATGCGGCGGAGGCGAAGGAATTGGGAATAGGGGATGGCATTTTTGCAGGAGGGTGGGTGGGAGGAGGTGTATTCCAGGTAGCTGTGGGAGTCAGTGGGCTTGAAATGGACATCGGTTTCTAGGTGGTTACCCGAGATGGAGACAGAGAGGTCCAGGAAGGAGAGAGAAGTGTTGGAGATGGTCCAGGTGAACTTCAGGTTGGGGTGGAAGGTGTTGGTGAA